>CM038215.1:124680269-124762544 GCA_021442155.1 Cymbidium sinense
GACAAACAAGCCACAAGTGAATGATCGAGTTTTGATTTAACCTTTAATGATAAAATTTCATTTAAGCAATTAGAAATTACTATTTAATTTGAGTTAATTTGATTAGAAAGATCGATTAATTTGAATATGTTTAAGAGCTTTAGATCCGTCAACTCGCTTAGCAATGAGGATTAGATCATGGTCACCACGTAATTAGTTTTCAAATATTTCACTGATTTAAAACTCTTATTATAGGTTTTAGATTTGTTAACCCGGACCCAGTCCTAAGACTAAACTGGGAAGCAACCCGCACATCATCCTCAAACACTTGAATTTAAGCATTCAGTATAGTATCGAGGCACATGCGAGTGTATTTAAGACTTTCGACAGTTTTTATTTCTGAGTTATGAGATTGATTTCAGATTTTTACTTAATTTGATAAAAAAAATTTGATTAATTTGAATGTGTTTAAGAGCTTTAGATACACAACTCGCTTAAATGAGGATTATTTCTTCTATGACTCGTAATCAGCCGATATTTCATTGATTTAAAACTCTTATTATAGGTTTTAGGTTTTGTTAACCCTACCCGCCTTAAGACTAAATCGGAAGCAACCAAGCAGATCCTCATATACTTGAATTTAAGCATTTAGTATAGTAGGCCCAATGAATCAGATTGTAATTTTGGGTAATTTCATGTTTGAATTATGAGTTTGATTTTGTAATTTTATTTTTTATTCCAATTTAACCCCGCACTTTTTCATTAAAATTGCACTTGAAATCTATGTCGGACATAATGCTATATAGATAATTTCACATAATTAGTGATTTCATTGATTTTAAAATCATAGTTTAGAATGAAGTTCCTTAATTTTGATTGAAGATGATGTTTTGTAAAATTGATTTAAGATCTCTCTTGCCAGTACAAAGAGTTGCGATCAGGCGTTAGAAATTGATCTAATATCTTATTAGATTTTTGATTAATATTTAATATATTTCAATTTATATCTTTCTTGACATTAAAATTTTCACTTGAAATCTCTATGTCCGAGCACATGCAGGTATTTATAGATTAGTTGATTTCATTTAATTAATGAAATAATTGATTTTGAAAATCATAATTAGGATAAAATTCTTTGATTTTGATGAAAGGAAGCCCTATAATTTCTAAATTTTGATTTAAGATCACCTTGTTGCATAATAAAAAGAGTTATGATCGATGGCAAGAAGGCATTTTGATTTAGATTATAGTTTAAAACACTACTGGCACTTAGCTTATTTATTGAGTTTTCGCAATTTTTCCAACTTAATTATGCTCAATTTTGATAAGTTATGCCGATTTTAGTGTTTGTTGTTTTACCTACTACGCTTATCAACTAAAGATAAGAATCACCTCCACATTCGCACAAGAGTTATTAAACTCAATTTAGATTTATCCTTAAATTTTGAGTTTATTACAAGTTTATTATGAGTTTGACATTAGTCTCCCCTTAATTCCAATTAAAGCTTGCTTAATTTAGATGAATTTACAAGAAAAGGGAACTCACTTTACCGCTTCAATTTAAGTCATAGAGAATTACAATTATTGAGTTTAATATTAAATTCTCCCAAAGTTTATAAGTTTAATATTCTCTCCTAAATTTCACTTAGATTTTAAATGAATATTCTATTCTTTTCAAAATTTGCTTTAAAGGCTCCCCCATTTTTCTTATTTCCCGCTTTTTAGTTTAAAATTAGCTGCAAGTTTCCCTATTTAGCGCTCTTAAGTCAACTCATTTCACTCTCCCATTTTTTCTAAGTCAAAAGATTTGACGCACTAAGTTTCTCCCAGATCATCCCCGAGTGTCAGATTTGGCTTACTTGCATTAAGTTGAAGGAGAAGGCCCTAATGACACCACAACCAATCTCGTCATCTGCCGAAAGCACGACATGGTATTAAACCCGAAGAGAACATATAATGCAATATATTCCTCCCCCATTTTTTTCTAAGTCCGAAAATTGACAAAATTTTGGTAAGATTTCTAGGGGAGCAACATCTAATAAGTTGTGTTACTCAAGACGCCATCGAAATGAAGGAATCTTCAGAACATCACATCTTTTTTTTTCATTTTGTCGCTACCGCCGAAAGCACAACGTCTTCAACCGAAAAAGCTAAGCACCGTAAATAAATAAAACAAATACTTACAGATGCTTATACCCAAAGCATAATCCATAGTTAGGACTTAGTCACCCATGTGATAAGTTCAATATACATGTTTGAAATTTTGTGTATTGTTTAACTAATCTCTATTTTGCAAGTGTTAGCTTTTTACTTTTCATTTTATATAATTTTTGTAATTAGGATTTTGGAATAATTATTATGGGGATTAGATGAGCATTGGTCATAAGAACTTATCTGTACCATAAGCCTGAGCATCTACATTCCAACCATCCAAAAGAAGGAACCAAAGAAGAAAGAAGAAAAAAGACAAGAAGAAGAAAGAAGAAAATAATAATGAAGAAATAAAGCAAGACCCCATTGGGTTCTTTGCTTAATTGTATGTAATTCATTTGTAATCCGGGTTTTATAAGTGGCTGCCACCCAATTTATTTTCAATTTGAATGGTTCCCACAAATGACCTCTTATTCTTTCATTAGCTTTATAAATTAATTGATGATTAGGCATTAAGGACATCATTTTCTAGTTTCTTCCTGCTTATGAATGGCTTAAATATGAATTAAGCTCTTAGAAAAATAAATATTCTACTAAATTTAATAATTCAAAACTAAAATAAAGAACTCATAACCTCATCAAAGCTTAAGCTAAAATCAAGATAAAAGAATTAAGAACCCCCTGATGAGTATTTTTTTTATAACATCATGCATAAATATATTGTTTTCACTTTGACGGAGGCTTTCACCTTCGCAAAGACTTGGCTGACTTTCCATAGAATCACATATCCTCCCTTCTGATTTGACTAATAATCTCATTTCTCATACACAGATATGAATCATTAGTCCGAAATAAAATAATTCCAAAATGAAAATATAATGTAATCCAGCATTAGTTTAGATCATTTGCATACTCTTACATGAACTAGTCTCTTGAGGAATTTAAATACTTCTCTTTCTAAATAAATAACAAGATATATTCAGATAAAGATATAACTTGCTCATACATGAATTTAAATCGAAAAATTAGTAACCCCAAGCAGGTTTAAGTAGTGATTTGTCCTCTTTTGTGGAGAGAAACCAAATACCTATTTTCACTTAAATTAGGTGGCTCACCAAAACTTCCTAGGTTTTGAAGTATTTCTCCCATTTGGTCATAAGCATAAATACTCACCTCTGATTTCAGCTTAATTTTAAAGCCATTTTATAAACTTAATTAGGATTAGCCATTTAAAAAAATTTAAAATGTCAATGGGTTATCACTGATCAATCCTACCAAGACTGGCCGTCACGACCGTGACCTACCTTTAATTTTTTTTAAAAAATAATTAAATAGATGTCATTTTTTTTATCCGACTCATCGTGTCGATTGATGTTCTCGTTGAAAGATAAAAAATTCTACAACTTTAATGTTACAACTTTCGACGAATCTCGTCCGGATGAGCGGTTTGTAAATGTGACTCAAGCAAAATTGAAGATATTGACGCCTCATTTTTTTTACCATATCTCATTAGTGTCGTTTACGATTGATCGTTGAAGATAATAAAAATTCTACAACTTCCAGTGACAACTTTCGACGAATCTTGCGATTTAATTTTGCAAATGTGTGACTTCAAGTTTAAAAAAATTAAATATATCAGGATGCTGCCATAATATAAGGATATATTATTTTTTAATATCAAACACTCTCATTATATTCTATATAAAAAATTTGAATTTTATGTAATTCTTGAATCTTTCCTCTTCAAAAAAAATATGACCCATTTAATTTTTTTTAAAAAAATTAATCTCAACAAGTAACGACCGAGATGCACCGACTTCCTATTTTTAAATTTTTTTAAATGGCTAATCACCTAATTAGTTTATAAAATGGCCTAATTTAAAAATTAAGTCATTTATATAATCTGTGTTATGGAATCATAAACTCTAAATTTCTAATGAAAAATTTAACTCAAACAAATTAAATCAATTTCAAAAATAAAAGCTCAATCATAATACTTGAGATGCCGCGATTTTCAAGATCATATTACCTACTTATCTTCATTTGACTTCAATAATAACTCCTCTTTAATCAATCTCATTTGATCTTCCCAAATAAACTAATCGATTAATAATCCTACCTATTGAAATCTTTGGACAACAATCATTTACTTTAATCGAGAACATTCCTACAATCTCATTCCTGACGTAATTAACTATTTAGCTTTCCTAGGAACTTAACGAACTGCTTAAAATAAACTTTGCTTTTTCATGTAAAATGTGAAAGAATCTACATAGCATATTCATGTTCCGAGTCTGGCTGATTATTATCATTGTGGTGGCATGACTTCTATCTTTCGAGATAAGACATCTCTCTTCAATGTCATACCTAATCACCCTCAAGTCAAAATTGCATAAAAGAAGAGATATCTATTTTTCATCCTCATTTTATCCCGATAGAGTGAAGATGGAAGTATATATCTTATTCTCTAAAGAAATTAAAATTTTCACAACTCTACAATGTAACTTCTTTAAATGGGGTTTCACCATTTAAAAAAAAAATCGATGCTAGGATGAAGCTGTCCAGCTGACAATGGATCAATTGGTCCAATTACATCTGCACTCCCATTCAAAAGGCCAAGATGCTATTGTTGTATGGACTTAGAGGTTGGTGGATTATGTTCCCATGTACTACATTCATGACACCTCTAAGATAATCGATAGCCTTCTCATCATAGACCAATAATAATCCATCATTTTGATCTTTACTGTCATCTTGAGACCTAACTGATGTGCACCACAAAGTCCTTCATGAACTTCAACCATCACTTTGCTAGCATCATCCGCATTTAGGCATTGTAGCCACATTTGTTCAAAGAATGATATAAAATGTTAACAAGCATATACAACAGTTGTTTGACAAGCATGTAATATCAATTAATTTCTTTGATTTGTGACAAGTGATTTATTATTTGGTAATTTGTCTTCTTTAAAGTAGTCGATGAAGGGTTGTCTCCAATCAGTGGCTTTTATAATAAAGACTTCATTACTTTTCTCAAGAAATGGCTTAACTCTTCTCATACAACTTGTTAATTTTGGGGAGATGAGCAATCTGAGTCACATCCTACTTTGATAACCCCTCTATGCACATTAATACTTTCGGCTCTAAGACTCATCGAAAATATCCATCATGACGTAATCACCATTCATACTTGCCATTTCCTTAACTAATTTTGTTAAGCAATCGACTTTGCTATTCTCAATCGAGAGACTCGAAGTTAATGTGATATTTGGTATTTATTTCATAAGCTCGAGAACTCGTTTGTGATAAAAAGCTAACTCAAGCTTATTGATTTTATAGATGCTAAGAACTTGATTTATAATAAGCTGAGAATCGCCAAAAATATGCAAGTTTTGAATGCCTATGAAAATAGCTTCTTCAAGGCCTGCTACCAATGCTTCATACTCAGCTTCATTATTAGTTCTCAACTCTATTAACCCATATGATCATCTCATTATCCCTCCTTCTGGTGTTATGAAGATGATGTCGATTCCTCGCTTTGCCCTTGAAATTTAGAGTTGGACTTGTTTGATGACGAGATCCATCAAAGTATATTTCTCAAATTTATGATTTTTCTTTTTTCATGAATGAGCATAATTTGCTCATCTGCAAATTGTCATTAAGAGAAGAGTCCGCAGGTAGATGTGCAACTAGAAAATCTAAGACTTGTCCCTTCACCGCTTCAAACGATATGATATCAAATTGTATAAGCAATAACCATCTTGCCAAGCGACTCAATCCGTCATCATATTTCGATCGATCTTGAGATGAGAATTGTGAAATAACATATAGTGACTTTTGACCGCAAAGATCAATGCCAAATAGTGTTTTTTTATCGAGGAGTATCTCATTTCGCTCATATTAGTCTTGACTGATATAATAAAGAGTGTTCTCTTTATTTTCTTCATTGTGTTGTGTCAATAATGCTCCAAGGGACTCTTCTAATGCAGCTATGTATAAAATGAGGGGCTTCCTAGAAGTAAGCGCTGCAAGGATTGGTAGATTTAACAGGTAGCTTTTAATGCTATTGAAGGCTTATTGGCACTCCTTGTCCTATTTGAATGGAGCATCTTTCTTCATCAACTTGCAAATTGTTGACATCCATAGTTTGATATAAATCGACGGATGAATGCAAGTTGTCCTTGTAAAGAACTGAGCTAACGCAAACTCTTCGGTAGAGGCATCTCCACAATTGTCTTGATTTTAACAGGTTCAATTCCTCTGTGACGTACAATATACCCAAAAAAATTTTCGGAGGACACACCAAATGCACATTTTAGAAGATTCATCTTGAGATCATATTTTTTATTCTCTCCAATACAATTCGTGTCTTCAAAATGATTTTCATGATTTAAGCTCTTCACCACCAAATCGTCAACATAACATTCCACCTTTGTGAATTAGCTCATCAAAATACGCGTCATGGCTCTTTGGTATGTAGCTCCAACATTTTTCAAACCAAAGACATGATGTAGCAGATGCTAATAAGTGTTCTAATGATATATATTTTCATTTTCATGTATCATCTTGATTGATTATATCCCGATGATCCATCCATGAATGAGAACATATCATATGGAAAGTATTGTCCATTAGTAGTTCGATATAAGTAAAAGTCATCTTTTGGACACTTTATTTAGCCCCAAAAATCAATGCAGACAATTTAATCATTCTTCTTCCTAATTGGGACAATGTTGGCTATCCAATCATATTTCTCCTCCTGATGAAGCTTGCTTCAATCTTTCTTCAGAATTACCGCTTCGATCTCTAATCTCATTCGCTAGAGCTTGCTTAACGGCTGCATCCATTTATAATAAGTTTATGAGATGCTACATCGGGATAAGGCATTTCGAATATGCCGTGCAAAGCAATCTCAATTCAAAAAAATATTTTTAGCTCTTCAATTTTCTCATCGAAAAGGGCACGACAAAAAGTTGACGGGATCATCCTCGCCTGGTTGATTTCTTTGAGTTCATCTATAGTTGTTTGTCTACCATCTTCGAGATTCGCGTGCTGACTTCTCTACTCTTCATCATCATTTGTAAGAAGAATTTCATGGAGATCATCTTCGCCGCTATTAGTTTAGATCTCGCCTTCTCTTATATTATAATAAATTTTATCTTCATGAGATTTCTGAATGAACCCAATATATTTAGTGATAAACTTATCACTTCTTCGTGATGCTTGAGGACTTCTTTGGCTTCACATCCTGTTAAAAATTTGAGTTCTATTTTTAGTAGTTCCAATATGAATTCCAAGCTTATGCATCATTCTTCTCAACTTCTGTGGATAGTATATTAGTATTCTTGTTGGCACTATCTTATCAAAATTTTCATATTGAGTAGGCCGATCAAAATTGTGAGGCTGAGACTCTTCAAATTTGTAGAATTCTTGTTCTGCGACTCTCACTCAACTATGACACATAGAATGTTATCAATTCTTCAATGTTATAGACATCTAGTGGAGTGATTTCTTTGAAGTACTACTGTGAGATGGGTATAATTTTGAGGGAGTCATCTAACTCTACCAAGTAAGCTATCCTTCTTGATGCAACTATCTGAACTCTATTTCACAAGTAGATTCAAAATCATAGCCTGAATCAAAATCACTTATTTCATACTTTGTCTTTCTTGAAAGCTTATAAGTTTCCTTAGGTTTGACAAGAATATCTTCTTCTTATTGTAAATCGTTTTCCAAATGAGGAACTGATTTTCTTGATTTAGGTGTAAAATCAAGTGTTTTAGGGGGAGTCGGCATTGCCTTCTTTCTTCCTCTTTGCTTCTGCTCTTTCACAGTGAAATTATTTTTTAGTTCCTGAAATGGATGCTACCACTTCAAGAGGCTCTGTTAGCTTAGGCTCTTTAGGGATGAAATATTTTGCATCTTCATAGATCTTTGCTTCATAGACGGAGAATTATTATAGCCAGAATTCTTCTCCATCTTTCGGTACTTCATACACTAATGCATAGATGGGACCATGTCATATTCATGCCATGACCGCCCAAGAGAGCTTTTAAATAATGTATGATCGACATACATGAAATTTAGCTTTGTATATAAATCTCAAACTTGAGCAAAGAATCAAAGAACCTGATTTTCTCGCTTTTTCATTGAAACTAGGAATCATCAACTTATCTCTACCAAGATGTTAGATATCAAATGATAATCCTCTTAATACTTTTAGACTCATAAGATTGATAGAAGAACCCGATCAATCAATATTTGACCGACGAGATGTCATCACTCGCACAACATATAGAAGGCGATCCGGCCGTCCCAATAAGATCCTCTTCAAAAAATATAATTACTGGGAGATCTTGAGTTTGCAATGATTCAGTATGCAATTTTCAGCAAAATAAGCTTCATAACTCTTCGGATCTTTGAGAGTATGTATCAAAGTTTCTCGGAGTTCTTTTGACATCAAGAGAACCTCATACACACTCAGTTGTGCAAAGATCTTTCTTAAATGTGATAAAATATTATAATCTATCTTTTTACTTGATTTAGGCTTTAGTTTAGAATTTTTGGGAATGATATCTTCGTTGACCTCGATTTATTTGTTTTGCCTTTATTTATTTCCTTTCTTTCTTTGAAGATGGTAAGACTTTACCGCTCCTCAGCAGAACTTGAATCACCTTATCTTGCTCATATTCTTCTAAAAAGATAGTTTCTTCAAATTTCTATCTTATTCTGAAAGATTGACCAAAATGGCTAGACTTATTTTCAACTTCATATATTTCATACGTGATGATATCGATGAATCTGATTCTTCTCGGTCGGGAAAACATAAATCTTTATCTGAACTGTCATCTTCTTGTTGAGTCATGAAACAAAATTCAGATGTCAACTCTTCAGCCTTTTCTTGTTTTCTTGATAAAATTTTTGATGAGTTTGTCGAATCTGTTTGACTACCTTTGTCATTTTGGAGTAACTGATGCGGAAAAATATCTGATATCACATAAATGATTCGATATCTCTACCGGACAAGATTCACATTATCTTCTTCATCCCATTCAATAATGGTTTAGGCATAAAGTCCGCAAGCCTAAATGGTTGTCGGCCGGTGATACTCATCTAAATTATTAATAATCTGAGTTATAGTTCTCTTCTTGATCTTCTTTTCTTAGACTTCTTTGATTTATGATGAGTAGATTGCTCCTCATGCGTGATGAAGTAGTCTTATCAATGTCACAGAAGCCCAAATACTTAGTTTAGGTATCTATTTTAAGTCCAATATAGGTTTAAGCGGTGATTTTCATTTAACACTGAGGATGTCTTTTAGCAATATTTTCACAGTCTTTTTGGAGATTACTGTTTCCCATTCTTCAGTCTGAACTAATTTCTCCTTTTTGTCTTCAATGGACGATACGGAAGAGGACGTAATCATCCTTGTAGACTTTCTTTTTCGATTGACTAGAACACTATCAGATAATGTAAATTCACCCTGTCGATACTTCTTTTCTAGCCAATCTTCGAAGATATAACAGTCTTCAATAAGATGACTGATCATCCGATGATAGAGACAGTAGTTTGGATTACTGACTTGATCAGCTTCTTCAGACCTTTTAATTTATGATAATTGTAGACCAGCTTTAACTGCTTGTCAAAATAATTTGGTCACACTATCCCTTTTAAAAGAATATTCTTTGTTCATCTTTTCCTTAAGAGATGGCCATATTCGCTCATCATCTTGTTGCTTATTTTGGACGCTTCCACCACTTAGAAAAGTCGAGGTTTATCATTGCCTCCAATACTAATTTTGACTGGAATTAGAATGAGCTTCTTTCCCTTATCATCATTGTACATTGGTTGTTTTTCTTTATCCACATTATATATCACCCGCACCATTTGAGCAGAAGCAAAGATGAGTTTCATTTCTTCTTTAGTTTGAAGGTTTGTTTCTCCTTGCTTTATCTCAGATAGATTTCACTTAGTATTTCAACTTTTTCAGATTTAGCCACCCTATCAAGCAAGTCCTGGAATGTTGCAATCGACGTCATACATAAAAATGATGTCATCTTATCATCCATATTGCTCATTAGCAATTGGATCACATGTTCTTCTTCCAATTATTGCTCACACTTCATACTTAGGTTATGCCAACGACTTATGAATTTTGTCACTGACTCATCTTTTCTCCTTTTTAGCAAAGACAAGATCAGCGATTGTTATTTTCTCGACTCGAACCTCTTCACAATATTGTCTCCAACTAAAGAAAAAAATTTTAATCATTTGACAATTCTTGCATAATTTAAAGAGCGATAAATGTTATCGACGACATAAAAGCAAGATCATTCCTCCTGTTACCACAAGTAGCCTTAAATTGGGCTAAATGTTTTGGGTTACCAAGCCCAATCAAAAATATTAAATTTCGATCAGTAATCTTTCGAAATGACACTTGATCATATTCAGCTGGGTAAGGGCAACCCTTACTCACCAACTTTTCAGCTTGCTTTGAAGCAATAACTGCCTTTATCTTGTTATTAATTATTATTTCTAGTTAAACAGCTGTTACCGTTCCATGTGTGCTAGCTAGATTTTGAATTATCGGCTGAGGTAGTTGGTTAACTTCATTCCTCGCTTCAGGTGTAGCATATACTGTAAGAGCTTGAGGTACTAGAGTGACTGGTGGTATAGATGTTGTATTATTAGTTGTCTGTTGATTAGCAGACAAGACAGGTGCTATATTTGATATGATATTTTTCTACAGCATATCTATCATGATTTTCATTTGTATCATCATATCATTCATCTTGGTATCAAATATAATTTCCTTGTCTTTGACTTCCATTTGACATCAATTTCTCTTGCTCTCTAACACCACCATCAACAAGGCTATTCTTCTTCCTATATTTCTTGTCGTTTTCTCCTTCGCTCATTTTCAGGAGAAAAATTTGAGTGTCCTTCTCCTTGTGCATTTGCAGGGGCAGCTGTTGCTAGGACTGAACGACGACGCTGAGTATAAAAGCGTGTACCAGACTAATCATTTTCTGATTCAACCATATAGACAGCTTCAACACCTATGATCTCTTTTTCATTTTGGCCTACTTCTTCATCTTCAGTAAAGACAGAAGATTCATCTTCTACTTGCTTCTGTGAAGACTCTTCTTCATAAACCTCGAATTCAGGTTCAGGTTCCCTGGATCCATGTTGCTGATGATGCTGAGTGAAAAGTTCATCTATATCTCTGACCATATAGATGACTTCTACTTCCATAGCATTCTCTCCATCACCTTTTTTTTGTATATGAATTTCTAATCGACGCTTCCTGGATCTCAATATATACAACAAACACTTCTTCCGTTAAAGACTACAATCAAAGTCAACCTTTTCTTGTGGGGGTGAATCTAATTGATGGTGGGATCCCCTAGAGGATTCTCCAGGGTGTCGACCATCATGTGTTTCATCAGCGATATCCCTTCTTTTGGGTATCCACATCTGATGAGTTATTTTTGAGGTAGATTTCTGAACATGTGTGTCAGATGTCACACCTCTTCTATTCTTTGTGGTTTCATCACGGGGTCTTGGCCTCCATATCTGTTTACCCTTTCACTGGGACCTTTCGGCAACGGATTCTTGGACACGCGATCCAAGTGTCACGCTCTGATGCTCACCGCGCGAAGCATACTTGGCTCAATGATTAGTTATCATGAGAGATGGAAACCTCCTTAGTGGAGCTACAGTATTTTCGATCACCACAGCCTCAAATTTTCTTTCATTAAGCTTCTATCCTTGGCTACTTTAAGAACTTGTGTATTCTGACTGTTCAGTCGCTCCTCCGGTGGTGGAGAACGTAGTTGAGTCCGAGACGCTTTACCTCACCAAGAGAGCTATTCTTTTTTTACCCACTTTAGATTGTCAAATTGTTATGGGTAAGAATACCGCTCGGAGACAAGATTGCTAGTTCACTAGTCTCTGAGACCGCAGCCCTCAAAGATTTCTTCTTCTTCTCGCCTTCCGATAAATTTGCTTCCTCGATGAGGAAGCTTCTGATCATGCTTTCTGGTTCAAAGGTTCAATCGGTATAATTAAGAGATTAAAGACACGCTTGCCCAATCGGTTCTTCTTTTCATCACGGGGCTTCGATTGACCTAATCTTTAAAACAAATTTTCTCGTGAGAGAACTCCTTAACAAGTGGTTGGTCACGAACCGTTGATGAGCATGACCATGAAGCTTGAATTTGAGGCCTTCCAGCATGGCCTTGGATGAGTGTATCACATGTGAGTACTTCAAGAGTTGCGGCTACGATAATTGAGAAATTCAAGCTACCAAATTGAATTGTAGCTCCAACGTCTCCTGTGTTGATGACGGCGTTGGCGAGGCAGATGTTCACACCACGCCCTAGCTGAACGGTGAAATGAGTGCTCTGTAGATCCATTCTATAAAAATGAAAAGTGGGATTAGTAATTACTAATTATTATTTCACCCCTTACTTTCAAAATGAGGTACTGTAACAAAATAATAATGTAATAAAGAGATACTCTAGAATAATTCATTCATAGAGCCTCACATCATGCTAATAATTTGAATTTATCACACATTTAAATCACCATTTTTGTTTTTTGAATTTTCAAATATTTTGTTGCTACTATAGCATATATGACTAACCAAAGATGGAAAGAGAATCTTGTCCCCAAATGCCATGATGCTTCAAAATTCACACCACCTCTCACATTTGTTGAAGAGAGATTTGATTTGGTGTAATTTTCGCAGATGAGACAAGAGATACTACCCAGATTTCTCTCATTTGTGAGGACTTTAGATTTAATTTGTTTCTATAGCAAGCCATAATTAATTACCCTCCCAATAACCGAGAAAACTTTGATTAAGGCTAGTTGTCACTTAACGCGAAGCAAGTAAAGAGATATGAAATTTAAATTTTTGAGATTATGAAATTCATCATTTTTAGTTAAAACGGATGGTTGGGAGAATGATGACGTGGCAAATCTAGATCTTATGCTTATCCCTCAGCCGCGATCCCTGTACTTATAAGTGAATGACCCAACCGTAAGAATCCTTATCAAGAACACACGTACATGCCGTCAAGAAATCCTCAGACCTAAGATGTGTTTGTCAAGGACAGATTTAAGTCTACTTTAACCGATAGAGTTTTTTTGCCCTATCAAGTATATGATTCACAACTCAAAGGCGAGCCATCGAGCATACGCTACGCGATCATAATAATGGAGCCTTACCGCTAAACCATCCGATCGAGACTCTAGTCAGAATCGCATCATCTGTGAGCCCATCGGCCGTTGCGAGGACACGGGTCACATCCTTACTGGCATGAGATTGATTGAGAGTGAATATAACAATACTTGATTTGGCGGCTTTCATGAAGAGTTTTATTAATTTGTCACCAACAAACAAATGTTAAGAGACAGATTGTATTTCATTTAAACTGCTTTTACACACCGATTTAAGTTAATTTGATTTGAAATTAGAATCACATATTAATGAAAATATCCCCTCTGGTTGAAATCACCATTCAACACAACTATCATCGGTTAAGATTGACAATCAATATGAGAACTTTAGATTCTCACAACTATTTCCTAACAGGGATTAGATCAAATACGTAATGGATATTTTACTAAAAAATTTTATAATATTTTTTTGTTAACCAACCCGCCCTAAGAGATACAACCCACGCAAAGATCCTCGATACTGAATTTAAAGCATTCAACATAGTTCGCCCATGTGGGTATATTTAAGAATGCCTTAATTAACACATTTTATTCGCCTATGGCAATGGCAAGACATTTTAGACTTAAATCTAGCTTTGGAATAAAGACATCATATATTTGCTTTTTAGTATTTGGGTTTTAGAGATTCATATCTATTTCTTATGTTTATGACAAGCCTTCAATTTATCGCATACTTTAATGACTTGACTTCTCTCGATTTGATTGAAGTGAATGAGAAAGTCTATTATTTATTAGAGAACTTGTTGCACTCAATGACTCATTGAAGCTATTGTAAGCATATGTATAGTTCAGCCATGGATTATTCCAATTGACTTAATATATGATATGGCTCCACCATTTATTAGGAATTAATACTTATAATTTGTGCTCATGAACCACTTAATCAACCTCCTTAATTTGTGGATGCACATTTAAACTTCTTAGACTTATAGTTAAACTATGTATTCATACAAAACATTTTATTTACCTCAAAGTGAATCGAAAGTAATTATAATGATGAATGACTCTCTTTATGCTTGTTAAGCCATTTAAACTCATTCCTAACCTCCTACAAAACATTTCTTCTCCTTCGAATCATTTGAAATGAGTCATTGTAGAGTTTAGTATTCATAAGAATGACTTGTTCCTATCCAATGGTGAGTTATTTGGCTTAATATAAGTCTTCCTTTCAAATTTAGCACGCACTTATATTTATTTATTTTTTTGTAACTTCACATTTGTTGATCAAAATTTTGATTTATTTAATTCCATTTAAATTCTTTGATTATCTCTTTTTTCTATTTTTCTAAGTCCAAAAATTTAAAAATTCCAAGAACATTTCAACTAAGGGACATCCATAGATGTGCTCTGCACTCTAACGAAGAGAAAGAATACGACACCATTTTTTTCCGACAAGGCCCTAATAAACACACGCGCTTTCAAACCGCAGAGACAAAGATATGCATATATACAATCACATCACATTTGTTTACACATTCACTTACAACCGCAATGATAAAATTGCATTTCACCATTTGAATCATTTCTTTCCTTTTAGCCTAGAATGAGGTGAAGAAGAAAAGAAAACAAGTGGGGAATTGCCGACGACCAAGAGGAATCCACCTAATGACGGAGTTGTCTCTCGGTTGCGGCAAAAAGAAAGGGAATTGAAAGGCGGCAGAGAGGGAGATGTCGAAAACCGAGAGAAAAAACGCGCTAATGACATATGTTCCTCTCCTACACAAAAAGAAATCGAAATGGATTGGGAGAAAATAAGAGAAATGGAAGAAGAAATTTTCCGTTTAGCAAAAGATGAGGAAGAAATGGAGAAGGAAGAAGGAGATGCCTAAACCAGAGAAGAACTCCTAATGGTATTCCTCCCTTGCAAAAAAGAAATTCATTTTGGTTTTGAGAGATAAAGAGAGAAGATGAAGAAGAGAAGAAGAGGAGGGAAGAGGAAGACGAAGGAGGGAGATGCCTACCTTGCTTGCGGATTGAACTAGAGAGAGGGTTTTTCTTGTGGTTTTGGATGAGGGAAAAAACGGAGAGGAGTGCGTGCAGTTTTTGGAGAAAGGAGGGACTCGTTGTTGAGAAGAAAAAGAAGGGAAAGAGGGCAGGGGAACGGTTGGAGAGGGAGAGCGGAAAGGAAAGGCCGTGCGAGATGCGCGTTCGGTTGAGGAAGTGCAAGAACTCCTTCAGCCGTGAGGAGAGACTAGCTTGTGCGCGTGAAAGAGGGATCCGAACGAGTTCAATTGCGTGAAAGATTAGAGCTCGATCAGGCGGTTTTAAGAAATTATATTAGATTTAGGTTTTTAAAATATATTTTTTATCGCTTAATCGACTTTAATATGAACTTACCCTCAATATGGGTTATATATATCGATTTAATGTTATTTTGACGTTCAACGCCGGCAAATCCGCTTTCACAATCGGAGGACGTTCTGCTCAAAATTGAATAATTTCATAAAATGAAGATATCATTTCCGACCACCGATTTTGAGACTTGTCAAATTGAGTGTGAATGCCTTTACTTGATGATTGACGCTTCGGCTAACGGCGCAATCAACTTCGCGAACGGAGGTCATTTGGTTTACGTCGAAGCCTCCTAACCTCGATATGCGTGCAGGCGCATTGACGACTCGATTGTTTGATCGATTGATCATCATCAAGAATAATATTTCACCCGCTGATGTCTAAATGATAAATTTGTTCGTCGACGGAGGTTGTTGACCATTTTCTGACGCTGCATTTTCCCGATTTGCCTAAAGATCTAAATCCGTCAATTCAACTTTATTTGACTCGACTTATGACATATATATGGAGGTCAACAATCAATACTTATATTCAAGCTATATATCCTCCACTAGTAATATCAAAATGAACACATGGGATTGACAAATAAAAAAATTGAATCACTAAAAGATTTGCTAGGCAAGTTGACTTTCATCAATAAAAACTATGTCAAACCAATGCATATAATCCAAGTAAAAAAAGTAGAAAATCATCATATCATAATAGCAAGCATTCTTGTCCATAAACAACTAGCAAACAAAAGCCTCTTTCAGGTCATGCCTATCTAAAAAGAATGCATGAAGGTGGATATGGTTGAGCCAAAAGGAAAATGTGCTAGATTGGTCCCAATCACACTAGTTGATGATGTTGATCTAAAAAAATGCTCAATTTGTGGACCTTACCAGAACTCATTTGCAAAGAAAACCTGATAATCATAGATAAACCTATAGAAGCAAGCAAACACAAGAACAACTTCATTTTAAACACATTCTCCATTGGATGGGATTCAAAATGAGGGTAGCTGATGTGGACAATACAATATGATACCCTCTTGAGAAACTATCCAAATTGAACATGTGAAAACATTTATGAATTATCATTCCTGTTGAATGAGATAACTAAGCCAAGTAGGGATAAGATGTGATAAATAAGCGACATAATACCCAGGTATGTAAGATGGAACAAAAGTATATGCTCAGGTTAGAATAATAAAATTGCTTAACCATTTCATTGCACGACAGGACACAGCGTACTCCCAAATGGATTTTGAGAAACACTTCCAAACATGGGACACTCCTGAATGAAGCTTCCAAATAAACATGTGGGAACATCTCATTATGACAGTCAATCAGCCCATAGACTTGCAGACCTTTTGCATAGCTCAAATTTTCAACCCACCTCAAATGAAGATTGGAACCAGAAATATCGAAAGTTAGTTAACATAATAGTTAAAGGACATATGGGACATCATCAGTATAGTCCACAAAACTTCTTCAACAATTAAAATAGCATACTTCAGGCAAGCATGGATAAGCATCATCAACATTGACAGCAATCATCTTAAAAGGGACTTTTGACGAAACAATATGCTTGAAAATCATAAATAAAACATACTAGTCTTCATCATCACTAAGAAGGAAGATCCCTCCTCTAATGTCCTACCATATATAAAGCAACATGGCATGTCCTTAGAGAAGCGCCCTAGAGCAATTCATCCCTAAGATGGTGAGCATTCAGAAGACAGCTTATAAATATAAAATAATCTCTATAAAGAGGAGCAAATGGTTGAGTTCCTCTTATAAAAGTCATACTGAATAAGATGCCAAAGAGCAATAATGCAAAACTACATCCTGTTTGATCTCCATTTGGGTATGTAATACTTAGTTGTATGACTCAAACAGAAGAAACTCAAAAGCTTTGTTCCCCTGAAATGTCTCACTGATGTTAGATTATGCTTCTAGAAATGTGTGAATATCTCTATCTTTAGACTCTTCCCCTAAAAAATTACCCAAAATTGAATGGGGCATTAATAGTCTACTAGCATGAAGCCATAAAGTTGGGAAGCACAATGCGGTGATGAGGGGGATGAAGAGAAAAGAAATTACCAATAAGGAGATAAATAAAGGGATAATTAAAGAATAACTGTAAAATTTCAATCATCCTTGTTTTCAAATAAATAGAAACTAACGTAATGTGCATATTAAAAACAAGCGTCCTTTATTACAAAAAAAAATCTCCATTAATTTATTTTATCTAGTACAGTAAACTTGTAAAATGATTTCAACTATGACAACATCAGAATTCTCCATCAAATAACAAATTAATCATTTTTCTAATTGATCATCAAACCTTGATATATGCATTGGCTTGCCTGCTAAATGCCACTGAGTTACAAGAATTTGTGCTTTCACTTTAGCTACAAGCAACTGCAAGTTACAATCATCGAAAATATATGCCAAAAATGTTATTTTGAGGGCATAAAGCTTGGAGTTTATGGCACCTAAGTAGCTTGTGTGCAAAAGATCAGTGAGTTCAGTGGCTCCTTGTACCAGCATGAGGAGGGTCAATGCCTCTTGCTTGTCATTAGTTTGTTGGGAATGTAGGGCATGCAATCAAAGATAAGATATATGAACATCATGTTCATGGTGGTGACATTTGAGAATCCACTTATATTAGTTTATTGTAATTTTAAGAGTAATTGACGCCCTATCTTATATAGAAAGTGTCCTATGAGTTGTACTCTTGGAAATGTACTTTTGAATACGACTTTTGGTTTTATATCTTATTCAATAACTTATGGTTTTATGTTAGTCATCTTAATAATATTACATTTTAATGTCTGCTTGAATTGTTGATCATGCATTTTGTAGATTCATATTTAATAATGATTCTTAAAATTACTAATGATTGTGTTCTTGATAGAGTATTAGCTATCATTATTGTATTTATCCAACTGATGTCTTTTTGGCGTTTTTCTTATCAGACTAGGCTTCACACGACATCCTATCATCAAATTGAGTTATTGATTAAATCTCCTACTCATTTAAACCCTAAATCTACAGTCAAACAGTTTGGCAGATTTAACCCGATTTAACAGCTACCATTCTGAACAATCATAAAGATTTAATACTTCTAGGATTTACTAAATCTTACTTGTAGTCTAACAGGCCCCACTTTCTGCATATTTTATAAAAATAAATGTTTGGAAACATATAAATATTTTTAATTCATCACAAAAATACATTTTTAGGGAAAAAAATAAGTGATTCTTCCAAGCAGCAAGATCACACTAACTACCGGAAGTATTACACCCTCATAGCACATCTCGAATAATACAATTTCAAGTTTTCAAAAGATTAAAACCATTCTTCTAGACAAAACCCCTCTTCTGATAGCTAAGGCGTTGTGTGGAACAATCCGAAGAAGCATTATTCCTGTTTGTCCAACTAGACCAGAAGAACCAAATGAAATAAAAGAACAAAGAACTTCGAGCTTGCACATTCCAATCAATCTCATTTCCTAACATGAAGCCAATAAAAGCAATAATGTGAGTGCTAAAACAAAAAAAGACAAATAAAAAAATGGCATTAATCTCTAACTGTCAAAGAGAGTCAAAGCCGCAGAGCTCACTCAGATCCAAACAAAGCCAGATCCAGAAAACAAACGAACCAACCATCTGATCGAAACGACACGAACAATTTAATGAGGCAACTCAATCAAACAGCAAACTAGCGATCAAGGGATCGACATGATGTGAGAAGAATCATAGGAAAGCCGATATACTAACACAAGGGAGAGAGTGAGATATGGGAAAGAGAGACCTCGAGACAGGGAGGGATCTCTGGCTGGTAAAGGGTTCGCTTCTTCTGCAGATCGGAGAGCTCACGAGGCACGCCGTAATCTGAGTCCATCTCTCTCTGTTCGTCTGTTTTAAAGTTAAGAAAAGAAAATAATAGACGTATTTCCTTTCCTATTCTTTTCTGCAGTAAGATAAGTGGATAACATGGATTTTTTTTTTTTTTTTTGAATAATCAGCTAACTTGATTTGGGTGTGACAAACAGAACATGGGAGGCCAAAGCACACGGTCCCACAACAACACTGACACCTGTTTTTTGGGATCGATCACGAAAAAAGCTAATATTATTATATACTATTAAAAATTTTTAATTATTATTATTATTTTTATATATATTTTTTTTTTTTTATATTTAGGTTGACACATTAAAAACTGTAATTATTTATTAAATTTATTATTAATAAAAAAGTTTGTCTTAAATGCATCATATTTAATTTTTATTAAAACAAATTTTATTTTAATTTAAATATTATATTATGAAAAAGATTTACACATATCTCATAATTTTATGTATTTATAAATATAATATTTAAATATATATATATATATATATATATATATATATATATATATATATATATATATAATAAAAATTTTGATAATGAATATATAAATATATAAGAATTATACATTATGTATGAAAAATACCATTATTATATCATGTATCTGATAATTTTTTAAAATTAGAACACATTGACACCGAAATTCTGATCACAGAAGAAGCTAATATTTTTATATACTATTAAAAATTCATTTAAGTTGACACTCTATTAAAAAAATTGTGATTATTTACTTAATTTATTATTAATAAAAATGTGTTTTAAATGCATGATATTAATTTTATTATAATTTAAATATTATATTATGAAAAAAGTTTACACACATATCTCATAATTTTATGTATTTATATATAATATATATATATATATATATATATATATATATATATATATATATATATATATATCATTTTTTTTCTATAACGGGTATTTTATTTTAAGAAATACTAATAATAATATTTTTGTCTGACATTAAATTAAGTGATATTTATGTATATATTAAAATTTATATATCAGATATATTGATATATATGAATTGTGTATTATGTATATAAAAGCCTTATTATTATATCATACATCTAATAATTCCTAAAATTATAACACACTGACACCTGTTAGTTTAAGGGTCGAAAAATTTTAATGACGAAGGAGCTAACATTGTTTTATACTATTAAAAATCATTTTAAGTTGACACCCATTAAAAAATGTGACTATTTATTTAATTTATTATTAATAAAGAATGCGTCTTAAATGCATGATATTAATTTTTTTAAAATTAATTTTATTTAATTTAAATATTATATTATGAAAATATATGCACACATATCTCATAATTTTTATATATTTATATATCCAAAATCAATATATATATATATATATATATATATAAAGCATTTTTTTCGATAAGGGATATTTTATTTTAAAAAACAGTAATAATATT
Source organism: Cymbidium sinense (assembly GCA_021442155.1). Classification (NCBI taxonomy): domain Eukaryota; kingdom Viridiplantae; phylum Streptophyta; class Magnoliopsida; order Asparagales; family Orchidaceae; genus Cymbidium; species Cymbidium sinense. The sequence goes on from CM038215.1 coordinate 124,701,275, forward strand.
AATTTTTTTAACATTAAATATTAAAATGCTATTTATGTATATATTAAAATTTAGGTATTAGAATTGTGCATTATATATGTAAGCGCCTTATTATTATATCATTCATCTAATAATTTTTAAAGTTATAACACACTGACACCTATTAGTTAAGTGCTCCAAAAATTCTAACCAACGAAGGAGCTAACATTGTTATATACTATTAAAAAAAATCATTTAAGTTGATACTTCAATAAAAAAAATTATGATTATTTATTTAATTTAGTACTAATAAAAAATGTGTCTTAAATGCACGATATTAGTTTTTATTAAAAATTATTATTTTTTAATTTAAATATCATATTATGAAAAGATTTACGCACATATCTCATAAATTTTATATATTTATATATCGAATATCTAAATTTTGATATATATATATATATATATATATATATATATAATATATATATATATATATATATAATATCATTTTTTTTAAAAGGATATTTTATTTTAAAAATAGTAATAATATTACTTTTATCTAACATTAAATATTTAGTGTTATTTATGTATATATATTAAAATTTAGGTATTGGATATATAAATATGCATGAATTGTGCCTTATTTATGTATATATATTAAAATTTAGGTATTGGATATATAAATATGCATGAATTGTGTTTAAGGGCTAAAAAAATTCTGATCAACGAAAGAGCTAACATTGTTATATACTATTAAAAAAAAAATTTAAGTCGACACTCTGTTTAAAAAAATTGTGATTATTTATTTAAGTTATTATTAATAAAAAATGTGTCTTTGATGCATGATATTAATTTTTATTAAAAATAATTTTATTTTAATTTAAATATTATGCTATGAAAAAATTTGCACACATATCTCATAATTTTTTTTGTATTTATATATTCAACATTTATCTATCTATCTATCTATATATATATATATATATATATATATATATATATATATATATATATATATATATATATATATATATATATATATATGCATATATATATATATATAATATATGTATAATAATTTCTTATTAAAACACTTAGAAATTGTTAAAAAAATTAAAAATATTATAATTATTTTTTTACATTTTTAAAATTGTGATTAAAAAATATATTAACATTTTTATTAAAAATTTATATTTTATTTTAAATTAACATTATATTATGAAATATTATTTATGTTAAATATTTATTATTTATGTATACATTAATATATATTCTAAAATTATAGATATTAATTAATATTCGAATCATTTGAAAATAAATGTTTATACAGCATAAGATTCAACTCAATTAAGACATCACTGCATGTATCGTTGCTAAAATTAAATGATTGAGTTTATTGGGCAGCAATGTAATAAAAATGCAAATAAGTTATATTTTAAAAGTATTTATAATTGTCGAAACTTGTATAATTTTATTAGATATTTATTGAATAAAAATGGTGAATCGTTTGGGTAGCATGGTAATAATAGGCTATATAAAGGAAATACATCACACTACAATAAATTTTTTTTTTTTATAACTTTCTTTTATATCTATATATTTTTATTTTAATATTGTAAATTAAAATAAAAGTATATATTAAAAAACTAATATTAAAATGTAAGTATATCAATTTAAATCATTAAAATTAAATAAATTATATTATTTGTAATTGTTTTATTATTGTGTGCTATAAAATACATGATGATAGAGTAAAAAATTTATGTCTTTGCTTATAAAAATTAAAACACACACATAATAGAGAATAATATAGAATGCTATAATTTTATGTGAAAATTTTAAAATGAGAAAAATTATAGAGTCTAACATAGTCAAAATAATTCACATATAAATAGAACAATAGGATTTCACCCTTCTCTTTAATTAAAGAAAATAGTATTACAAGGTTGCGAGTTATATAAACTTTAACAACAATAGTCTTATTATGGTGGTTGGGCTATAACATCCACTATTGGTGGTAGTAACGTCGATAATTGGTGGTGATGATTAATAATGGTAGTTAGTGATAGCTGACTTCAAAATTTTAAGCTTAGTTTTTTTTTCATGGAGAGAATGTGATTTTATTTATAGAAATTTGAGAAGAGAATTTTGATAATTTTAGCTAAGACTCTAGCACTCCATCCGATATTCGGTATTGAACCCCTCGATCATAAATCATTCTTTCAAAATTTAAGCACCTTAATCATTTTAAAAAAAAATTATTATACTTTTGAGACTTAAGTTGAGCTTGTTTTGATTTGGATCAACTAAATCTTATGTTTTGTCAAGACTGTCAATTTTACTATTAAGTTGTTAAAATCAAATTTTGGATTAATTGAAAATTTTAATATATATATATATAAATATATATATATATATATATATATATATATATATATATATATATATATATATATATATATATATATATATATATATATTAAGAGAGATATCTTAGCCTATAAATGGTGTTTTATTTAGAGTAGATAGAGAGTAGTATAAGTGGTGATTGTCTTTTAGTTTGATAAAATCCATCTTTCTCTTTAGTTTCTCCAATCATCTTTCTTAATGAGATTGTGGCATTCAGAATGATTACTTCACATTAGCGTTCCGTGGAACAATCCGAAGAAGGCTTACTTCCTGTTTGTCCAACTAGACCAGAAGAACCAAATGAAAATAAAAGAAGAAAGAATTTCTCGAGCTTGCACATTCCAATCATTCTCATTTCCTAACATGAAGCCAACAAAAGCAATAATGCAGCGTTAAAACAAAAAAGACAAAAAAAAATGGCATTAATCTCTCAACAGTCAAAGAGAGTCGAAGCCGCAGAGCTCACTCAGATCCAAACAAAGCCAGATCCAGAAAACAAACGAACCAACCATCTGATCGAAACGATACGAACAATTTAATGAGACAACTCAATCAAACAGCACACTAGCGATCAAGGGATCGGCATGATGTGAGAAGAAGCATAGGAAAGCCGAAATACTAACACAAGGGAGAGAGTGAGACATAGGAAAGGTAAAGAGCTCGCTTCTTCTGCAGATCGGAGAGCTCACGAGGCACGCCGTAATCTGAGTCCATCTCCTTCTGTATGTTTGTCTGCAGTCTCCGAAGTTAAGAAAAGAAAATAATTGAGGTCTTTTTTTTTTTTTTTCTTTTCTGTAGTAAGATAAGCAGATGACATTATATAAGATAAGCAGATATTATATAAGAAAGAAGCTAATATTATTATATACTATAAAAATTTATTTATTAAAAAAATGCAATTATTTATTAAATTTATTAATAATAAAAAAATTTGTCTTAAATGCATCATATTAATTTTTATTAAAATTAATTTTATTTTAATTTAAATATTATATTATGAAAAGATTTATACACAGATCTCATAATTTCTATGTATTATATATATATATAACAATTTTTTTATAAAGATTATTTAAAAAAATAGTGATAATATTATTTTGTCTAATATTAAATATTTAACTGCTATTTATGTGTATATATTAAAATTTAGATATTGAATATATAAATATATAAAAATTGTGCATTATATATATAAATGCCTTATTATTATATCATACATCTAATAATTTCTAAAATTATAAATACTCAATAAAGTAATATTCGAATCATTTGAAAATAAATAGCTTTTATACCGCAAAAGACCTGCATCATTGCTCCAATAGATAAATGATTGAGTTTATTGGACAACCATGTAATAAAAAATACAAACAAGTTACAATTTAAAAGTATTTATAATTTTTGAAACTTGCCTAATTTTATTAGAGATATATATTGAATAAAATGGTTAATAGTTTGGGCAGCTTAGCACATTACAATAAAAATGATTTTATGATTTTCTAAACAAATATATTTTTAAAACAACATAAAATAAAAATAAAAAATAGAAAATAAAAGTGATCCCAAAGAGCCCCTAAGCTCTTGATTTTATTCAACATTTTGGATCTAATTTTCAACGATTTTGTTTGAGTATATATTAAATAAGTTTAAAAAATTTTACAATAGGTTTATAAGAATTTAAATACTTTCATAATAAATTAAAATGATTTTTATTTTATGATGACTTGTATATTATATTGATATTTAATTACATTCATATATATATATATATATATATATATATATATATTAATGTGTATATATATATATATATATCTATAAGCTTATTAAATTTATGATTTGGAAAGACAAGTTTATTAATAAGGATAAGTAGTGATAATTTTATAATAATTTAAATATGTAAAGTCTGATCTACCTAATTTTTTATTCACTATAAAAGATGAATAGAGGGTGGTTCCTTTTCAGTTCTTTTTTTCTTTTTTATTTTTTTTTCAGAAAATTGAAAATAGGGGGAAACGGTTGCTGCGTGAGGGGTAATTTGGAAATTTTTTTAATAAAATTTGAATTTATTAAATAATTTAAATGTGGATTTAGTTGATAAATACACATATTGATATATCGATTTAGGATAATTTTGTTACGATGATGGCGTAGTTTGTTTTCGATCGGCCATTTGGTTCAAGTGGCAAATTAAGTTGATTTCGACTTAAAATACACTTTCGACCGCTTGATTTTCGCGCAGACTCATCCGAATTGAGTGTGAACAGTCTTATTTGATAGATTTTGGCGTTTTAAAGCAAATGGTGTGATCAATTTTGTGAACAGAGATCGTTTGACTTGCGTTGGTGCCTCTTGACCTCGATATGCATGTAGACATATTGATGACTCGAGCGCTTGATCGTTCGTCATCGTCGTGCAATATTTATATCTGGCCAATTTTATGTTCGAAACCGATGGCAGTCCGTTTATCGATCGGAGGTCATTTGATTAATTTTGGTACGCGTAGTGTATTTAACGATTTACGTCATGCCTCATTCGACATTTGCACCTCATCCCGAATTGGCGTGGATAGTCTCATTTAATAATTTTTGATATTTTGAAGCTAACGACATCAATTTTGTGAGCGAGGTCGTTTGACTTCGCGACTTTATGACTCGATATGCGTGTCGGCATATCATAGCTTCGGCTTAATCGATTGATCATTAGATTTTGCAATATTTATATTCGATCGATTTGACATTGAATCGATGAAAAGTTGTCATCGTCGTTTTGACAATTTTCAAGGCATCTAGTGCATTTTGAGCCCCGATTTACGCATATCGCTTCTGAAGTCCGTTAAATTTGACTTGTGGACTTGACTTGACCTATGACACATATATGGAGGCTAACAAATTCCCCCAACAAATGTGATTATTATGCGAGTCACGTTTGTTGAAAACTAGTTGACTTTTTTTGGTGTGAGCTTGGATCATTTTAGCTTTTGCAATAGCTACGAGCTTTGATAGATTTGTCATTAGTATGTTGCCTTATTAGACATGCTAAATGGACTTTGATTTATCGAATCGACTTGTGATAGATAAGAGTTCTTACACCATCTACTATCTATTTTATTGGCTTTCTTTGAAGACCTCTTTCTTTTATATTCTTATAGATTTGAGTTTCCTCGAATCCTAGCTTCATGCTTGGTTGGGTTTGATGGAGGAATGCCTTGTTTTGATGAAGGACTCCAGGGGGTCGATTTATCTGTGCTTGAACGGATTTAAAATTCCTCATGTCCTAGCTTTGAGCTTGGCGGACTTAATGAAGGACTGACCTGATTTGTCCATATTGACTTGTCAGGAAGTGTAAGCACTCCATGAACCCTGTGCTTACTGCTTTGACGGATTCGTTGAAAGATACATACAGATGACCTAGCTTTCTGGCTTATATAGGGTCAATGTTGAGTTATTAGTCTAGCGTGTGCTTTACGAATAGTCAGAAATTCCCTTAGTTCATATCGACTTTGTTTGAACTATGGAATTATCTTTTGCTACTTTTGTGATGAGAAGATATGCTTTGATCTGTGCTTTGAGCTTGATCAGATTGTTTGAGAATAGATTGAAATATCACCTTGCAGGTAATATAAAGATTGATTTGAGGTAGCCCAGGATTGAGCATTTCCTCAGCTTGCCTTGATCTATTGATAAAGTAGAGAGATCTCTTGGATCCTGGTTGCTTGTAATCACTAAGTTGAATCTGGTTTGAGATTAACGGTATCATCATTGGGTGATAGAGCTCTTGCGCTTTTCTTGCTTGTTGAGTGAGGAGAGCGTAACTTCATATTTGAGCTTGTTGAGTTCGACCTTTAGAACTACTCGAGTCTTGACTTAAAGCGTAGTGGGTTGGTGATTTTGTCATTAAATTGACGAACGAGGGCTCTTTCACTGTGACCTTTTCTTGCGGCTTGTTAAGTGAGGAGAGCATCAGCAACTCAGCCATTTATGGGCTTGTTGAGTCTAACCTTTAGAACCTATTTGTGTCCTAGACTTTAGGATGTAGAGATTGATATTTCTCCAACTTAATTAATTGAAGCTTTTAAAATTGGGAGTTCTTCTTACTTGATCTCTAGAATTTGGCAAATCTGAGAGATAAATTTCTTGACATTCAAGGTTATCTTTTCATGCGTAGAAATAGGTTCTTTTTTATTTCTGCAAGAATATGCAACTTAATAATGATAATTATAGATATATTAGATTTTTGAAAATGATGTCGACCGAATAAGAATATATTGTGGATCTCATCTATGGTGCGATGTCAACCCAAATAAACTTAATATAAACTAAAAAAAATATCCCCTGTCTTGCAGGGGGAATTTTAAAGTACATTTAGGAGAATTGTCAAGATGAAAATATATAAATACAACCATATTTGAATTGATGTACTCAAAAGGGGATTTTAACATACACCATTGATTTTATTCGTATATAAAAATCTAAAAATGCCCCTATGTAACAGGAAAATTTTCACGGCAAAGTTCTTCATATGGAGTATGTTTATTTAGGGTTCTCATCATGAAACACGATGTCAACCTAAATAAATATACTAAAAAAATGTGCCCCGATCTTGCAGGAGGATTTCTATTGTACCTTGAGAATGCATTTGTCATGTATAATACTTTTTCAGGTAACGATCATTGATTGGCGGCATTGGTCTTTCACCCTTTAAGTTGATGAGTTGGTATGCCCCTCCTTGATACACTTTTTCAATGACAAAAGGGCCTTCCCAGTTAGGCTCAAATTTGCCACCAAATTTTTGATTAGGAATAATTGGTCTTCTACGGACTAATTCACCTTTTTTGGAATGTTGAGACGCCATGGTCAAAATACTGACATCTTTGCTCGATAGACTTAGATTTTGATGACCTTGTAATCTAACTTCATCAAGTGTGTGTTCCTCCATTCTCGAGCATTTTAATCTTAGATTATCTTTGGATGGCTACTCGATGTGAAGGCACTCAACTTCAAGCCGAAGAACCTGTCAGCCTAAATACCAATGAATAGGGAGTGGCTTTAGTCGGCTCTGTAGTTCGATATGCATGAGCCTCTACTAGCTTGGTATGTCATTCTCTTATTTTTAGTAAGAATCTTCTTGAGCCTTGACTAATGTCTTGTTGAAGGCCTTGCAAACCATTTGCTCTTGGATTATATATTGAAGAGTATCCAATCAATTTTGTGTCGATCGATGAATCTATAAATCTTTACTTTGAAAGCGTGCCATTATCAAAATTATTGGCAACACTCCAAATCTATAGACTATTATGCATGAAGAAGTTGATCACTTGTCATAACTTCTTTAAATGGAGTAGCACCAATTTAGAGAAATAATCGCTACTAGATGAAGTGATGTCCAGCTAACGATGGTGGATCAATTGGTCCAATTACATCTATACCCCAACATTGAATGGTCAGGATGCTATTGTTGGGTGTAATGGATTTGGAGGTTGATGGATGAGATTTTCATGTACTTGACACTCATGACACTTCTTAGCATGATTAATACAGTCTCTCACCATAGATGGCCAATAATAACCCATCCTTTTGATCTTTACTGCCATCTTGGGACCTGACTGATGTGCACCACAAAGTCCTTCATGAACTTCAACCATCACTTTGCTAGCTTCATCTACATTTAGGCATCGTATCCACATTTGTTCAAAGGATTTATGATATAAAGTGTTGATGAAAGCATAGCATTCTCTTTAATTTGAGCCGCTAGTGATTTATTGTTGGTAATTTGCCTTCTTTAAAGTAATGAAGGTTACTCCAATCACTGACTCTTCTATAACAAAAGTTTCATGCTTTTCCGAGGCAATGTCATTCTTAGCTCTTCTTGGGACAACTTCTTGTTGATTTTGGGGAGTGAGAAGCAACCCGAGCATCCTTGAGTCAAATTTGATAACCCTCTACCTACGGGATTGATACTTTATGCTCTAGAACTCATCGAGTAAATATGTAGGTCATGACATAATCACCATTCATACTTATCATTTCTTAGCTAATTTTGCTAAGCAATGACTTTGTTATTCTCGATCGAGAGACTCGAAGTTAGTGTGATATTTGGTATCTGCTTCATAAGCTTGAGAACTCGCTTGTGATAGAAAGCTAACTCAAGCTTGTTGATTCTATAGATGCCAAGTACTTGATTTATAATGTAATTGCCAAAAATATACAAGTTTTGAATGCCTATGAAAATAGCTTCTTCCGACGCACTAATGCTTCATATTATCTTCATTATTAGTTCTTGGTTGGTCAATCCATATGATCATCTCATTATCCCTCCGTGTTATGAAGATGATGTCGATTCTCGCTTCTGCTCTTGAAAATTTAGAGTTGGACTTGTTTGATCGATGAGGCTCATCAAAGTACATTTTCTAAATTTGTGATTTTTCTCTTTCATGAATGAGCATAATTTGCTCATCGCAAATCATCATTAAGAGAAGAGTCCAGTGAGGATGAGCTGCAATGCTAAGACTTGTCCCTTCACCGCTTCTGAACGTATGTGATATCAAATTGTAAATAATACTACCCATCTTGCTGCAACGCTGGTCTTGTCATCAAGTACTTCAGGATCGATCGAGATGAGGGTAATCTTGTGAGATAACATATAATGGCAAAGCTTTTGACATCTTTGCTCTAGACTTCTAGATTGTTGAGCTTGGTGCCGACCATCAAGTCCACTAAATTCTCACATAGACATACATTCTCATCTTGAGTGAGATTGTATGAATGACTACTGAGTGAAGGTAGTTCAACTGAGTGCAAGACTGCTCAGCCAAATACTTTGGCATAAAGAGTGGATTTTATGGGGAGTATAGTCATGTCATGATGTTGTCTATTTGTAAGGAAATTTCACTTGAGATTTTGGCCTCCAAATTTGCTCAATTATTTGCGGACTTTTGACATGATTCTGGACATGGTCCAAGTGTCACGCATCGATGCTCACCGTGCGAGACTTGAATTAGTAGACATCTTATTAGGGTTGTGGAGGAGGTCTTCAAGGAACAACTCGACCTCCTGATGACCTTCATATATTTTTTTATCACCTTTCTCCTTAGCAACTTTGAGGACTCAATGCACTCTACATATACAAGCCAAATTTTTCAAGAATCTCGAGATATTAATGTTGGTCCAAGGACCGCTTGATTTGACTAAGAGTTATCCCTTTTACACATATTTAGGTTGTCAAACTTATAGATTAAAATACTCATTGCTAGTTCTACAACCGACTGTAATTTTACTTGAACAATAGCTGAGCATGCAACATTTCTCTTCTCACTCTCTAGGTTAACTTGCTTCCATATGAAGAAGCTTTTGCATCGAACTCTTCTCGAGTTTTGGCCTCTTTATTTATTTTTCTTTCTACCGACCTTTAACGGATTCAACACGCTGTGTGTCACGATGCTCACCGTAGAAATTACTTCTGGATCTCCTGAGCTCTTACTACCACCGATTATAGCTTTGTAGTGGAGCATTTTTGACTTCTTTGATAATTGACATTTGATACCTGTTTTTCATAACTTATTTTTCCTTAACAACTTTTAGAACTTTATGTATTCGAGTAGATAGAGTTTCATGTTGTTTATTCAGAAAGGTAGAAACTGACTGCTGTTGAGCCCAAAAACACCATCTAACATCACCAGTAGAGCTATTCCTTTCACTCTCAAAATTTCAAATTTATTGTGGTAGAAATACCGCTTTGGTAAGGTTGTATGACTTGATTCAGACAACTACCGAACTCATTTAGTGTTTCTTCTCCTTTGCCTTCTACTCAATTCTCCATAAGAGGAGGCTTCAATATCATAACTTCTCTTAAAGGTTCAACTGAAGGGTTGTCGATTCACAAGTATGACTGAAACTTTCTTTCTCTCTACACCTTAGAATGAATCAATCTTTTAAGTACAAAGGCTCTTTTGAGGAACCTCAAGAATGTAGTGTCCATTCAAATTGTCATCCTCCATGCAGGTTGGTACAATATGCGTGATGATGTGTGGAGGATTATTTACAACGGATGATGGAGTCTACACTATCAAATTAAATAGTAGAACATCCCCAAGATTGATTACAACGTACGATGGATGTGCTCACATATAGATGAACTGTGCTCAAGATCTCCAACATCGATGATTATGTAGCAAAATGATATTGGCTCTATGACTGCATAATAAACAATGTTATGAAGATCCATCATATACGAATAAATATATTAGTCATAAAATATAATTGATTTAAATTTAAATTCATTGATAATTGATTATAAATATCAATTTTATCATGCTCCACGCTACTATAGCTTAAATTAATTAGCTAAAGATGGAAAGAAAAACTTATCAGGGAGTTCGAAAATTGTGGGCTCAAAATTGCCACCTAATTCTTCCATGAAAAGAGTGTTTTAAAATGCGTGTAATTTTCGAAGGCGATGGAATAGTAGATAAGATACTACCCAAAGATTTCATCCTCATTTGTGAGGACTTTAGATCTGCTTTCCCATTGCAAGCATATTAATTACCTCTCAATAAGTGAGAGAACTTTTGATTAAAGCTATTATTAGATATTTATGGTAGATAGTAACATGTAAAATTTTAGAATTTGAGATATGAAATTCATCATTATAGCTTAAATCGATGGTTGGAAATGATGACGCGTCGATCTAGATCCCATATTCCGCCATCCCAAATCGGCCCCTTCACTAATGAGGAGGTAATGACTAACATGACGTAAGGATCCTCATCGAACATACATACGCCGCCCAAGAAATCTGACTGGGTGTTTATCTAGAGACAGTTTAAGTCAACCTTGTGACAGGATTGCTTCTCTATCAGTATACCCATGATTCACAACTCAAAGGGCAAATCCATTGGAGAGCATACTGACGTGATAATATAATAGAGTCACTGCCAAACCAATGATCGAGGATGTCATACCGCTTTATCTGTTTATCAAGCCACGCAAATGGAACAGTCAGCCCTTACCGGCAAGAGATTGATTGAGAAAACGAAAATACTGATTTAACATTACTTCTGAGCTAATTTTTTAATTTGTCACAACAAAACGTTAAGGTGAATAGATTGAGCTTTGATTTAAACTTTAATGATAAAATTTCATTTAAAGCATCTACTATTTAATTTGAAGTTAATTTGAAAAAGATCGATTAATTTGAATATGTTTAAGAGCTTTAAACCCATCACTCTTTTAGTTGCTAAAAGAGGATTGGATTATCAAATTTATTTTCGATATTTCACCGATTTAAAACTCTTATTATGTTTTAGATTTTTAACCTGCACCACTCTAAGACTAAAGGAGAAGCACATCATCCTCAAACACTTGAATTTAAGCATTCAAAGATAGATTTTGAATATGGATTTAAGACTTTCACAATTTTATTTCGAGTTATGAGATTGATTTATTTACTTAATTTGATAAAAAATTGATTAATTTGAATGTGCTTAAGAGCTTAAGATCTTCAACTCTTATTTTATGAGGATTATATCTTCTCTGATAATCAATTTCTATATTTCAGATTTAAAACTCTTATTATAGTTTTGTGGTTTTTTTAACAGTCTTAAGACTAAAGGGAAACAACCTCAGATCTTATTACACTGAATTTAAGCATTTAGTATATAGGGCCCATGTAGGTGTATAGTAATTTTGGGTAATTTCATGTTTGAATTATAAGATTGATTTTGTATTTTATTTTTTATTCTAATTTAACCTTCGCAGCTTTTTTAGACATTAAAATTCAATTGAAATCTATGTCCATACAAGTGTATTGATAATTTCACAATTAGTATTTCATTGATTTTGAAAATCATAGTTTAGAATGATTCCTTAATTTTGATCAAGCTTCATGATATTTTGTAAAATTGGATTTAGTATCATTCTCCTTGCATAAAGAGTTGTATCATAAAAAGGCGTAAATTGATCTAATATCTGATTCGAGTTTTCATATTAATATTTAATATATTCCAATTTAGCCCGCGCAGCCTTTTCAGACATTAAAATTTGCACTTGAAATCTCTATGTCCGAGCACATGCAGGTATTTATAGATTAGCTTTCATCTAATTAATGAAATAATTGATTTTGAAAATCATAATTAGGATAAAATTCCTTGATTTTTGATGAAAGGAAGCCCTATAATTTCTGTAAATTTTGATTTAGTATCGCTTCTTCTTAGCTCTATGTCATTCTCATTTTTAGTAAGAATCTTCGAGCGCCTAATAATGTTGAAGGCCTTTGTCAAACCATTCTCTCTTGGATTATATATTGAGTGATTTTGTCGATAATCTATAAATCTTTACACTTTGAAAGTCGTGTCATTATCAAAATTATTCGTAATACTCCAAATCTATATCGCATTATGCATGAAGATCACTTGGCGAATTTCTTTAAATGGGTTAGCTTTTACTTAGAAATAGTCAACGCTACTGGATGAAGCAATGTCCATGGCGATGGTGGATCGATTGGTTCAATTACATCATACCCTAATATTCGAATGGTCGATGCTATTGTTAATGAATTTGGAGGTTGATGGATGAGATTTCCATGTACTTGACACTCATAACACTCTAATGACATCTCACCATAGATGACCAATAATAGCCATTCTTTTGATCTACCATCTTGGGACCGATGTGCACCAAAAGTCCTTCATTTTCAACCATCACTTTGCTAGCTTCATCTACATTTAGGCATCGATCCACATTTGTTCAAAGGATTTATGATATAAAGTGTTGTTTACGAAAGCATAGTAGCATTCTCTTTCAATTGAGTCTAGTGATTTATCGCTTTGATAATTTGCCTTCTTTAAAGTAGTCAATGAAGGGTTACCTCCAATCACGATTTCTATAACAAAGGCTTCAGCCTTTTGAGTCAATGTCATTAGCTCTTCTTGTACAACTTGTTGATTTTGGGAGAGGAGCAACCGAGCGATCAAAGTCAAATTTGGTAACCTACCTGGGATTGACTTTATGGGCTATAGAACTCGCCGAAAATCATCATAATCACCATTCATACTTGTCATTTCCTTAGGTAATTTTGCTATGACGCTATTCTCTTATTCTAGAGACTTGAGTTAGTATGAAGATTTTAGTATCTCATAAGCTTGAGAACGCTGATAGAAAGCTAACTCAAGCATGATTATAGATGCCAAGTACTTGATTTATAAGTGAGAATCACTAAAATACAAGTTCAATGATGAAAATAGCTTTCTTAATTTGCTACTAATGCTTCATATTTATCTTCATTATTAGTTCTTATCAATCGATATGATCGCTCATTATCCCTCCTTCGTGTTATGAAGATGATGAGATTCCTCGCTGCCTTTGGAAAATTTAGAGATTGATTGTTTGATTTGAAGGCTCCATCAAGTATATTTTCTAAATTTGATTTTTTCTCTTTCATGAAAGCATAATTTGCCGTGCAAATCATCATTAAGAGAAGAGTCCAGGATAGATGCGCCATACAATCCGCTAAGACTTGTCCCTTCACCGCTTCCGTAATGTATGCGATATCAAATTGTAGAAATATTCATCTTGCCAAGTGACCGCCAATGTTTCTTGTCATCTAGTACTTCAACGGATCGATCCTCAAGATGAGGTGATATTGTGAGATAACATATAATGACAAGCTTTTGACATCTTTGCTCTAGACTCAGATTTTGTTGAGCTTGGTGCCCCACTGCCAAGTCCATTAAATCACATCCAGAGACATACATTCTCATCTTGGTTGTGTTGAATGACTACCGTGAGTGAAGGTAGTTCAACTTCAAGTGGCAAGACTCCTAGCTCCAAATAATTTGGCATAAAGAGTGGATTTTGTGGAGTATAGTCAGATGTCATGATGTTATCTTTTGTGGAATTTCACTTCAGATTTTGGCCTCCAAATTTTCTCTACTTATTTGTTGGGACCTTTGACCAGATTCTAGGACATGTGGTCCAAGTGTCACATTGATGCTCACCGCATGACTTGAATTAGACATCTTATTAGGGTTGAGGAGGTCTCCTTGAAGAAGCAACTCGCCTCCTTGACATAAGACCTTCATATATTTTTTATAAGTCCTTTTCTCCTTAACAACTTTGAGGACCCAATGCACTCTTACATACAATTTCAAATTTTCTCACTAGAGAATGATCTTAATGTTGGTCCAAAAGGATGCTTGATTTGACTAGTGAGTTTATCCCTTACACATATTTAGATTGTCAAACCAATGGATTAAAATACTCATTTCTAGTTCTACGGTCGACAATTTTCTGGCATGTTGAGCATGGTTTAACATTTATCATTCCTCATCGCCTCAGTTAACTTTCCAAATGAAGAAGCTTGATCGCAACTTCGAGGCTTTGGGCTCTATATTTTTTTCTTTCACCGACCTTCGCTAACTAATTCCAACACGCTGTGTCATGCTGACTCAGTAGAAATTACTTAAACGGTCTTGAGCTTTACTACTACCATTATAGCTTTGTAGTGGAACATTTTGACTTCTTTGATAATTGACATTTGATACTTTTCATAAGATATTTTCCTTAACAACTTTCAATTCTATGTGTTGAGTAGATAGAGTTTCATGTTTATTTAGAAAGGTTGAAACTGACTGCTGTTGAGCCCAAAAATATCATCTAATATCACTAGTAAAGCTATTCCTTTTTACCCATCTCAAAAATTTGAAATTTATTGTAGGTAGAAATACTGTGTCGTTAGTTGAATGACTTATGATTGATGACAAATCTGAACTCGAATTTAGTGTTTCTTATCCTTTCTTCTTCTCAATTTTTCCTAAGAGGAGGCTTCAATATCATAACTTCTTAGTGCTAAAGGTTCACAGGTTGTAGATTTACAAGTATGATTGAAACTTTGAAATAAGGTTCTCTTCATGACAAACCTTAGAATGAATCAATCTTTTAAGTACAAAGGCTCTCTTGAGGAACCAAGAGGTAGTGTCCATTGAATTGTCATCCTCTAATGCAGTTGGTGTACAATATCGATGATTCAGTGGAGGATTATTGGTGATGGAAGTCACTATCAAATTAAATAGTAGCTCTAACATCCCCAATATTGATTACAACGTTAGCCAGATGGATGCTTTCTCCGACTAGATGATGAGCGTGTTAAAGATCTCCAACATCCCATTATGATTAGTATTATATTGGCTCTATGACTGTCATAATAAAACAATGTTAAGATCCATCGATATACAAAACAAACATATTAATCATAAAATATAATTGATTTAAATTTAAATTCATTGATAATTGATTCTAAATATCAATTTTATCATGCTCCACTACTATAGCTTAAATTTCTACCAAAGATGGAAAGAAAACTTATGGAGTTTAAAATGTGGGCTCAAAAATTTTCCACCAACCTCTTCCATGAAAAGAGTGTTTTAAAATGGCAGTAATTTTAGATGGAATAAGATAGATAATCCTTAAAGATTTTCCTCATTTGTTGAGGACTTTAAATCTTAGGTTTCATGCGCAAGCTATAATTAATTACCCATCTCAATAAGTGAGAGAGAACTTTTGATTAAAGCTAGTCATTTGATCGCTTAATGAGCAGCGTATAGTAGCAACATGTAGAGTTTTATAATTTGAGATATGAAATTCATCATTATTGCTTAAACCTGTTGGTTGGGAATGATGATGCGATCTAGATCCCATATCAATCCGGTACGGCTAGTTTACTTAGTCGGGAGGAGTAATTACACATAAGGATGGCGATACACAAGTTACGTGCCCAAGAATTTATATACGGGATGGTGTTTATCTAATACAAGTAAGTTTCACATTATGACAGTTGTTTGTTTTATCATACATGATTCACAAAGGGCGAGCCATTGGAGAGCATACCTACTCTGATCGTAATATAATGGAGTCTACGGCCAAACCAACATCGAGGACTCATAAGCTTCTTATCAGCCTAAGCAGCCGGGGAGACATATCGCATGGCAAGAGATTGATTTGAAACATAATGAATACTTGATTTAACATCGCTCTTTGAGCTAGAATTTTAATTTGTCACCCTTGACAAAACAAATTGGGAAGGTGAATAGATTGAGTTTTGATTTAACCTTTAATTTTAAAATTTCATTTAAGCAATTAAAATTACTATTTAATTTGAGTTAATTTGATTAGAAAGATCGAATTAATTTGAATATGTTTAAGAGCTTTAGATCGTCAACTCTAGCTAACAATGGAGGATTAGAATGGTCATGAATTAGAAATATTTCACCGATTTAAAACTCTTATTATGGTTATTTTAAATTTAATTACCCCAAGACTAAATCGAAGAACACATCTCAAACACTTGAATTTAAGCATTGATATATACATGCGAGTGTATTTAAGACTTACGTTTTATCGAATGAGATTGATGATTTTTTACTTAATGATAAAAAAAATTTGATTAATTTGAATGTTAAGAGCTTTAGATATTTAAACTCTTTTAAAAAGGATTATTTCTTATGTCACGAATCAGTTCTCGATATTTCATTGATTTAAAACTCTTATTATAGTTTTAGGTTTTGTAATGACCCAAATTAAGACTAAATGGAAGCAATCAGCAGATCCTCATATACTTGAATTTAAGCATTTAGTAAAGCATTGAATATTGTAATTTTGGATAATTTCATGTTTGAATTATGAGTTTGATTTTGTAATTTTATTTTATTCCAATTTAACTGCAGCTTTGATTATTAAAATTCACTTGAAATCTCTACTGTCACGCATTTATAGTTTAGATAATTTCACATAATTAGTGATTTCATTGATTTTAAAATCATAGTTTAGAATGAAGTTCCTTAATTTTGATTGAAGCCCCATGATGTTTTGTAAAATTGATTTAGATCGCTTTTGCTTGTACAAAAGAGGCGATCCAAGAAGGCGTTGAAATTGATCTAATATCTTATTAGATTTTTGATTAATATTTAATATATTTCAATTTACTGTGTTTTTCATTAATTAAAATTTTCACTTGAAATCTCTATGTCACATACGCAGTATTTATAGATTAGTTGATTTCATTTAATTAATGAAATAATTGATTTTGAAAATCATAATTAGGATAAAATTCTTTGATTTTGATGAAAGGAAGCTATAATTTCTCTAAATTTTGATTTAGTATCACCTTTCAGCCAGTAAAAAGAGTTATATATGGCAAGAAGGCATTTTGATTTAGATTATAGTTTAAAACACTACTCGACTTAGCTTATTTATTGAGTTTTAATTTTTTTTCAAAATTTTAATTATGCTAATTTTGATAAGTTAGCCATTTTAGTGTTTGTTGCTTTAGCTACTACGCTTATCAACTAGATAAGAATCACCTCCACATTCAGAGAGTTATTAAACTCAATTTAGATTTATCCTTAAATTTTGAGTTTATTACAAGTTTATTATGACATTAGTCCCCTAATTCCAATTCTTGCTTAATTTAGATGAATTTACAAGAAAAGGGAACTCACTTACCGCCTAATTTAAGTCATAAATTACAATTAGAGTGAGTTTAATATTAGTCTCCCAAAGTTTATAAAGTTTAATATTAGTCTCCTAAATTTCACTTAGATTTTAAATGAATATTCTATTCTTTTCAAAATTTGCTTTAAAGGCTCCCCCATTTTTCTTATTTCCCGCTTTTTAGTTTAAAATTAGCTGCAAGTTTCCTATTTATCAAGTCAAATTTCACCTCCCATTTTTCTAAGTCAAAAGATTTGACATTTGATGATCATCCTCCTGGGGTCAGATTGGGTGTTTTACTTACTCTACACTGTTGAGGTAGTGGTGTCCTACACACCACAACCATTTCATCTCGCTACCGAAAGCACGACGAGGTATTAAACCTGAAAGAGAACATATAATGCAATATATATTCCTCATTTTTTCTAAGTCGAAAATTGACAAAATTTTGGAAGATTTTGTGAGAACATCTAATAAGTTGTGCTTACTCGGGACGCCCTCGAAGAATGTTTCTCAGAACATCACATCTTTTTTTTTTTCATTTTAGCTACCGGCTAACATCTTTCAAACCGAAAACCGCTAAGGCTAATAAATAAAAATACAAATACTTTTTATGCGACGCTATACCCCTGCATAATCCAATAGGTTAGGTGGACTTAGTCACCCATGTGGGGTGATAAGTTCAATATACATCTTGAAATTTGTGTGGTTTGTTTAACTAATCTCTATTTTGCAAGTGTTAGCCAGTTTACTTTTCATTTTATATAATTTTTTGTAATTAGGATTTTGGAATAATTATTATGGGATTAGGATGAGCATTGGTCATAAGAACTTATCTTATGCATGCCTTTGAGCATCTACATTCCAACCATCCGAAGAACCAAAGAAAGAAGAAAAAGAAGAAGAAGAAAAGAAGAAAATAATAATGAAGAAATAAAGCTTGAAGACCCCATAACTTTCTTGCTTAATTGTATGTAATTCATTTGTAATCGGGTTTTATAAGGTGTTTCTACCAATTTATTTTCAATTTATGGTGGATTCAATAAATGACCTCTTATTCTTTGCATGCTTTATAAATTAATTGATGATTTGTTTATTTGCATTGCATTACATCATTTTCTAGTTTCTTCCTTTATATGAATTTAAATATGAATTAAGCTCTTAGAAAAATAAATATTCTACTAAATTTAATAATTCAAAACTAAAATAAAGAACTCATAACTCATCTAAAGCTTAAGCTAAAATCAAGATAAAAGAAGAACCCCTTTGGATGAGATTTTTTTTTATAACATCATGCATAAATGCATATTGTTTTCACTTTGATTGGAGGGCTTTCACCTGCCAAAGAAACTTGGCCTTTGAGAGCCATAGAATCACATATCCTCCCTTCGGATTTTGACTAATAATCTCATTTCTCATACATTGATATATGAATCTCATTACCGAGTCAAAATAATTGTCCAAAATGAAAATATAATGTAACTGAATTGCATTAGGTTTAGATCATTTGAATACTACATGAACTAGTCTCTTTAGAGAATTTAAATACGCTCTTTCTAAATAAATAACAAGATATTATCTTGCATAAAGATATAACTGCCTACATGAATTTAAAATCGAAAATTAGTTGGCCACCCCAAGCAGTTGTAAGCCTTTGGGTGATTTGTCCTCTTTTGTGAGGCAAACCAAATACCTATTTTCTTTTAAATTAGGTTGTGCTTTTGGCTCACCAAAACTTCCTAGACTTAAGTTTGAAGTTACTTCTCCCATTTGTCATAAGCATAAATACTCACCTCTAGGCATTTTCTTAATTTTAAATTAGTCATTTTATAAACTTAATTAGGTGATTAGCCATTTAAAAAAATTTAGTAGTTTGTGGTTGACCGTCACCGTATCCACAATAGTCATTGACCGTGACCTACCTTAATTTTTTAAAAATAATTAAATAGTCTATTTTACATCCGACTCATCGTGTCGATTTTCGGCGTGTTTATCGTTGGAAAGATAATGAAAATTCTACAACTTTAATGTTACCAACTTTCGACGAATCTCGTCCGGGGAGCGCATATTTGTAAATGTGTGACTCAAGCCAGAAAATCAAAGATATTGACGACTCATTTTAGCCATATCGTATTAGGTTGGTTTCGGCGTTGGTATCGTTGGAAAGATAATAAAATTCTACAACTTAGTCAACTTTCGACGAATCTTGCAGTAATTTTGCAAAGTGACTGTGCAAAAATTAAATATATCATGACAAACTGCCATAATATAAGGATATATTATTTGGTAATATCAAACACTCTCATTATATTCTATATATAAATTGAGTTTGAATTTTTTATGTAATTCCCAGTTGAATCTTTCCTCTTTGAAAAAATATGGACTGCCCATTTAATTTTTTTTTAAAAAAATTAAAGAATCGCTCCAATGAGGCCGACCGAGATGCTCTAGACCGATAGCCTATTTTAAATTTTTTTAAATGGCTAATCACCTAATTAAGTTTATAAAATGGCCTAATTTAAAAATTAAGTCGACATTTATATAATCTTGTGTTATGGAATCATAAACTCTAAATTTCTAATGAAAAATTTAACTCAAACAAATTAAATCAATTTCAAAAAATGTAAAGCTCAATCATGAATAGATGCCGTTAGATTTTCAAAGATCGTATACATTACCTACTTATCTTCATTTGACAATAATAACTCTCTTTAATCAATCTCATTTGATCTTAAATAAACTAATCGATTAATAATCCTACCTATTGAAATCTTTGGACAACGACCATTTACTTTAATCGAGAACATTCCTGGAATCTCATTCCTGGATGTAATTAACTACAGGCTTTCCAGCAGGAACTTAACGAACTCGCTTTAAAATAAACTTTGCTTTTCATGTAAAATAGGAAAGAATCTTTGTACATGACTCATTGTCCTTAGAGTCCTAGTTTATATGATTATTCATGTATGTGATTTCTATCTTTCGAGATAAGACATCTCTCTTCAATGTCATACTAATCACCCTCAAGTGTCAAAAAATTGCATAAAAAGAAGAGATATCATTTTTCATCCTCATTTTATCCCGTATAGAGTGAAGATGGAAGTATATATCTTATTCTCTAAAGAAATTAAAATTTTCACAACTCGACGAACTTCTTTAAATGGGGTATTTCACCATTTAAAAAAATAGTCAATCGATGCTAGGATGAAGCGGTGTCCAGTTGACGACTGTGGATCAATTGGTCCAATTACATCTGTACCCCAGCATTCAAAAGGCCAAGATGCTATTGTTGGGTATAATGGACTTAGAGGTTGGTGGATTATGTTCCATGTTGACATTCATGACACCTCTTAGCATAATCGATACGCCTTCATCATAGATAATACAATCCATCATTTTGATCTTTACTGTCATCTTGGGACCTACCGATGCACCATAAAAGTCCTTCATGAACTTCAACCATCACTTTGCTAGCTTCATCCGCATTTAGGCATTGTAGTCACATTTGTTCAAAGAATCTACGATATAAAATGTTGTTAAGAAGCATAGTACAACATTCTTTTTTGATTTAGGTGAGGATGTAATATCAATTAATTTATAGCATAAGAGTCATTTGGGGTGTGACAAGTGATTTATTATTTGGTAATTTGTCTTTAAAGTAGTCGATGAAGGGTTGTCTTTAATCATTTCTTTATAATAAAGACTTCTCATTACTTTTCTGAAGAAATGTTAGGCTTAACTCTTCTCGGTACAACTTGTTAATTTTGGGGAGTTAAGGAGCAATCTTGAGTCACATCCTGCTAGTCAAATTTGATAACCCCTATATTGATTAATACTTTCAAGACTCATCGAGTAAATATCCCGATCATGACGTAATCACCATTCATACTTGCCATTTCCTTAACTAATTTTGTTAAGCAATTTTGCTATTCTCGAATCGAGAGACTGAAGTTAATGTGATATTTGGTATTTATTTCATAAGCTCGAGAACTCGTTGTGATAAAAGCTAACTCAAGCTTATTGATTTTATATGCTAAGAACTTGATTTATAATAAGTCGAGAATCGCCAAAATATGCAAGTTTTGAATGCCTATGAAAATAGCTTCTTCAAGGCACCGCTACCAATGCTTCATACTGCCTTCATTATTAGTTCTTGGCTCGGTCAACCCATATGATCGTCTCATTATCCCTCCTTCTGGTGTTATGAAGACGATGTCGATTCCTGCTCTTGCCCTTGGGAAATTTAGAAGTTGGACTTGTTTGATCGATGAGGATCCATCAAAGTATATTTCTCAAATTTATGATTTTTCTTTTTCATGAATGAGCATAATTTGCTCATCTGCAAATCATTAAGAGAAGAGTCCGCAGGATGGGATGTGCAACTAGAAAATGCTAAGACTTGTCCCTTCACCGCTTTCTGAAACGATATGATATCAAATTGTAATATACCATCTTGCCAAGACTGTCAACGCTGATCTTGTCATCAAGTATTTCAGCGGATCGATCTTGGAGATGAGAGTGATTTTGTGAAATAACATATAGTGACGGAGCTTTTGGACTGCAAAGATCAATGCCAAATAGTGTTTTTTTATCGGAGGGTATCTCATTTCTGCTCATATTAGTCTTTGACTGATATAATAAAGAGTGTTCTCTTTATTTTCTTCATTGTGTTGTGTCAATAATGCTCCAAGGGACTCTTCTAATGCAGCTATGTATAAAAATGAGGGCTTCAGAAGTAAGCCAAGGATGGATTTAACAGGTAGCTTTTAATGCTATTGAAGGCTTATTGGCACTCCTTGTCCTATTTGAATGGAGCATCTTTCTTCATCAACTTCGCAAATTGTTGACAGCATCCTAATAGGTTTGATATAAATCGACGGATGAATGCAAGTTGTCCTTGTAAAGAACTGAGCTAACGCAAACTCTTCGGTAGAGGCATCTCCACAATTGTCTTGATTTTAGCAGTTCAATTCCTCCGTACATGACAATATACCCAAAAAAATTTTCGGAGGACACACCAAATGCACATTTTAGAAGATTTATCTTAAGATCATATTTTTTTATTCTCTCCAATACAATTCTCAGGTCTTCAAAATGATTTTCATGATTTAAGCTCTTCATCACCAAATCGTCAACATAACATTCCACCTTTTGGTGAATTAGCTCATCAAAAATACGTGTCATGGCTCTTTGGTATGTAGCTCCAACATTTTTCAAACCAAAAGACATGACTGTGTAGCAGTAGATGCTAATAAGTGTTCTGAATGATATATATTTTTCATTTTCATGTATCATCTTGACTTGATTATATCCCGATGATCCATCCATGAATGAGAACATATCATAGTTGAAAGTATTGTCCATTAGTAGTTCTGATATCGGAAGTGGAAAATCATCTTTTGGACACGCCTTATTTAGGCCCCTAAAATCAATGCAGAGACGAATTTAACTGTTCTTCTTCCTAATTGGGACAATGTTGGCTATCCAATCCGCATATTTCTCCTCCCGGATGAAGCTTGCTTCAATCAGCTTCTTAGTTTCTGCAATTACCTGCTCTTCGATCTCTAATCTCATTCGTCGAGGAGCTTGCTTAACAGGCGTTGCATCTGATTTAATAATAAGTTTATGAGATGCTACATCAGGGGATAAACCTGGCATTTCAGAATATGCCCAGGCAAAACAATCCCTGAATTCACAAAATAATATTTTTAGCTCTTCAATTTTCTCATCAGGAAAAAGGGCACTGACAAAAATTGGACGGGGATCATCCTCAGTTCCTAGGTTGATTTCTTTGAGTTCATCTATAGTAGTTGTTTGTCTACCATCTTCGAGATCTTCAAGTGCAGGCTTGACTTCTACTGTTTCATCATTTGTAAGAAGAATTTCATGGAGATCATCTTCTTCGTCGCTATTAGTTTAGATCTCAGCTTCTCTTATATTATAATAAATTTTATCTTCATGAGATTTCTGAATGAACCCAATATATTTAGTGATAAACTTATCACTTCTTCGTGATGCTTGAGGACTTCTTTCCACATCTTGTTAAAAAATTTGAGTTCTATTTTAGTAGTTCCAATATGAATTCCAAGCTTATGCATCATTCTTCTCAACTGGATAGTATATTAGTATTCTTGTTGGCACTTCATCAAAATTTTCATATTGAGTAGGCCGATCAAAATTGTGAGAGACTCTTCAAATTTGTAGAATTCTTGTTCGCACTCTCACTCAACCACATAGAATGTTATCAATTCTTCAATGTTATGACATCGTGGAGTGATTTCTTTGAAGTACTGGTGAGATGGGTATAATTTTGAGGGAGTCATCTAACTCTACCAAGTAAGCTATCCTTCTTGATGCAACTATCTCAACTCTATTTCACAAGTAGATTCAAAATCATAGCCTGAATCAAAATCACTTATTTCATACTTTGTCTTTCTTGAAAGCTTATAAGTTCCTTAGGTTTCAAGAATATCTTCTTCTTATTGTGTCACTTCCAAATGAGGAACTCATTTTCTTGATTTAGGTGTAAAATCAAGTGTTTTAGGGGGAGTCGGCATTGCCTTCTTTCTTCCTCTTTGCTTCTGCTCTTTCACAGTGAAGTTATTTTTTAGTTCCTGAAATGGATGCTACCACTTCAAGAGGCTCTGTTAGCTTAGGCTCTTTAGGATGAAATATTTTGCATCTTCATAGATCTTTGCTTCATGAGAGAATTATTTGTAGTTGCAGGAATTCTGAATTTTTCTCCATCTTTACTTCATACACGATGCATACATATGGACCATGTCATATTCATGCACCATGAGCCCAAGAGAGCTCTAAATAATGTATCGATCGATTACATGAAATTTAGCTTTGTATATAAATCTCAAACTTGAGCAAAGAATAAAAGAACCTGATTTTGCTCTTTTCATTGAAACCATGAACCATCAACTTATCTCTCCCAAGATGTTGGATATCAAGTGATAATCCTCTTAATACTTTTAGACTCATAAGATTGATAGAAGAACTGGATCAATCAATATTTGACGAGATGTCATCACTGCATAACATATAGAAGAGTGATCCATGTTTCATAAGATCCTCTTCAAAAATATAATTGGGAGATCTTGAGTTTGTAATGATTGATGCATTTTCAAAGAAAGTAAGCTTCATAACTCTCGGATCTTTGAGAGTATGTATCAAAGTTTCTGAGTTCTTTTGACATCAAGAGAACCTCATACACACTGCCAGTAAAGATCTTTCTTAAATATGTGATAAAAATATTATAATCTATCTTTTACTTGATTTAGGCTTTAGTTTAGAATTTTTGGGAATGATATCTTCGTTGACCTCGATTTATTTGCTTTTGTCTTTATTTGCATTTCCTTTCTTTGATGAAGATGGTAAGACTTTACCGCTCCTCAGCTGAACTTGAATCACCTTATCTTGCTCATATTCTTCTAAAAAGATAGTTTCTTCAAATTTCTATCTTATTCTGAAAGATTGACCAAAATGGCTAGACTTATTTTCAACTTCATATATTTCATACGTGATGATATCGATGAATCTGATTCTTCTCGGAAAACATAAATCTTCATCCGAACTGCCATCTTGTTGAGTCATTAAACAAAATTGATGTCAACTCTTCGCCCTTTCTTGTTTTCTTGATAAAATTTTGATGAGTTGTCGAACTGTTGACTACCTTTGTCATTTTGGAGTAACTGATGCGGAAAAATATCTGATATCACATAAATGATTCGGCATATCTCTACTGGACAAGATTCATCATTATCTTCTTCATCCGATTCAATAATACGAGGTTTAGGCATAAAGTCTGCAAGCCTAAATGGTTGTCTTGGCGGCTGGTGATACTCATCTAAATTATTAATAATCTTTTGAGTTATAGTTCTCTTCTTGATCTTCTTTTTCTTAGTCGACTTCTTTGATTTATGAGGCATAAGTAGATTCCTCATCTGATGAAATTTTATCGAATGTCGTTGAGAAGCCCAAATATTTAGTTTAGGTATCTATTTTAAGTCCAATATAGGTTTAAGCGGTGATTTTCATTTAACACTGAGGATGTCTTTTAGCAATATTTTCACTTTTGGAGATTCGCTCATTCTTCTTCGGCCTAATTTCTCCTTTTGTCTTCAATGGATGATATGAAGAGGACGTAATCATCCTTGTAGACTCTTTTCGATTGACTAGAACACTATCGGATAATGTAAATTCACCTCGTCGATACTTCTTTCTAGCCAATCTTTGAAGATATAATCTTCAAAGATGACCGATCATCCATGAGAGTAGTTTGGATTACTTTGATCGCCTTCTTCGACCTTTAATTTATGATAATTGTAATTTAACCGCTTTGTCAAAATAATTTGGTCACACTATCCCTTTTAAAAGAATATTCTTTGTTCATCTTTTCCTTAAGAGATGGCCATATTCGCTCATCATCTGTTGTTGCTTATTTTGGACGCTCTCCACCACTTAGAAAAGTCTGAGGTTTATCATTGCCTTCCAATACTAATTTTGACTGTGAATTAGAATAGACAGGCTTCTTTCCCTTATCATCATTGTACATTGGTTGTTTTTCTTTATCCACATTATATATCACCCGCTTTTCACCATTTGAGCAATAGGAAGCAGCATGAGTTTCATTTCTTCTTTAGTTTGAAGGTTTGTTTCTCCTTGCTTTATCTGCATAGATTTCAGACTTAGGGCGATTCAACTTTTTCAGATTTAGCCACCCTATCAAGCAAGTCTTGAATGTTGCAATCGACGCCATACATAAAAATGATGTCATTTTATCATCCATATTGCCCATTAGCAATTGGATCACATGTTCTTCTTCCAATTATTGCTCACACTTCATACTTAAGTTATGCCAATGACTTATGAATTTTGTCACTGACTCATCTTTTCTCCTTTTAGCAAGACAAGATCGTGATTGTTATTTTCTTTGACAGCTAACCTCTTCATGAATATTGTCTCCAACTCAAGAAAAATTTTAACTCAATCATTTGACAATTCTATACCACTCAAAAGTGTGATGTACCGAATTAACCGATGGAAAAGCAACGATCATTCTCCCCGTGTTACACAAGTAGCCTTAAATTGGGCTAGATGTTGCTACCAAGCCCACCAAAATATTAAATTTCTGTGACAGTAATCTTTCGAGCATGACACTTGATCATATTCATTTGGGTAACCCTTACTCACCAACTTTTCATTGCTTTGAAGCAATAACCGCCTTTATCTTATTAATTATTATTTCTAGCAAATGCTATTCCATGTGTGTGCTAGCTAGATTTTGAATTATCTACGAGGTAGTTGGTTAACTTCCTCGCTTGTGTAGTATATATCGTAAGAGCTTGAGGTACTAGAGTGACTGGTGGTATAGATGTTGTATTATTAGCGTTGATTAGCACAGGTGTTATATTTGATGATATATTTTTCTACAAAGATATCTATCATGATTTTCAGATCATCATATCATTCATCTTGGTATCACCGTATAATTTTGTCTTTGACTTCCATTTGACACTGAATTTCTCTTTGCTCTCTTAGCACCACGGCATCAACAAGTACAGGCTATTCTTCTTCCTATATTTCTTGCTGTTGTTCTGCTCTCTGCTCATTTTCAGGAGAAAAATTTGAGTGTCCTTCTCCTTGTGCATTTGCAGTATGCTAGCTGAACGACGACCGGTATAAAAGCGTATGGACTAATCATTTTCCGATTCAACCATATAGATTCAACACTATGATCTCTTTTCATTTTGGCCTACTTCTTCATCTTCAGTAAAGACAGAAGATTCATCTTCTACTTGCTTCGTGAAGACTCTTCTTCATAAACCTCAATTCAGTTCAGTTCCTGATCCATGTTGTCGATGTGAAAAAGTTCATCTATATCTCTGACCATATAGATGACTTCTACTTCCATAGCATTCTCTCCATCACCTTTTTTTTGTATATGAATTTCTAATCGACGTTTCCAGTGGATCTCTGGTTCAATATACGGAACAAACACTTCTTCCGTTAAAAGACTACAATCAAAGTCAACCTTTTCTTGTGGGGGTGAATCTAATTGATGGTGGGATCCCTGAGGATTCTCCGTGGTGTAATTATCATGTGTTCATGATATCCCTTCTTTGGGTATCCACATCGATGAGTTATTTTGAGGTAGATTTAACATGTGTGTCGATGTCACACCTCTTCTATTTTTTGTGGTTTCATCACGGTCTTGGCCTCCATATCTGCTTATACCCTTTCACTGGACCTTCGAACGGATTCTTGGACACGCGATCCAAGTGTCACGCTCTGATGCTCACCGCGCGAAGCATACTTGGCTCAATGATTAGTTATCATGAGAGATGGAAACCTCCTTAGTGGAGCTACAGTATTTTCGATCACCACAGGCCTCTGAAATTTTCTTTTCATTAAGCTTCTATCCTTGGCTACTTTAAGAACGTTGTGTATTCCGCGCTCAGTCGCCTCCTCCGATGGTGGAGCTTAATGAGTTGAGTCCGGGCGACTTTTACCTCACCAGTAGAGCTATTCTTTTTTACCCACTTTAGATTGTCAAAATTGTTATGGGTAAGAATACTCGCTTCTGGAGACAGTATTGCTAGTTCACTAGGTCTCTCAAATGAGATCTGCTGAGCCCTTAGCTCAGCATTTCTTCTTCTTCTCTGCCTTCGATAAATTTGCTTCCGATGGAAGCTTCATGATCATGCTTTCCGGTTCAAAGGTTCAATCATGGCTGGTACCAAGAGGTATTAAAGACGCTAATCGACGGTTCTTTTCATCACGAGGGCTTCAGATTGACCTAATCTTTTAAAAACTGAAATTTTCTGTCGAGAGAACTCCTCAGTTGGTTATCACGAACTTTGATGAGCATGACCAATAATGAAGCTTCAAGAATTGAGGTCTTCCAAAGATGGCCTTGGATGAGTGTATCACATGTGAGTACTTCGTGAGTTGCTACGATAATTGAGAAATTCAAGTTACCAAATTGAATTGTAGCTCCAACGCTCTGTGTTGATGACCTGGCATGGTGATGTTCACACCACCTAGCAAGGGTGAAATGAGTGCTCTGTAGATCCATTCTATAAAAATGAAAAGTGGGATTAGTAATTACTAATTATTATTTCACCCCTTACTTTCAAAATACAGAGGTACTACAGAACAAAATAATAATGTAATAAAGAGATACTCTACAGAATAATTCATTCGACATAGAGCCTCATGCGTTAATAATTTGAATTTATCACACATTTAATTCACCATTTTTTGTTTTGAATTTTCAAATATTTTGTTGCTACTATAGCACATATATGACTAACCAAAGATGGAAAGAGAATCTTGTCCCCAGCGGAGTCGCCAAAAATTTGTGGGCTCTGAAAATTCGCCACCGACCTCTCGACACATTTGTTGAAGAGAGTATGATTTAGGTATTGGTGTAATTTTCAGAAGGCAGATGAGACAGTAGATAAGACACTACCCAGAGATTTCGCTCTCATTTGTTGAGGACTTTAGATTTAATTTCAGGTTTCCTATAGGCGCAAGCCCCTATAATTAATTACCCCTCCCAATAACTGAGAGAAAACTTTTGATTAAGGCTGAGTCACTTAATGCGTAAAGATAGTAGAAAGATATGAAATTTAAATTTTGAGATTATGAAATTCATTTTTTAGTTAAACGGATGGTTGGGAGAATGATGACGCGCAAATCTAGATCATGGTTTCGTATCCCGCCGCGATCCCTACTACTTTTAAGAAGAGGTAGTCGACAACTCGGCCAAGATCCTTATCAAACACACGGGTTACGTCGCCAAGAAATCTAGACCTAAGGGTGTTTGTCAAGGAGACACTTAAGTCTACTTTAACCGATAGAGTTTTTTTGCCTATCAAGATACCCTATGATTCACAAACTCAAAGGGCGAGCCATTGGAGCATATGCTATCGTGATCATAATAATGGAGCCTCGCTAAACCATCCGATCGAGACTCTAGTGAATCGATCATCTCGTGGAAGCCATCGGCCGTCATGCAAATATACACGTCACATCCTTACCGCATGAGATTGAGTAATATTGTAATACTTGATTTGACATTGGCTTTTGGAAGAGTTTTATTAATTTGTCACCAACAAACGGTAAGTTAATGATTGATCAGATTTCATTTAAGCTTTTAGATTGACACGATTTAAGTTAATTTGATTTGAAATTAATCACATATTAATATATCCTCCGGTTGAAATCCACATTCAACACAACTATCATCGGGTTGTTAATTGATTGAATCGAATAGTTGAGAACTTTAGATTCTGTCAACTCTGTTTAGCTCCTAACAGGGGATTAGATCTATTGTCACACGACAGAATTAGCTTCTCAGATATTTTACTAAGCTGAAATTCTTATAATAGATTTTTTTTAGGTTTTGTTAACCCGAACCCAGTCCTAAGACTAAACTGGGATACAACCCACGCAGCATCCTCAGATACTTGAATTTAAGCATTCAACATAGTGTCGGGGCCCATGTGGGTATATTTAAGAATGCCTTAATTAACACATTTTATTCGCTTGTACAATGTGCTAAGAACTGATGCAAGACATTTTAGACTTAAATTGCGCTTTGGAATAAAGACACGCATTCATATTTGCTTCTTTAGTATTTGGGTTTTAGAGATTCATATCTATTTCTTATGTTTATTGACAAGCCTTCGAATTTATCGCATAATTTTAATGACTTGACTTCTCTCGATTTGATTGAAGTGAATTGTGAGAAAGTCTATTATTTATTAGAGAACTTGTTGCACTCAATAATGACTCATTGAAGCTATTGTAAGCATATGTATAGTTCAGTCATGGATTATTCCAATTGACTTAATATATGATATGGCTCCACCATTTATTAGGAATTAATACTTATAATTTGTGCTCGATGAACCACTTAATCAACCTCCTTAATTTGTGGATGCACATTTAAACTTCTTATAGACTTTAGATAGTTAAACTATGTATTCATACAAAACATTTTATTTACCTCAAAGTGAATCAGAAAGTAATTATAATGATCAGTAATGACTCTCTTTTATGCTTGTTAAGAAGCCATTTAAACTCATTCCTAACCTCCTACAAAACATTTCTTCTCCTTCGAATCATTTGAAATGAGTCATTGTAGAGTTTAGTATTCATAAGAATGACTTGTTCCTATCCAATGGTGAGTTATTTGGCTTAATATAAGTCTTCCTTTCAAATTTAGCACGTGCACTTATATTTATTTTATGTTTTTGTAACTTCACATTTGTTGTGATCAAAATTTTGATGTAAGTCATTTATTTAATTCCATTTAAATTCTTTGATTATCTCTTTTTTCTATTTTTCTAAGTCCAAAAATTCGACGAAATTCCGGCAACATTTCAACTAGAGGGAATGACATCCATATGCTGCTTACTCTAGACGTAATGAGATATGAAAAGAATCTATACACCTGATTTTTTCTTCCTGACAAGGCCCTAATAAACACGATCGCTTCAAACTCAGAAAGAGAGATAAAGATACGATATATACAATCACATCACATTTGTTTACACATTCACTTACAACCGCAATGATAAAATTGCATTTCCACATTTGAATCATTTCTTTCCTTTTAGCCTAGAATGAGGTGAAGAAGAAAAGAAAACAGTAATTGCACCATAGGAATCCACCTAATGACGGAGTTGTCTCTCGGTTACGGCAAAAAGAAAGGGAATTGAAAGAGAGAGGGAGATGTCGAAAACCGAGAGAAAAAAGCACGACGATGTTACACAAAAGAAATCGAAATTGGATTGGGAGAAAATAAGAGAAATGGAAGAAGAAATTTTCCGGTTTAGCAAAAAAGATGAGGGAAGAAATGGAGAAGAAGAAGGAGATCGAACCGAGAGAAGAACTGTCTAATATTCCTCTCCATTGAAAGAAATTTCGATTTTGGTTTTGAGAGATAAAGAGAGAAGATGAAGAAGAGAAGAAGAGGAGGGAAGAGGAAGACGAAGGAGGGAGATGCCTACCTTGCTTGCGGATTGAACTAGAGAGAGGGTTTTTCTTGTGGTTTTGGATGAGGAAACGGAGAGGAGTGCAGTTTTGGAGAAAGGAGGGACTGTTGTTGAGAAGAAAAAGAAGGGAAAGAGGGCAGGGGAACGGTTGGAGAGGGAGAGCGGAAAGGAAAGGCCGTGCGAGATGCGCGTTCGGTTGAGGAAGTGCAAGAACTCCTTCAGCCGTGAGGAGAGACTAGCTTGTGCGTGAAAGAGGGATCCGAACGAGTTCAATTGTGAAAGATTAGAGCTCGAGGTTTTAAGAAATTATATTAGATTTAGGTTTTAAAATATATTTTTATCGCTTAATCAATTTTAATATGAACTTAGAATTTCAATATAGAATATATATATGATTTAATGTTATTTACGTTCAACGAATTTGTTCAATCAGACGCGGTTCTGTCAAATTGAAATAATTTCACCAAAATGAAGATATCATTTCCGACCACTCGGTGACTTTCAAATTGAGTGTAGCTGACAGATGCTGGAGGCTTAACCGAATCAACTGAACGGAAATTTTACGCCGGCTCCTAACTCGAGATGCGTGATTGACGACTTCGATTGTTGATCGATCATCAATCAGAATATTTATATTTCCCCGCTTTGATTTAAATGCGATATAAATTTGTTCACGATGGTTGTTACCATTTTCGCGACGTTTTCACGATTTTCGACATGCAAAGATCTAAAATTGAATTCAACTGTTCGACTTATGACATATATATATATAATAACAATCAATACTTATATTCAAGCTATATATCCTCCACTAGTAATATCAAAATGAACACATGGGATTGACAAAAAAAATTGAATCACTAAAAGATTTGCTAGGCAAGTTGACTTTCATCAATAAAACTATGTCAAACCAATGCATATAATCCAAGTAAAAAAGTAGAAAATCATCATATCATAATAGCAAGCATTCTTGTCCATAAACAACTAGCAAACAAAGTCTTTTCAGGTCATGCCTATCTAAAAGAATGCATGAAGGTGGATATGGTTGAGCCAAAAGGAAAATGTGCTAGATTGGTCCCAATCACACTAGTTGATGATGTTGATCTAAAAAAATGCTCAATTTGTGGACCTTACCAGAACTCATTTGCAAAGAAAACCTGATAATCATAGATAAACCTATAGAAGCAAGCAAACACAAGAACAACTTCATTTTTTAAACACATTCTCCATTGGATGGGATTCAAAATGAGGGTAGCTGATGTGGACAATACAATATGATACCCTCTTGAGAAACTATCCAAATTGAACATGTGAAAACATTTATGAATTATCATTCCTGTTGAATGAGATAACTAAGCCAAGTAGGGATAAGATGTGATAAATAAGCGACATAATACCCAGGTATGTAAGATGGAACAAAAGTATATGCTCAGGTTAGAATAATAAAATTGCTTAACCATTTCATTGCACGACAGGACAGCGTACTCCAAATGGATTTTTGAGAAACACTTCCAAACATGGGACACTCCTGAATGAAGCTTCCAAATAAACATGTGGAACATCTCATTATGACAGTCAATCAGCCCATAGACTTGCAGACCTTTTGCATAGCTCAAATTTTCAACCCACCTCAAATGAAGATTGGAACCAGAAATATCGAAAGTTAGTTAACATAATAGTTAAAGGACATATGGGACATCATCAGTATAGTCCACAAAACTTCTTCAACAATTAAAATAGCATACTTCAGGCAAGCATGGATAAGCATCATCAACATTGACAGCAATCATCTTAAAAGGGACTTTTGACGAAACAATATGCTTGAAAATCATAAATAAAACATACTAGTCTTCATCATCACTAAGAAGGAAGATCCCTCCTCTAATGTCCTACCATATATAAAGCAACATGGCATGTCCTTAGAGAAGCGCCCTAGCAATTCATCCCTAAGATGGTGAGCATTCAGAAGACAGCTTATAAATATAAAATAATCTCTATAAAGAGGAGCAAATGGTTGAGTTCCTCTTATAAAAGTCATACTGAATAAGATGCCAAAGAGCAATAATGCAAAACTACATCCTGTTTGATCTCCATTTGGGTATGTAATACTTAGTTGTATGACTCAAACAGAAGAAACTCAAAAGCTTTGTTCCCCTGAAATGTCTCACTGATGTTAGATTATGCTTCTAGAAATGTGTGAATATCTCTATCTTTAGACTCTTCCCTAAAAAAATTACCCAAAATTGAATGGGGCATTAATAGTCTACTAGCATGAAGCCATAAAGTTGGGAAGCACAATGTGGTGATGAGGGGATGAAGAGAAAAGAAATTACCAATAAGGAGATAAATAAAGGGATAATTAAAGAATAACTGTAAAATTTCAATCATCCTTGTTTTCAAATAAATAGAAACTAACGTAATGTGCATATTAAAAACAAGCGTCCTTTATTACA
The DNA here is from genome assembly GCA_021442155.1 of Cymbidium sinense. NCBI lineage: Eukaryota > Viridiplantae > Streptophyta > Magnoliopsida > Asparagales > Orchidaceae > Cymbidium > Cymbidium sinense. The sequence continues at coordinate 124,735,592 of CM038215.1, forward strand.
AAAAAAAATCTCCATTAATTTATTTTATCTAGTACAGTAAACTTGTAAAAATGATTTCAACTATGACAACATCAGAATTCTCCATCAAATAACAAATTAATCATTTTTCTAATTGATCATCAAACCTTGATATATGCATTGGCTTGCCTGCTAAATGCCACTGAGTTACAAGAATTTGTGCTTTCACTTTAGCTACAAGCAACTGCAAGTTACAATCATCGAAAATATATGCCAAAAAATGTTATTTTGAGGGCATAAAGCTTGGAGTTTATGGCACCTAAGTAGCTTGTGGTGCAAGATCAGTGAGTTCAGTGGCCCTTGTAAGCATGGAGGGTCAATGCCTCTTGCTTGTCATTAGTCATTTGTTGGGAATGTAGGGAAGCATGCAATCAAAGATAAGATATATGAACATCATGTTCATGGTGGTGACATTTGAGAATCCACTTATATTAGTTTATTGTAATTTTTTAAGAGTAATTGACGCCCTATCTTATATAGAAAGTGTCCTATGAGTTGTACTCTTGGAAATGTACTTTTGAATACGACTTTTGGTTTTATATCTTATTCAATAACTTATGGTTTTATGTTAGTCATCTTAATAATATTACATTTTAATGTCTGCTTGAATTGTTGATCATGCATTTTGTAGATTCATATTTAATAATGATTCTTAAAATTACTAATGATTGTGTTCTTGATAGAGTATTAGCTATCATTATTGTATTTATCCAACTGATGTCTTTTTGGCGTTTTTCTTATCAGACTAGGCTTCACACGACATCCTATCATCAAATTGAGTTATTGATTAAATCTCCTACTCATTTAAACCCTAAATCTACAGTCAAACAGTTTGGCAGATTTAACCCGATTTAACAGCTACCATTCTGAACAATCATAAAGATTTAATACTTCTAGGATTTACTAAATCTTACTTGTAGTCTAACAGACTTTCTGCATATTTTATAAAAATAAATGTTTGGAAACATATAAATATTTTTAATTCATCACAAAAATACAGTTTTAGGAAAAAGTGATTCTTCCAAGCAGCAAGATCACACTAACTACCGGAAGTATTACACCCTCATAGCACATCTCCAATAATACAATTTCAAGTTTTCAAAGGATTAAAACCATTCTTCTAGACAAAACCCCTCTTCTGATAGTTAAGGCGTTGTGTTGAACAATCAAGAAGCATTATTCCTGTTTGTCCAACTAGAACAGAAGAACCAAATGAAAAAAAAAAGAACAAAGAACTTCGAGCTTGCACATTCCAATCAATCTCATTTCCTAACATGAAGCCAATAAAAGCAATAATGTGAGTGCTAAAACAAAAAAGACAAATAAAAAATGGCATTAATCTCCTAACTGTCAAAGAGAGTCAAAGCCGCAGAGCTCACTCAGATCCAAACAAAGCCAGATCCAGAAAACAAACGAACCAACCATCTGATCGAAACGACACGAACAATTTAATGAGGCAACTCAATCAAACAGCAAACTAGCGATCAAGGGATCGACATGATGTGAGAAGAATCATAGGAAAGCCGATATACTAACACAAGGGAGAGATGAGATATGGGAAAGAGAGACCTCGAGACAGGGAGGGATCTCTGGCTGGTAAAGGGTTCGCTTCTGCAGATCGGAGAGCTCACGAGGCACGCCGTAATCTGAGTCCATCTCTCTCTGTCTGTTCGTCTGCTGTTTAGTTAAGAAAAGAAAATAATTGGAGTATTTTCCTATTCTTTTCTGCAGTAAGATAAGTGGATAACATGGATTTTTTTTTTTTGAATAATCAGCTAACTTGATTTGGGTGTGACAAACAGAACATGGAGGGCCAAAGCACACGGTCCCACCCAACAACACTGACACCTGTTTTTTTTATGGGATCAAAATTTTGATCACGAAAGCTAATATTATTATATACTATTAAAAATTTTATTTTTTTTATTATTATTATTATTTTTTTATATATATATAATTTTTTTATATTTAGGTTGACACCCATTAAAAACTGTAATTATTTATTAAATTTATTATTAATAAAAAAGTTTGTCTTAAATGCATCATATTAATTTTATTAAAAACAAATTTTATTTTAATTTAAATATTATATTATGAAAAAGATTTACATATCTCATAATTTTTATGTATTTATAAATATAATATTTAAATATATATATATATATATATATATATATATATATATATATATATATATATATATATATATATTAAAATTTTGATAATGAATATATAAATATATAAGAATTATACATTATGTATGAAAAAATACCTTATTATTATATCATGTATCTGATAATTTTTAAAATTAGAACACATTGACACCGAAATTCTGATCACAGAAGAAGCTAATATTTTTATATACTATTAAAATTCATTTAAGTTGACACCTATTAAAAAAATTGTGATTATTTACTTAATTTATTATTAATAAAAATGTGTTTTAAATGCATGATATTAATTTTATTATAATTTAAATATTATATTATGAAAAAAGTTTACACACATATCTCATAATTTTATGTATTTATATATCCAACATATATATATATATATATATATATATATATATATATATATATATATATATATTTTTTTCTATAAGGGTATTTTATTTTAAGAAATACTAATAATAATATTTTGTCTGACATTAAATTAAGTGATATTTATGTATATATTAAAAATTTATATATCAGATATATTGATATATATGAATTGTGTATTATGTATATAAAAGCCTTATTATTATATCATACATCTAATAATTCCTAAAATTATAACACACTGACACCTGTTAGTTTAAGGGTCGAAAAAATTTTAATGACGAAGGAGCTAACATTGTTTTATACTATTAAAAAATCATTTTAAGTTGACAATTATTAAAATGTGACTATTTATTTAATTTATTATTAATAAAGAATGCGTCTTAAATGCATGATATTAATTTTTTTAAAATTAATTTTATTTAATTTAAATATTATATTATGAAAATATATGCACATATATCTCATAATTTTATATATTTATATATCCAAAATCAATATATATATATATATATATATATATAAAGCATTTTTTCGATAAGGGATATTTTATTTTAAAAAACAGTAATAATATTAATTTTTTTAACATTAAATATTAAAATGCTATTTATGTATATATTAAAATTTAGGTATTAGAATTGTGCATTATATATGTAAGCGCCTTATTATTATATCATTCATCTAATAATTTTTAAAATTATAACACACTGACACCTATTTTAAGTGCTCCAAAAATTCTAACCAACGAAGGAGCTAACATTGTTATATACTATTAAAAAAATCTTTTAAGTTGATACTTCAATAAAAAAAAATTATGATTATTTATTTAATTTAGTACTAATAAAAAATGTGTCTTAAATGCACGATATTAGTTTTTATTAAAATTATTATTTTTAATTTAAATATCATATTATGAAAAGATTTACGCACATATCTCATAAATTTTATATATTTATATATCGAATATCTAAATTTTGATATATATATATATATATATATATATATATATAATATATATATATATATATATATATATATCATTTTTTTCTATAGAGATATTTTGTTTTAAAAAATAGTAATAATATTATTTTTGTCTAACATTAAATATTTAATTGAAATTTATGTATATATTAAAATTTAGGGATTGGATATATAAATATCTATGAATTATGCATTATGTATATAAATGCTTATTTAATATACCATATATCTAATAATTTCTAAAATTCTAACACAATGACACCTCTTAGTTTAAGTGCCCAAAAAATTCAAATTAAAGAAGGAGCTAACATTGTTATAGACTATTAAGAAAATCATTTAAGTTGACACACCGTTAAAAAAATTATAATTGTTTATTTAATTTATTATTAATAAAAAATGTGTCCTAAATGCATGATATTAATTTTTATTGATATATATATATATATATATATCATTTTTTTTAAAAAGGGTATTTTATTTTAAAAATAGTAATAATATTACTTTTATCTAACATTAAATATTTAGTGTTATTTATGTATATATTAAAATTCAGGTATTGATATATAAATATGCATGAATTGTGTTTAAAATAAAAAATTCTGATCAACGAAAGAGCTAACATTGTTATATACTATTAAAAAAAAAAATTTAAGTCGACACTCTGTTTAAAAAAAATTGTGATTATTTATTTAAGTTATTATTAATAAAAAATGTGTCTTTGATGCATGATATTAATTTTTATTAAAAAATAATTTTATTTTAATTTAAATATTATGCTATGAAAAATTTGCACAATATATCTCATAATTTTTTTGTATTTACATATTCAACATTTATCTATCTATTCATCATATATATATATATATATATATATATATATATATATATATATATATATATATATATATATATATATATATATATATATATATATATATATCATATATTATTATATATCATACATCTAATGATTTCTTAAATTAAAACACTCTAGAAATTGTTAGTTTAAGAGATAAAAAAATTCCTATAAAAAAGGAGCTAATATTGTTATATAGTATTAAAAAAAATCATTTAAGGTGACACTCCTTTAAAAAAAATTGTGATTATTTATTTAATTTATTATTAATAAAAACATGTCGTAAATGCATGGTGTTACTTTTTATTAAAAACTAATTTTATTTTAAATTAACATTATATTATGAAAATATTTATATACATATCTCATAAATTTTATGTATTTATATATCCAATATCTAAATTTTGATATATATATTCTATAAGAGTATTTTATTTTAAGAATAGTAATAATATTATTTATGTCTAGCATTAAATATTTTAGTGCTATTTATGCATATATTAAATTGTAGATATTAGATATATAAATATATAAGAATTGTGCATTTTGTATACAAATGTCTTATTATTATATCATGCATCTAATAATTTCTAAAATTATAGATACTCAATTAAAGTGATATTCGAATCATTTGAAAATAAATAGTTTCCATACAGCGAAAGATTCAACTCAATTAAGACATCACTGCATGTATCGTTGCTCCAAAAATTAAATGATTGAGTTTATTGGGCAGCAATGTAATAAAATGCAAATAAGTTATATTTTAAAAGTATTTATAATTGTCGAAACTTGTATAATTTTATTAGATATTTATTGAATAAAATGGTGAATCGTTTGGGTAGCATGGTAATAATAGGCTAGCCATGTAAAGGAAATACATCACATTACAATAAAATTTTTTAATTTTTATAACTTTCTTTTTATATCTATATATTTTTATTTTAATATTGTAAATTAAAATAAAAGTATATATTAAAAAACTAATATTAAAATGTAAGTATATCAATTTAAATCATTAAAATTAAATAAATTATATTATTTGTAATTGTTTTATTATTGTGTGCTATAAAATACATGGTGATAGAGTAAAAAATTTATGTCTTTGCTCTGTATAAAAATTAAACACACACATAATAGAGAATAATATAGAATGCGCTATAATTTTATGTGAAAATTTTAAAATGAGAAAAAATTACAGAGTCTAACATAGTCAAAATAATTCACATATAAATAGAACAATAGGATTTCACCCTTCTCTTTAATTAAAGAAAATAGTATTACAAGGTTGCGAGTTATATAAACTTTAACAACAATAGTCTTATTATGGTGGTTGGGCTATAACATCCACTATTGGTGGTAGTAATAACTGTCGATAATTGGTGGTGATGATTAATAATGGTAATTAGTGATAGCTGACTTCAAAATTTTAAGCTTAGCTTCTTTTTTTTTCATGGAGAGAATGTGATTTTATTTATAGAAATTTGAGAAGAGAATTTTGATAATTTTAGCTAAGACTCTAGCACTCCATCCGATATTCGGTATTGAACCCTCGATCATAAATCATTTTTTCAAAATTTAAGCACCTTAATCATTTTAAAAAAAAATTATTATACTTTTGAGACTTAAGTTGAGCTTGTTTTGATTTGGATCAACTAAATCTTATGTTTTGTCAAGACATTCAATTTTACTATTAAGTTGTTAAAATCAAATTTTGGATTAATTCGAAAATTTTAATATAAATATATAAATATATATATATATATATATATATATATATATATATATATATATATATATATATATATATATATATATATATATATATATATATTAAGAGAGATATCTTAGCCTATAAATGGTGTTTTTATTTAGAGTAGATAGAGTAGTATAAGTGGTGATTGTCTTTTAGTTTGATAAAATCCATCTTTCTCTTTAGTTTCTCCAATCATCTTTCTTAATGAGATTGTGGCATTCAGAATGATTACTTCACATTAGCGTTCCGTGGAACAATCCGAAGGCTTACTTCCTGTTTGTCCAACTAGACCAGAAGAACCAAATGAAAATAAAAGAAGAAAGAATTTCTCGAGCTTGCACATTCCAATCATTCTCATTTCCTAACATGAAGCCAACAAAAGCAATAATGCAGCGTTAAAACAAAAAAGACAAAAAAAAAATGGCATTAATCTCTCAACAGTCAAAGAGAGTCGAAGCCGCAGAGCTCACTCAGATCCAAACAAAGCCAGATCCAGAAAACAAACGAACCAACCATCTGATCGAAACGATACGAACAATTTAATGAGACAACTCAATCAAACAGCACACTAGCGATCAAGGGATCGGCATGATGTGAGAAGAAGCATAGGAAAGCCGAAATACTAACACAAGGGAGAGAGTGAGACATAGGAAAGGTAAAGAGCTCGCTTCTTCTGCAGATCGGAGAGCTCACGAGGCACGCCGTAATCTGAGTCCATCTCCTTCTGTATGTTTGTCTGCAGTCTCCGAAGTTAAGAAAAGAAAATAATTGAGGTCTTTTTTTTTTTTTCTTTTCTTTTCTGTAGTAAGATAAGCAGATGACATTATATAAGATAAGCAGATATTATTATATAAGAAAGAAGCTAATATTATTATATACTATAAAAACTTTATTTATTAAAAAACTGCAATTATTTATTAAATTTATTATTAATAAAAAAAATTTGTCTTAAATGCATCATATTAATTTTATTAAAATTTATTTTATTTTAATTTAAATATTATATTATAAAAAGATTTATACACAGATCTCATAATTTCTATGTATTTATATATATATAACAATTTTTTTTATAAAGATTATTTAAAAAAATAGTGATAATATTATTTTGTCTAATATTAAATATTTAAGTACTATTTATGTGTATATATTAAAATTTAGAAATTGAATATATAAATATATAAAAATTATGCATTATATATATAAATGCCTTATTATTATATCATACATCTAATAATTTCTAAAATTATAAATACTCAATAAAGTAATATTCGAATCATTTGAAAATAAATAGCTTTTATACCGCAAAAGACCTGCATCATTGCTCCAATAGATAAATGATTGAGTTTATTGGACAACCATGTAATAAAAAATACAAACAAGTTACAATTTAAAAGTATTTATAATTTTTGAAACTTGCCTAATTTTATTAGAGATATATATTGAATAAAAATGGTTAATAGTTTGGGCAGCTTAGCACATTACAATAAAAAATGATTTTATGATTTTCTAAACAAATATATTTTAAAACAACATAAAATAAAAAATAAAAAATAGAAAATAAAAGTGATCCCAAAGAGCCCCTAAGCTCTTGATTTTATTCAACATTTTGGATCTAATTTTCAACGATTTTGTTTGAGTATATATTAAATAAGTTTAAAAATTTTACAATAGGTTTATAAGAATTTAAATACTTTCAATAAATTAAAATGATTTTATTTTATGATGACTTGTATATTATATTGATATTTAATTACATTCATATATATATATATATATATATATATATATATATTAATGTGTGTATATATATATATATATCTATAAGCTTATTAAATTTATGATTTGGAAAGACAAGTTTATTAATAAGGATAAGTAGTGATAATTTTATAATAATTTAAATATGTAAAGTCTGATCTACCTAATTTTTTATTCACTATAAAAGATGAATAGAGGGTGGTTCCTTTTCACTTTTTTTTTTCTTTTTTATTTCTTTTTCAGAAAATTGAAAATAGGGGGGGAACGGTTGCTGCGTGAGGGGTAATTTGGGAATTTTTTAATAAAATTTGAATTTATTAAATAATTTAAATGTGGATTTCGATAAATACACATATTCAATATATATCGATTTAGGATAATTTTGTTGTTCAACGAAAGTAGTTTGTTTTACGAGGAAGTTTGGTCGTTTAGCCAAATTAAGTTGATTTTAAAATACACATCGCCACTTTCGACCGCTCGATTTTCGCATAGACTCATCCCAATTGAGCAGCCTTATTTGATAGATTTTGCTTTTAAAGCAAATGGTGATCAATTTTGTGAACGAGATCGTTGACTTGCGTTACTCTTGACCTCGACATGCATGTAGACATATGATGACTCGAAGCTTGATCCCATCAAGTCGCAATATTTATATCCTGGCCAATTTCTATGTTCTGAACACGATGGCAAAGTCCGTTTGTCGATCGGAGGTCATTTGGATTAATTTTGGTAACGTCCCAGTATTTCACCGATTTACGTCGCCACTCAATCATTCGACATTTGCACAGACTCATCTGAATTGAGCGTGGATAGTCTCATTTAATAATTTTTTGATATTTTGAAGCTAACGACACAATCAATTTGCGAAGGTCGAACTTACGCCGCAGCTTTATGACTATATGTCGACATATTCATAAGCTTAATCGATTGATCATTAGATTTTGCAATATTTATATTCTGATCGATTTTGACATTCTGAATGCGACAAAGTTCGTTCATCGATCGGAGGTCGTTTTGACAATTTTCAAGGCATCTAGTGCATTTTGAGCCCCGATTTACGCATATCGCTTCTGAAGTCCGTTAAATTTGACTTGTGGACTTGACTGATGACACATATGGAGGCTAACAATTCCCCAACAAATGTGATTCGTATGGTGCAGTCACGCTTTGTTGAAAACTAGTTGACTTTTGGGTCAATGAGCTTGGATCATTTTAGCTTTGTTTCAATAGCTTACTTGAGCTTTGATAGATTTGTCATTATGTTGCCTTATTCAAGACATGCTAAATGACGCTTGACTGATTTATCGAATCGACTTTTGATAGATAAGAGTTCTTACACCATCTACTATCTATTTTATCTGAAGATCTCTTTCTTTTATATTCTTATAGATTTGAGTTTCAATCCCAGCTTCATGCTTGGTTGGGTTTGATGGAGGAATTGGTCGCTTGTTTTGATGAAGGACTCCACCGGGAATCGACACGTGCTTGAACGGATTTAAATTCCTCATGTCCTAGCTTTGAGCTGGACTTAATGAAGGACGACGATTTGTCCATACTTGTCGTGAAGTGTAAGCACTCCATGAACCCCGTTACCGCTGATTTTGATTGAAAGATACATATGATGACCTAGCTTCCGCTTATATAGGGTCAATGTTGAGTTATTAGTAGCAAGAACGTGCTTTAACAGACTGAATAGTCACGAAATTCCCTTAGTTCAACTATCGACTTTGTTTGAACTATGGAATTACTTTCTCAGTCTTGTGCTTTCTGCTTTGACAGACTTGATGAGAAGATATGCTTTGATCTGTGCTTTGAGCTTGATCAGATTGTTTGAGAATAGATTGAAATATCACCTTGCAGGTAATATAAAGATTGATTTGAGGTAGCCCATAATTGAGCATTTCCTGCCTTGCCTTGATCTATCGATAAAGTAGAGATCTCTTGGATCTGTTGCTTGTAATCACTAAGTTGAATCCGAGATTAAAACAAATATCATCATTGACCGATGAGTGGGGCTCTTTCACGCCTTTTCGCTTGTTGAGTGAGGAGCCATATTTGGGCTTGTTGAGTTCGACCTTTAGAACCTACTCGAGTCTTCGACTTAAACTGTAGTGGGTTGGTGATTTTGTCATTAAATTGACTAACGAGGGCTCTTTCACTGTGACCTTTTCTGCTTTGTAAGGAGTGAAGAGAAAGAACTCACCCATTTGGGCTTGTTGAGTCTAACCTTTAGAACCCATTTGTGTCCTAGACTTTAGGATGTAGAGATTGATATTTCTCCAACTTAATTGATTGAAGCTTTCAAAATTGGGAGTTCTTCTTACTTGATCTGAATTTGGCAAATGGAGATAAATTTCGACATTGGTTATCTTTTCATGAAATAGTTCTTTTATTTCGCAAGAATATGCAACTTAATAATGATAATTATAGATATATTCGTGATTTCAGCATAAAGCTCGATGTCAACCTGAATAAGAATATATTTGTGGATCTCGTCTTATGGTGCGATGTCAACCCAAATAAACTTAATATAAACTAAAAAAATATCCCTGCCTTGCGGGGAATTTTAAAGTACATTTAGAGAATTGTCAAGATGAAAATATATAAATACAACCATATTTGAATTGATGTACTCAAAAGGGGATTTTAACATACACCATTGATTTTATTCAGATATAAAAATCTAAAATGCCCCATGTAAGGAAAATTTTCACCAAAAGTTCTTCATATGGAGTATGTTTATTTAGGTTCTCATCATGAAACACGATGTCAACCTAAATAAATATACTAAAAAAATGCCCCGATCTTGCTGAGGATTTCTACCTTGAGAGAATGCATTTGTCATGTATAATACTTTTCGTAACGATCATTATTGGCGGCATTGGTCTTTCACCCTTTAAGTTGATGAGTTGGTATGCCCCTCCTTGATACACTTTTTCAATGACAAAAGGGCCTTCCCAATTAGGCTCAAATTTGCCACCAAATTGTTGATTAGGAATAATTGGTCTTCTCAGCACTGGGACTAATTCACCTTTTTGGAATGTTCGAGACCGCACCGTATGGTCAAAAGCCCTAGACATCTTTGCTCGATAGACTTCTAGATTTTGATGACCTTGTAATCTAACTTCATCAAGTGTGTCGAGTTCCTCCATTCTCAGACGAGCATTTTAATCTTCGTTAGATTATCGGATGGCTACCGATGTGAAGGCAACTCAACTTCAAGAAGAAGCTTCCCAAATACCAATAAATGAGTGGTTTTACTTTCTGCCTTATAGGTAGTTGACACGCCATAGAGCCTCTACTAGCTTGGTATGTCATTCTCTTATTTTTAGTAAGAATCTTCTTGAGCTTGACTAATGTTCTTTTGAAGGCCATTGTCAAACCATTCTCTTGGATTATATTGAAGAGTATCCAATCAATTTTGTGTCGATCGAATGAATCTATAAATCTTGCACTTTTGAAAGCCATTATCAGAAATTATTCGGCGTAACACTCCAAATCTATAGACTGCATTATGCATGAAGAAGTTGATCACTCGGTCGACAGTAATTTCTTTAAATGGGGTAGCTTCAGCCCACTTAGAGAAATAGTTGATGGATGAGATTTTCATGTACTTGACACTCATGACACTTCTTAACATGATTAATACAGTCTCTCACAATAGATGGCCAATAATAGCTCATCCTTTTGATCTTTACTGCCATCTTGGGACCTGACTGATGTGCACCACAAAGTCCTTCATGAATTTCAACCATCACTTTGCTAGCTTCATCTACATTTACGCATCGTATCCACATTTGTTCAAAGGATTTATGATATAAAGCGTTGTTGACGAAAGCACAGCGTAGCATTCTCTTTTTAATTTGAGCTGCTAGTGATTTATTGTTTGGTAATTTGCCTTCTTTAAAGTAGTCAATGAAGGGTTACCTCTAATCACCTGACTCTTCTATAACAAAAGTTTCACACTGCTTTTCTGAGACAATGTCATTCTTAGCTCTTCTTGGGACAACTTCTTATTGATTTTGGGGAGTATGAGAAGCAACCTGAGTCGCATCCTGTTGAGTCAAATTTGATAACCCTCTACGGAGATTTACTACTCATTAGCTAATTTTGCATAAGCAATCACTTTGCTATTCTCGAATCGAGAAACTCGAGGTATGATATTTGGTATCGCTTCATAAGTTCGAGAACTCGCTTGTGATAGAAAGCTAACTCAAGCTTGTTGATCTATAGATGCCAAGTACTTGATTTATAATAAGTCGAGAATTGCCAAAAAATATACAAGTGAATGCCTATGAAAATAGCTTTCCGCACTGCCACTAATGCTTCATATTTATCTTCATTATTAGTTCTTGGTTCGGTCAATCCATATGATCATCTCATTATCCTCCTCGTGTTATGAAGATGATGTCGATTCTCGCTTTGCTCTTGAAAATTTAGAGATTGGACTTGTTTGATCGATGAGCCTCCATCAACTACATTTTCTAAATTTGTGATTTTTCTTTCATGAATGAGCATAATTTGCTCATCGCAAATCATCATTAAGAGAAGAGTCCAGGATAGGATGTGAAGCCAACCGCTAAGACTTGTCCCTTCACCGCTCGCGAACATGTGATATCAAATTGTAAATAATACTACCCATCTTGCCAATCCAACATTGGTCTTGTCATCAAGTACTGGATCGATCGATGAGGGTAATCTTGTGAGATAACATATAATGGCAAAGCTTTTGACATCTTGCTCGGTAGACTTCTAGATTTTGTTGAGCTTGGTGCCTGATCTCGTCAAGTCCACTAAATTCTCACATCTGTAGACATACATTCTCATCTTGAGTGAGATTGTATTGAATGACTACTCAGAGTGAAGGTAGTTCAACTTCGAGTGCCAAGACTGCTCTAGCTCCAAATACTTTGGCATAAAGAGTGGATTTTATGGGAGTATAGTCCAGATGTCATGATGTTGTCTATTTGTAAGGAAATTTCACTTCGAGATTTTGGCCTCCAAATTTGCTCAATTATTTGCCAGGACTTTTTGACGACGGATTCTTGGGACATGTGGTCCAAGTGTCACGCATGGATGCTCACCGTACAGACTTGAATTAGTAGACATCTTATTAGGGTTGTAGAGGAGGTCTTGAAGGAACAACTCGACCTCCTGATGGACCTTCATATATTTTTATCGCCCTTTTCTTAGCAACTTTGAACCAATGCACTCTACATATACGCTTCAAATTTTCTCACAAGAGAATCTGATATTAATGTTGTCGTCCGTAAGACCGCTTTGATTTGACTAGTAGAGTTATCCCTTTTTACACATATTTAGGTTGTCAAACCTGTTATAGATTAAAATACTCATTGCTAGTTCTACAACTGACTGTACAATTTTCTACTTGAACAATAGCCGTTGAGCATGCAGTTCAACATTTCTCTTTTCTCACTGTCTCTAGGTTAACTTGCTTCCATATGAAGAAGCTTTTGCATCGCTTTCTTCTCGAGGCTTTGGCCTCTTTATTTATTTTCTTCTTACCGACCTTCGGTAACGGATTCAACACGTGCTGTGTCACGCCACGATGCTGTGGTGTAGAAATTACTTAGGACGGTCTTGAGCTCTTACTACCACTGATTATAGCTTTTGTAGTGGAGCATTTTTTGACTTCTTTGATAATTGACATTTGATACCTGTTTTTCATAACTTATTTTTCCTTAACAACTTTTAGAACTTTATGTATTCGAAAGATAGAGTTTCATGTTGTTTATTCGAAAGGTAGAAGACCCCGTTGAGCCCAAAAAACACCATCTAACATCACCAGTAGAGCTATTCCTTTTCACTCATCTCCAAAATTTCAAATTTATTGTAGGTAGAAATACTCGCTCTCGGTTGTACTGGTTGTATGACTTATGATTCGAGAACTCCGAACTCGTAGTTTAGTGTTTCTTCTCCTTGCCTTCTACTCAATTTTCCTCCATAAGAGGAGGCTTCATATCATAACTTCTTAGTGCTAAAGGTTCAACCGATGGTTGTCATTCACAAGTATGACCAAACTTTCATGAAGGTTCTCTTCATGATGACACCTTAGAATGAATCAATCTTTTAAGTACAAAGGCTCTCTTTGAGGAACCTCGATTTAGTGTCCATTCGAATTGTCATCCTCCAATGCACAGGTTGGTGTGTACAATATGCAGATGATTCACGTGGAGGATTATTTACAACGGTGATGGCTGGGAAGTCTACACTATCAAATTAAATAGTAGCTCTAACATCCCCAGTATTGATTACAACTAGCGATGGATTCTCACCTCTGCGATGAATGTGCTCAAGATTCCAACATCCCCAGATTGACACATGTTAGGCAAACAGATATTGGCTCTATGACTAAGCTGCATAATAAACAATGTTATGAAGATCCATCGATATACAGAACAAATATATTAGTCATAAAAATATAATTGATTTAAATTTAAATTCATTGATAATTGATTATAAATATCAATTTTATCATGCTCCATCGCTACTATAGCTTAAATTCGACTAGCTAAAGATGGAAAGAAAAACTTATCCCCTGGAGTTCATTGGCTCAAAATTTGCCAGACCTCTGAAAAGAGTGTTTTAAAATGTGTTAGTGTAATTTTCAGAAGGCAGATGGAATAGTAGATAAGATACTACCCAAAGATTTCATCCTCATTTGTTGAGGACTTTAGATCTGGCTCCAGGTTTCCTATAGGCGCAAGCCCCTATGGTTAATTACCCCTCTCAATAAGTGAGAGAGAACTTTTGATTAAAGCTAGTTATTAGATCACTTATTGAGTAGCGTATAGTAACAACATGTAAAATTTTAGAATTTGAGATATGAAATTCATCATTATAGCTTAAATCAGATGGTTCGGGAAATGATGACGTGCCCGATCTAGATCCCATGGTTCCGTCATCCCGGGCAATCACGGTCCCTAGTCTACTTAGTCAGAGGAGGTAATCGACCTAACATGACAGAAGGATCCTCATCAGGAACACATGGGTTACGTCGTCCAAGAAATCCTTGCAGACCTGGGGTGGTGTTTATCTAAGGAGACAAGTTTAAGTCAACCTTAGTTGACAGAGGATTGTTTGCCCTATCAAGTATACCCTATGATTCACAACTCAAAGGGCAAATCCATTGGAGAGCATACGGGCTACGGTCGTGATCGTAATATAATAGAGTCGGACTAGCCAAACCAACTGATCGAGGACTCTCATGAGTTTTATCTAGCCTATTGCAAGCCATAGAGAACATCACGCCTTCGGCAAGAGATTGATTGAGAGTGAACATAGTAAAATACTTGATTTAACATTAGCTCATTTGTGAGCTAGAATTTTTTTAATTTGTCACCCCTAACAAACAGTTGTGGAAGGTGAATAGATTGAGCTTTGATTTAAACTTTTAATGATAAAATTTCATTTAAGCAGTTACAGCTTACTATTTAATTTGTGTTAATTTGATTAGAAAGATCGATTAATTTGAATATGTTTAAGAGCTTTAAACCCTATCGACTCTGTTTAGTTGCTAAAAGAGGATTGGATCTATTGTCACCTGACAGAATTAGTTTTTCAGATATTTCACTGATTTAAAACTCTTATTATAGGTTTTTAGATTTTGTTAACCCAGACACACTCCTAAGACTAAACCGAGAAGCAACCCGCACATCATCCTCAAACACTTGAATTTAAGCATTCAGCATAGTATCGAGGCACATGTGGATGTACTTAAGACTTTCGACAATTTTTATTTCTGAGTTATGAGATTGATTTCAGATTTTTACTTAATTTGATAAAAAAATTGATTAATTTGAATGTGCTTAAGAGCTTAAGATCTTGTCAACTGTAGCTGTAATTATATCTTCGTCACCGAAGAATCAATTTCTATATTTCACCGATTTAAAACTCTTATTATAGTTTTAGGTTTTGTTAACACCCGCCTTAAGACTAAACCTAAACAACCACGTAGTATCTCATTAATTTCAATTTAAGCATTTAGTAAATAGAGGCCCATGTAGGTGTATAGTAATTTGGGTAATTTCATGTTTGAATTATAAGATTGATTTTGTATTTTTATTTTTATTCTAATTAGCCTTTTTTTAATTAAAATTTAATTAAATCTAATGTCCAGCACACAAGTGCCTATTGTTTGATAATTTCACATAATTGGTATTTCATTGATTTTGAAAATCATAGTAGAAAAGTTAATTTTGATCAAGGAAGCTACATATTTTGTAAAATTGATTTAGATCACCTTCTCAGCTTTAGATAGAGATCCATAGGGCGTAAATTGATCTAATATCGATTCGAGTTTTCATATTAATATTTAATATATTCCAATTTAGCATCTTTCACATTAAAATTTGCACTGAAATCTCTATGTAGCAATACGTGTATTTATAGATTAGCTTTCATCTAATTAATGAAATAATTGATTTTGAAAATCATAATTAGGATAAAATTCCTTGATTTTTGATGAAAGGAAGCCCTATAATTTCTGTAAATTTTGATTTAGTATCGCTCATAGAGCCTCTACTAGCTTGGTATGTCATTCTCTCTTATTTTTAGTAAGAATCTTCTTGAGCAGCTTGACTAATGTCTTGAAGGCCTTTCAAACCATTCTCTTGGATATATCAAAGAGTGTCGCCAATCAATTTTGTGTCGATCTAATCTATAAATCTTTACACTTTTGAAAGTCGTGTCATTATCAAAATTATTGTTAACACTAAATCTATTCCGCATTATGCAAGAAGTTGATCACTCTGAGTAATTTCTTTAAATGGGTTAGCCCCACTTAGAGAAATAGTCAATCGCTACTGATGAAGCAATGTCCACCGACGATGGTGGATCGATGGTTCAATTACATCTATACCCCAATATTCGAATGGTCGATGCTATTGTTGTGTAATGAATTTGAGGTTGATGGATGAGATTTCCATGTACTTGACACTCATAACACTTAGCATGATTAATCTTTCTCACCATAGATGACCAATAATAGCCCATTCTTTTGATCTCGCCATCTTGGGACTGACTGTAAAACCACAAAGTCCTTCATGAATTTCAACCATCACTTTGCTAGCTTCATCTACATTTAGGCATCGATCCACATTTGTTCAAAGGATTTATGATATAAAGTGTTGTTGACAAAGCATATAAATTCATTCTTTTCAATTGAGTCTAGTGATTTATCGTTTGATAATTTGCCTTCTTCTTTAAAGTAGTCAATGAAGGGTTACCTCCAATCAGCGACTCTTCTATAACAAAGGCTTCACACCTTTTGAGTCAATGTCATTCTTATTCTTCTTTACAACTTGTTGATTTTGGGGAGTATGAGCAACCCGAGTCGCATCCTATTGAGTCAAATTTGGTAACCCCTCTACCTACGGGGATTGATACTTTATGGGCTATAGAACTCGTCGAGTAAATATGCCGATCATGATATAATCACCATTCATACTTGTCATTTCCTTAGGTAATTTTGCTAAGCAGACAGCTTTGCTATTCTCGGATCGAGAGACTTGAGTTAGTATGATATTTAGTATCTGCTTCATAAGCTTGAGAACTCGCATGTGAAAGCTCTCAAGCTTTGATTCTATAGATGCCAGTACTTGATTTATAATACGAGAATCACTAAAATATACAAGTTCTCAATGCCTATGAAAATAGCTTCTTCCGCACTGCTACTAATGCTTCATATTTATCTTCATTATTAGTTCTTAGCTCGGTCAATCGATATGATCGTCTCATTATCCCTCCTTCTGGTGTTATGAAGATGATGTCATTCGCTCTTGCTCTTGGAAAATTTAGATTGGACTTGTTTGATCGATGAGGCT
The DNA here is from genome assembly GCA_021442155.1 of Cymbidium sinense. Classification (NCBI taxonomy): domain Eukaryota; kingdom Viridiplantae; phylum Streptophyta; class Magnoliopsida; order Asparagales; family Orchidaceae; genus Cymbidium; species Cymbidium sinense. The sequence continues at coordinate 124,753,346 of CM038215.1, forward strand.
CCATCAAGTATATTTTCTAAATTTGTGATTTTTCTCTTTCATGAATGAGCATAATTTGCTCGTCGTGCAAATCATCATTAAGAGAAGAGTCCACGGATAGATGCGCAGATAAGCTAAGACTTGTCCCTTCACCGCTTCAATGTATGTTATCAATAGAAATACACGCCCATCTTGCCAAGTGACTCCAATGTTGGTCTTGTCATCTAGTACTTCAACGGATCGATCCTCAAGATGAGGGTATTGTGAGATAACATATATGACAAGCTTTTAGACATCTTTGCTCTTAGACTTCTAGATTTTGTTGAGCTTGGTGCACCTGCCAAGTCCATTAAATTCTCACATCCAGTAGACATACATTCTCATCTTGAGTGAGATTGTTGAATGACTACTCAGTGAAGTAGTTCAACTTGGCAAGATGCTTCTAGCTCCAAATAATTTGGCATAAAGAGTGGATTTTGTGGGAGTATAGTCCATGTCATGATGTTATCTATTTGTGGAATTTCACTTGAGATTTTGGCCTCCAAATTTTCTCACTTATTTGTTGGGACCTTGACACCTGGATTGGACATGTGTCCAAGTGTCACACATTGATGCTCACTGTACGAGACTTGAATTAATAGACATCTTATTAGGGTTGTAGGAGGAGGTCTCCTTGAAGAAGCAACTCTGGCCTCCTTGATGATAAGACCTTCATATATTTTTTTTATAAGTCCTTTTCTCCTTAACAACTTTGAGGACCCAATGCACTCTTACATATACAATTTCAAATTTTCTCACTAGAGAATCTGGGATCTTAATGTTGTCGGGTCCAAAAGGACTGTTTGATTTGACTAGTAGAGCTATCCCTTTTTACACATATTTAGATTGTCAAACCTGTTATGGATTAAAATACTCATTTCTAGTTCTACAGCTGGCTGCACAATTTTCTGCTTGAGCAATAGCTGTTGAGCATGCAGTTTAACATTTATCATTCCTCATCGTCTCTAGGTTAACTTGCTTCCAAATGAAGAAGCTTCTGCATCGCAACTTCTCGAGGCTTTGGGCTCTATATTTATTTTTCTTTCTACCGGGACCTTTCGCTAACGAATTCCCGAACACGCGGTTCAGGTGTCACGCCCCGATGCTCACCGTGTAGAAATTACTTAAAACGGTCTTGAGCTCTTACTACTACTGATTATAGCTTTTGTAGTGGAACATTTTTGACTTCTTTGATAATTGACATTTGATACCTGTTTTTCATAAGATATTTTTCCTTAACAACTTTCAGAATTCTATGTGTTCGAGTAGATAGAGTTTCATGTTTATTTAGAAAGGTTGAAACTGACTGCTGTTGAGCCCAAAAATATCATCTAATATCACTAGTAAAGCTATTCCTTTTTACCCATCTCAAAAATTTGAAATTTATTGTAGGGTAGAAATACTCGCTTCTGGTGTACGGTTAGTTGAATGACTTATGATTCAGATGACAACTACTGAACTCGCAATTTAGTGTTTCTTATCCTTTGTCTTCTACTCAATTTTTCTCCATAAGAGGAGGCTTCAATATCATAACTTCTTAGTGCGAAAGGTTCAACTGACAGGGTTGTCGCATTTACAAGTATGATTGAAACTTTCTTCAAATAAGGTTCTCTTCATGAGACACCTTAGAATGAATCAATCTTTTAAGTACAAAGGCTCTCTTTGAGGAACCTCAAATAGTGTCCATTCAATTGTCATCCTCTAATGTTGGTGTGTACAATGTGATGAGATTGGTGGAGGATTATTTGCAATGGTGATAGAAGTACACTATCAAATTAAATAGTAGCTCTAACATCTCCAATATTGATTACAACGTTAGCCAGATGGATGCTTTCTCCGCGACCTAGCTGCATGATGAACGGTGTGTTCTAAAGATCTCCAACATCCCCAAGATTGATTAGTGCAAAGTGCATATATTGGCTCATGACTAAGTCGCATAATAAAGGTTCAAGATCCATCGATATACAGAACAAACATATTAATCATAAAAATATAATTGATTTAAATTTAAATTCATTGATAATTGATTCTAAATATCAATTTTATCATGCTCCACTGCTACTATAGCTTAAATTTGACTAGCCAAAGATGGAAAGAAAAACTTATCCCCAGCGGAGTTGCCAGAAAACTGTGGGCTCTGAAAATTTTCCACCAACCTCTTCCATGAAAAGAGTGTTTTAAAATGTGTCAGTGTAATTTTAAGGCGATGGAATAGTAGATAAGATACTAAAAAGATTTTGTCCTCATTTGTCAGGACTTTAAATCTGTTCCAGGTTTCATATGTGCCTATAATTACCACCCATCTCAATAAGAGAACTTTGATTAAAGCTTGAGATCGCTTAATGAGCAGATAAGTAGCAAATAGAGTTTTATAATTTGAGATATGAAATTCATCATTATTGCTTAAACTGGATGGTTGGGGGAATGATGATGTGCCCAATCTAGATCCCATGGTTCCGTATCCCATAGCTACTACTTACGAGGATAGATGAATTTAACGAATGTATGATCCTCATCAAGAACATGGGTTACGTGTCAAGAAATTATATACGGATGGCTATAAGGGGTTTATTTTAAGTTTACATTAGTGAGGTTGTTTGCTATCAAGTATACCCTATGATTCAACTCAAAGCGAGCCATGGAGAGCATACGCTACAATGCATGATCGTAATATAATGGAGTCCAAACCAACGATCGAGGACTCGTCAGATCGCTTTTATCTGTGAGCCTATCAAAGCCACGCAGAGACACGATCACGCCCCATCGCAAGAGATTGATTGAGAGTGAACATAATGTACTTGATTTAACATCGTTTGATAGAATTTTAATTTGTCACCCTCGACAAACAACAAGGTGAATAGAAGTTTTGATTTAACCTTTTAATGATAAAATTTCATTTAAGCAATTAGAAATTACTATTTAATTTGAGTTAATTTGATTAGAAAGATCGATTAATTTGAATATGTTTAAGAGCTTTAGATCCCCAACTCGCTTAGTTGCAATGAGGATTAGATCTATGGTCACCGACGTAATTATAAATATTTCACCGATTTAAAACTCTTATTATAGGTTTTAGATTTGTTAACCCTACCCAACCCCAAGACTAACCGAAGCAACACATCATCCTCAAACACTTGAATTTAAGCATTCAAGATAGTATCGACATGCGAGTGTATTTAAGACTTTCACGCTTTTATGAAGATTGATTTGATTTTTACTTAATTTGATAAAAAAAATTTGATTAATTTGAATGTGTTAAGAGCTTTAGATATCAACTCGTTTAAATGCTAATAGATTATTTCTTCTACGTTTAATGAATCGCCGATATGATTTAAAACTCTTATTATGGTTTTAGGTTTTGTTAACCCACTTAAGACTAAATCGGAAGAACCCAAAGATCCTCATATACTTGAATTTAAGCATTTAGTATAGTGTAGGGGCCCACGTAACTGTATTGTAATTTTGGGTAATTTCATGTTTGAATTATGAGTTTGATTTTGTAATTTTATTTTTTATTCCAATTTAACCGCATTTTCGTGACATTAAAATTGACTAAATCTATGTCGAGCACACGCAGTTTATAGTTTAGATAATTTCACATAATTAGTGATTTCATTGATTTTAAAATCATAGTTTAGAATGAAGTTCCTTAATTTTGATTGAAAAGCTCATGATGTTTTGTAAAATTGATTTAGTATCGCCTCGTCATTGCTGAACATCCGATGTAAAGAAGGCGTTTGTAAATTGATCTAATATCTTATTAGATTTTTCGATTAATATTTAATATATTTCAATTTACTTGTAGCCTTTTCGCATTAAAATTTTCACTTGAAATCTACTCAAAGACACGCAGATTTATAGATTAGTTGATTTCATTTAATTAATGAAATAATTGATTTTGAAAATCATAATTAGGATAAAATTCTTTGATTTTTGATGAAAGGAAGCCCTATAATTTCTCTAAATTTTGATTTAGTATCACCTTTTGTCTGCTTGTACAAAGAGTTATAGATCTGATGGCGAAGAAGGCATTTTGATTTAGATTATAGTTTAAAACACTACTGGCACTTAGCTTATTTATTGAGTTTTCGCAATTTTTTCAGCTTAATTATGCTCAATTTTGATAAGTTATCCGATTTTAGTGTTTGTTTTGCTCTCCTACGCTTATCAACCAAGATAAGAATCACCTCCACATTCGTTAAGAGTTATTAAACTCAATTTAGATTTATCCTTAAATTTTGAGTTTATTACAAGTTTATTATGAGTTTGACATTAGTCCCCTTAATTCCAATTAAAGCTTGCTTAATTTATTTTCTGAAAAGGGAACTCACTTTACCGCTTCAATTTAAGTCATGAGAATTACAATTGAGTGAGTTTAATATTAGCCTCTCCCAAAGTTTATAAGTTTAATATTCCTCCCAAATTTCACTTAGATTTTAAATGAATATTCTATTCTTTCAAAATTTGCTTTAAAGGCTCCCCATTTTTCTTATTTCCGCTTTTAGTTTAAAATTAGTGCAGTTTCCTATTTAGCTCTTAAGTCAACTCATTTCACTCCCCATTTTTTTCAAAGTCAAAGATTTGACGCATGAGCCTCCTGATCATCCTGCAGTGCATCAGTGTTTACTCGACACTGAGTGTAGCAGTGGTGTCCCACCACACCACAACCAATTTCTCATTCCGCTGAGCACCCAAGGTATTAAACCCAGAGAACATATAATGCAATATATATTCCCCCCATTTTTTCTAAGTCCAAAATCGGACAAAAAGTATGTTTTAAACATCAATAAGTGTTACTCAAGTAAGACGGTGTCTCAAACATCACATCTTTTTTTTTTCATTTTGTAGACAGGTCAAATCAAGAAGAAACCGCTAAGGCACTGTAATAAATAAAAATACAAATACTTTTGTTGTGCAGATGCTTATACCCCTAAGCATAATCCAATAGGTTAGGTGGACTTAGTCACCCATGTGTGGGGTGATAAGTTCAATATACATGCTTGAAATTTTGTGTGGTTTGTTTAACTAATCTCTATTTTGCAAGTGTTAGCTAGGTTTACTTTTCATTTTTATATAATTTTTGTAATTAGGATTTTGGAATAATTATTATGGGGATTAGGATGAGCATTGGTCATAAGAACTTATCTTATGTACCATGTGAAGCCTTTGGAGCATCTACATTCCAACCATCCAAAAGAAGGAACCAAAGAAGAAAGAAGAAAAAAGACAAGAAGAAGAAAGAAGAAAATAATAATGAAGAAATAAAGCTTGAAGACCCCCATAACAATGGGTTCTTTGCTTAATTGTATGTAATTCATTTGTAATCGGGTTTTATAAGGGTGAGCTCTACCCAATTTATTTTCAAATGCGGGACCACCACAAATGACCTCTTATTCTTTTATGATTAGCTTTATAAATTAATTGATGATTTGTTGTTTGTGCATTAAGTGACATCATTTTTCTAGTTTCTTCCTTGCTTTATGAATGGCTTAAATATGAATTAAGCTCTTAGAAAAAAATAAATATTCTACTAAATTTAATAATTCAAAACTAAAAATAAAGAACTCATAACCTCATCTAAAGCTTAAGCTAAAATCAAGATAAAAGAATTAGCAACCCCTTAGCTGGATGAGTATTTTTTTTTTATAACATCATGCATAAATGCATATTGTTTTCACTTTTGATTGGAGGGCTTTCACCTTTGCCAAAGAAACTTGGCTTGACCTTTGAGAGCCATGGTAGAATCACATATCCTCCCTTCTCGCTGATTTTGACTAATAATCTCATTTCTCATACATATATGAATCTCATTAGTCTGAGTCAAAATAATTGTCCAAAAATGAAAATATAATGTAATCTGAATTGCATTAGGTTTAGATCATTTGAAGCATACTCTTACATGAACTAGTCTCTTTAGGGAGTGAATTTAAATACTTAGTCTCTTTCTAAATAAATAACAATATAGCTATCTTGCATAAAGCATATAACTTGCCTACATGAATTTAAAATCGTAGGAAAAATTAGTACCACCCCGTAGGTTCTCTAAGCAGGATTTGTCCTCTTTTGTGGAGGCAAACCAAATACCTATTTTCGCCTTAAATTAGGTTGTGCTTTCGGCTCTCACCAAAACTTCCTAGACTTAAGTTTTGAAGTTACTTCTCCCATTTGTGGGTCATAAGCATAAATACTCACCTCTTAGGCATTTCAGTTTAATTTTAAATTAGTCATTTTATAAACTTAATGATTAGCCATTTAAAAAAAATTTCTGTTTGTTGTCAGGGCGACCTCAGCATCCTGGCCAAGACCACCGTGACGTGACCGCCCTTAATTTTTTTAAAAATAATTAAATATCGTCCACATTTTTTAATATCCGACTCATCGTGTCGATTATTTTCAGTATCGTTGGAAAGATAATGAAAATTCTACAACTTTAATGTTACTAACTTTCGACGAATCCGTGGCCGGTGTTTGTAAATGTGTGACTTGTTCAAAAATTGAAGATATTGACGCCTCATTTTAGCCATATCGCATTAGGTGTCGGGTTTCATGGGTTGGTATCGTTGGAAGATAATAAAAATTCTACAACTTCCATGTTGACAACTTTCGACGAATCGGTGGTATAATTGCAAATGTGACTCAAGTGAAAAATTAAATATATGTGACACTGCTTTTTTTTTTTTTTTTTTTTTTTTGCCATAATATAAGGATATATTATTTTTGGTAATATCAAACACTTTCATTATATTCTATATATAAATTGAGTTTGAATTTTTATGTAATTCAATCTTTCCTCTTGAAAAAATATGGACTTATTTTTTTTAAAAAAATTAAAGGGTCACCGCCAAACAAGAATGGTAGACCGAGATGCCTCACGAGCATCAGCTATTTTAAATTTTTTTTTAAATGGCTAATCACCTAATTAAGTTTATAAAATGGCCTAATTTAAAAATTAAGTCGACATTTATATAATCTTGTGTTATGGAATCATAAACTCTAAATTTCTAATGAAAAATTTAACTCAAACAAATTAAATCAATTTCAAAAATGTAAAGCTCAATCATAGAATAGTTTGAGATGCTCGTTAGATTTTCTAGCATCGTAGACATTACCTACTTATCTTCATTTGACTTCAATAATAACTCCCTCTCTTTAATCAATCTCATTTGATCTTCCGAAATAAACTAATCGATTAATAATCCTACCTATTGAAATCTTTGGAGACAACGACCATTTACTTTAATCGAGAACATTCCTAAGGAATCTCATTCCTTAGGATGTAATTAACTATGGGGGCTTGCCCTTGTAGGGAACTTAACGAACTCGGTTTAAAATAAACTTTTGCTTTTTCATGTAAAATAGGGAAAGAATCTTTGGTACATATGCAGACTCATTGTCCTTAGGAGTCCTAGTTGAGGTGATTAGATTCATTGTAGGGTGGTGACTTCTATCTTTCGAGATAGTACATCTCTCTTCAATGTCATACCTAATCACCCTCAAGTGTCAAAAATTGCATAAAAAGAAGAGATATCTATTTTTCATCCTCATTTTATCCCGTATAGAGTGAAGATGGAAGTATATATCTTATTCTCTAAAGAAATTAAAATTTTCACAACTCGGTCAACAGTAACTTCTTTAAATGGGGTAGCTTCAGCCCATTTAAAAAAATAGTCAATCGATGCTAGGATGAAGCGGTGTCCAGTTGACGACTGTGGATCAATTGGTCCAATTACTGCATTCCCCAAAGATTCAAAAGGCCAAGATGCTATTGTTGGGTATAATGGACTTAGAGGTTGGTGGATTATGTTCATGTACTTGACATTCATGACACCTCTTAGCATAATCGATAGCTTCTCATCATAGATGACCAATAATAATCCATCATTTTGATCTTTACACATCTTGGGACCTTATGATGTGCACCATAAAGTCCTTCATGAACTTCAACCATCACTTTGCTAGCTTCATCCGCATTTAGGCATTGTAGTCACATTTGTTCAAAGAATCTACGATATAAAATGTTGTTAACTAAGCATAGTACAACATTCTTTTTTTCGATTTGAGGTGGATGTAATATCCAATTAATTTACTAGCATAAAGAGTCATTTGGGTGTGACAAGTGATTTATTATTTGGTAATTTGTCTTCTTTAAAGTAGTCGATGAAGGGTTGTCTAATCGTGGCTCTTTTATAATAAAGACTTCATTACTTTTCTCAAGAAATGTTAGTTAACTCTTCTGGTACAACTTGTTAATTTTGGGGAGTTAAGGAGCAATCTTGAGTCACATCTCGCTAGTCAAATTTGATAACCCCTATATGCTACATTAATACTTTGCTGGCTCTAAGACTCATCGAGTAAATATCCCGATCATGACGTAATCACCATTCATACTTGCCATTTCCTTAACTAATTTTGTTAAGCAATCGACTTTGCTATTCTCGAATCGAGAGACTCGAGTTAATGTGATATTTGGTATTTATTTCATAAGCTCGAGAACTCGTTTGTGATAAAAAGCTAACTCAAGCTTATTGATTTTATAGATGCTAAGAACTTGATTTATAATAAGTAGAATCGCCAAAAATATGCAAGTTTTGAATGCCTATGAAAAATACCGCTACCAATGCTTCATACCATTCATTATTAGTTCTTGGCCAATCCCATATGATCGCCTCATTATCCCTCCTTGTTATGAAGACGATGTCGATTCCTCGCTTGCCTTGGGAAATTTAGGTTGGACTTGTTTGATCGATGAGGATCCATCAAAGTATATTTCTCAAATTTATGATTTTTCTTTTTCATGAATGAGCATAATTTGCTCATCGGGTAAATTGTCATTAAGAGAAGAGTCTGCAGGGTTAGGATGTGCAACTAGAAAATCTGCTAAGACTTGTCCCTTCACTGCTTTCTGTGAAACGTATATGATATCAAATTGTATAAGCAATACTGACCATCTTGCCAAGCGACTTGTCAACGCTGATCTTGTCATCAAGTATTTCAGCGAATCGATCTTGGAGATGAGAGTGATTTTGTGAAATAACATATAGTGACGGAGCTTTTGGACTGCAAAGATCAATGCCAAATAGTGTTTTTTATCTGAGGGTATCTCATTTCGCCATATTAGTCTTTGACCGATATAATAAAGAGTGTTCTCTTTATTTTCTTCATTGTGTTGTGTCAATAATGC
>CM038215.1:126562644-126990259 GCA_021442155.1 Cymbidium sinense
TTGAAGCTGACTCTATAGAAATTTTTCTTACCAACAATGATTTAGTCTAATCATTATTTTATGGAGAGGATTGTGCTTAAAAGGTGTTGTGATAAATGAAAAATATAAATGCTTTTGCTGTGTAGGTGCTTATACCCCTAAGCATAATTCAATAGGCCAGGTGGACTTAGTCGCCCATGTGTGGGGTGATAAGTCCAATATACATGCTTGGGATTAGTGTGATTTATTTAGCTAATCTCTATTTTGCATGTGTTAACTAGATTTACTTTTCCTTTTCATGTAATTTTTGAAATTAGGATTTTGGAATGATTGTTATGGGGGTGAGGATGAGCATTGGTCATAAGATTTCATCTTATGTATCATGTGAAGCCTTTGGAGCAACAACCTTCCAACCATCCAAAAGAAAGAATGAAAGAAGAAAGAAGAAAGAGGAAAAGAAGAAGATAGAAGACATGAAGCTTGAAGACCCCCAAAATAATGAGTTCCTTGCTTAATTGTACTTAATTCATTTGTAATCTGGGTTGTTTAAGGGTAGAGCTCGACTACCCAATTTGTTTTTGGGTTTGTGCGGTGGTGTCCGACCACAAATGACCTCTCATTCTTTTGTGTTAGCTTTATAAATTGAATGATGATTTGTTTAGCTTATGCATTAAGATGGCATATTTTTCCTAGTTTCTTCCTTGCTTGATGTATGGCCTAGATGTGGATTAGGCTCTTAAAGGAAAAATAAATCTTCTACCAAATTTTACAATTCAAAAATTAAAAATAAAGAACTCATAACTTCACCTAAAGCTTAGGCTAAAATCAAGATAAAAGAATTTGCAACCTCTTAGCTGGATGAGTATTCCTTTTATAAGATCATGCACAAAAGCATATTATTTTCACTCCTAATTAGAGGGGGTCCACCTTTGTCAGAGAAACTTGGCTTGACCTTTGAGAGCCATGGTGGAAATACACCTCCTCCATTCTTGCTGATTTTTTCCAATAATCCTAATTCTCATGCATTAGGCATATGAATAAACCTGAGTCAAATGATTGTCTAAAAATGAAAATAAAATATATTATGATTTGCATTAGATTTAGGTCATTTGAAGCATACCCTTACATGATCTAGTCTCTTTAGGGAATGACTTTAAGGATTTAGTCTCTTTCTAAATAAATAATAGCCTAGCTATCTCGCATAAAGCATATGACTTACCTACATGAATTTAAAATCATAGGAGGACTTAGTTGGCGGGCACCCCCAAGCAATTGTATGTCCAACCAGTCGAGTGGTTTGTCCTCTCTTGTGAAGGCAAACCAAATACCCATTTTTGCCTTAGATTTAGGTTATGCTTTTGGCTATCGCCAAAGCTCCCTAGATTTAGCTTCTGAGGTTGCTTGTCTCTTCTATGAGCCATAAGCATAAATCCTCGCCTCTTAGGCATTTTCATAATCTTGTGTTATGGAATCATAAGCTCTAAATTTATAATTAATAACTCAACTCAAACAAAATAATTCAATTTAAAAAATGTAAAGCCCAATCATAGGATAGTTTGAGATGCTCGCTAGGTTTCCTATCATTGTGAGCATCTCTTACTTATTTTCCTTTGGCTTTAATAATAACTCCCTCTCTTTGATCCATCTCATTTGATCTTTTGAAATAAACTAATCGATTGATAGTGCTTTCTATTCAAATCTTTGGAGACAACAATCATTTACCTTAATCGAGAGTGTTCCTAAGGGATCTCATTCATTATGATGTAATTAACTATGGGGGGCTTGCCCTTGTAGGGAACCTAACGAACCTGATTTAAAAGAAACCCTACTTTACTTTTTCCATGTAAAGTAGGGGAAGAATCTTTGGTACACATGCAGACCTATTATCCTTATGAGTTCTTGTTAAGGTGATTAGGTCCATTGTAGGGTAGTGACTTCTATCTTTCAAGATAGTACACCTCTCCTTAATGTCGTACCTGAACACCCTCAATAAGAACATCTATGGATCTACATGGTGTTAAAATTGCATAAAAAGAAGAGATGTATATTTCTATCTTCATTTTATCTTTCTTAGAGTGAAGATGGAAGTATATATTTTATTCTTTAGCATTTCACCACCAGGCTCTTCTTCTTCCTCTATTTCTTACTGTTGCTCCACTCCTTGCTCATCTTCAGGAGAAGAACTTGACTATCCTTCTCCTTGTGCATTTATAGGAGTAGCTATTACTAGGGCTGAATGATGATGCTGAGTATAAAAGCCTGTACCAAGCTGATCATTTCCTAGTTCAACTATATTGACAGCTTCAACACCCATGATCTTTTTTTCATTCTAATCTAATTCTTCTTCCTCTTAAGTAGAGATTGAAGATCCATCTTCTTCTTGCTTTTGTGAAGACTCTTCTCCATGAACATCAAATTTAAGTTCAAGTTCCCTGGTTCCATGTTGTTGATGATGGTGCTGAGTGGAAAGTTCATCTATATCCCTGACCATATAAAAGACTTCCACTTCCATAGTGTCCTCTTCATTATTTTCTTCTTGCGCATGAATTTTTGATTGAAATTTCCAATGGATCTCTAGTTCAATGTGCAAAACAAATACTTCTTCCATTAAAGGACTACGATCAAAGTCAACCTTCTCTTGTGGGGGTGAATTTGATCAATGATGGGATCCCCTAGAGGATTCTCCAGGGTGTCGACCGTCATGTCTTTCATCAGTGATATCCATTCTTTTAGGCATCCACTTCTGGTAAATTATTTTTGAGGTGGATTTCTATATATGTCTATCAGATGTCACACCTCTTCCATTCTTCAGAATTTCATTACGGGGCCTAGGCCTCCATACCTTCTTATCCTTTCACTAGGATCTATCAGCAGTGGATTCTTGGACAAGTGATCTGAGTGTCATGCTCTGATGCTCACCGCACGAAGCATACTTGGCTCGATGATGGGTTACCGGAAGAGATGGTAACCTCCTTGGTGGAGCTTTAGTATTTTCAATCACCACAGTCCTCTGAAATTTTCTTTTCATCAAGCCTCTTTCCTTAGCTACTTTAAGAACTTTATGTATTATAGAGGATAGTGTTTCATGTTGTCTCTTCTGTGATGCTGGAGCTTGACGTTGTTGAGTCTAGAAGGACTGCTTTACCTCACCAGTAGAGCTATTCCTTTTTACCCACTTTAGATTATCAAAGTTATTATGGGTAGGAATACTCACTTTTGGCTACAGTATTGCTTGTTCACTAGGTCGCTAAAATGGGATATACTGAGCCATCAGCTCAACATTTCTTCTTCTTCTCTACCTTTTAGTTAATTTGCTTCTTGGTGAGGAAACTTCATGATCATGCTTTCAAAGTACAAAAGGCTCAATTGGCAAAGCAATTGTACCACGAGGCATTAAAGACACAGTTTGCCCATAAACGGCTCTTTTCTTCACGGGGGCTTCAGATTGACCTAGCCTTTTAAAAACTAAAATTCTCTATCGTGAAAACTCCTTAACAGCAATTGTCTACTGAACTAATTGGCGAACGTGGCTAATAGGAGCTTTAGTAACATGAGGCCTTCCGACATGGCCTCGGATGAGTGTACCTCAGGTGGGTACTTCAAGAGTTATAGTTATGATAGCCAGGAAACTCAAGCTACTAAATTGAATGGTGGCCCCAACATCTCCTGTGTTGATGACAGTGTTAGCTAGGCAGATGTTCACACCACGCCCTAGCTGGGCAATGAAATGAGTGCTCTATAGATGCATTCCTGCTTAAGTGAAAGATGGGGATTAGTAATTAGTAATTATTATTCCACGCCATACTTTCAAAATGCAGAGGTACTATAGAATCAAAATAATAGTGTAATAAAGATATAATTTACAGAATAATTCATTCATCATATAGTTTTATACATCAGTAATTTGAATTTATTATACCTTTAAATCACCATTTTTGTTTTAAATTTTCAAATATTTTGTTGCTACTATAGCACATATATGACTAGCCAAAGAGCAAAGAGAATCCAGTCCCTAGTAGAGTCGCTAAAAATCGGTGGGCTCCAAAAATTTACCACCGACCTCTCAACAAATGATGAATGAGAGTTTAATTTTAGAATATCAGTATTTTCAAAAGGCAGATGGAATAGTAGATAAGACATTACCCAAAGATTTCATCTTCATTTAGTGAGGACTTTAAATCTAGTTCCAGGTTTTTTATAGGTGCAAGCCCCTATAGTTAATTATCCCTCCTAATACTAAGAGAGAACTTTTGATTAAGGCTAGTCATTAAGTTGCTTAATGCATAGCGTATGGTAGCTGCATATGGAGTTTTAGAATTTAAGATTATGAAATTCATCATTTCAACTTAAACTGATTGAAATGATTAGCTTAAAGAGGATGGTTGGGGGAATGATGATGTGCTCAATCTATATCCCATGGTTTTGTCATCCCGGGCTATCATGTTTCCTAGTCTACTTAGTCAGAGGACATAGTCGACCCAACCTGACCGAAAGATCCTTATCAGGAACACATGGGTTACGTCATCCAAGAAATTCTTGTAGACCTAGGGTGGTATTTATCTAAGAAGACAAACTTAAGTCTACCTTAGTTGACAGAGAATTTTTTGCTCTATCAAGTATACCCTATGATTCACAACTCAAAGGGCAGAGCCATTGGGGAGCATACGGGCTATGGTTGATATCATAATATAATGGAGTCTTATTGGCCAAACCACCTGATCAGAGAACTCTGGTCATAACTATATCATCTGTGGAGCCTACCGGCCAAGCCATACAGTCAGAGGACATGGGCCATGTCCTTACTGACATGAGATGGATTGAGAGTGAACATAGCATAACACTTAATTTGACATTGGCTTCTTTGTGAGCTAGAGTTTTTTAAATTTGTCACCTCCGATAAACAGTTGTGGAAGGTAGACAGATTGAGTTTTGCTTTAAGCTTTTAATAATTAAATTTTATTTAAGCAATTTTTTTTAGATTGATACTCAATTTAAGTTAATTTGATTTGAAATTAGAATCACATTTTTATGGAAGTATCCCCTCTAGTTAAAATCACCATTCAACATACCCATCATCGGGGTAGTTAATTAATTGAATTGAATATATTTGAGAACTTCATATCCTACCAACTCTGTTTAGCTCCTAACAGAGGATCAGATCCACTGTCATATGACAAAATTAGCTTTTCAGATATTTTACTAAGTAAAAATTCTTATAATAAATTTTAAAGTTTTGTTAACCAAGACTCAATCTTAAGACTAAATCGGGAAGCAACCCGCACAACATCCTCAGACACTTGAATTTAAGCATTCAGCATAGTGTCAGGGGTCATGCGGGTGTATTTAAGAATGCCTTAATTAATTCCTTCTGTTTGCTTGTACGATGTGTTGCAAATATGGTGGCGTAGAAGATGTTATAGGCATTGTGAATTGATCTAGTATCTTATTAGATATTTTGGATTAATATTGAATTACTTTCTTTTATCCCAAGTTGAATAGTCTTTGAATATTCAATAGATTCTCGCTTATGACAATTCTCAAATTCATCACTGACTATACTCAATTTCTTCTTGATCTAATTTGAGTATTTAACGAGACAAATAACAAGCTTCAAATATTTTCCAAGAATTCCTTGATCATGCTTATTTGCAATCATTCAGTTTCATTAAGAATCTCCTATGGATTCTTTGATTTTCCCCCATTCATTTATTTGAAAACTCTCACAAGCTTTGAAGCACTTGGATAAGGCATATAATTACTTCAAAGACATATATAAGCATTCATTCTTTTATTCAAGCTCTCACATGCATTTCAAGATATCTAAATTAAGAAGGTGATTGCCTTAGCATATGCATGAATATTTGTTTCTTTAAAATTCTATGTTAATTTTAAAATATCTGGATTAAAGCAAGGATATCTGCCTTGAAATATACATCAAATCATATATTTAAGCTTTTCATATATATGTTGATGCAACTAGTTGAATGTGAACATATCTCATAATGTATGAAAGTGTCACATCGTTATATTTAAAAGCTTGCACAAATTTGACACGGTGAATAAAACTATAATTCACTTCAAAGCATGTGCAATCAAGTTTATTTGAAGTTCATTGCATGCTTGCTAATGAACTTTTAACTTCATTATAAGATTTCTTTAAACTTATTCTTTTTATTTGCTTTCAATTAACTTATTGTGATGATGAACTCTATTTGAGTTATCATTAAAGATCCCTATTTATACATATCAGTGAGTTATTTCAACATGTTCTTATTCTTAATGAGCTATCGAGTTGAACATAATCTCATTTGAAATCTAATATGGATTCTATCATCACTTGAAAGCTAGCACTTTACGACTCATTATATTTTACTTAAACTACTTTTATTGCTCAAACACATGTTATAACACTGTTTAAACATTCATTAAAAAGGTTATGAAACATTCTCATTAATGAGTCATTAAGTTTGTTACAAATCTCCTATAAGCTTTATTTGATTTCTTCATATTTGGAGCTGATTATTAACTTTACTATAAATCTCATATGATCCAGTTATATGCTCAATGAAATTTATTTTGCTTTAGGGCTTTAGGTTTTATAATTAATTTTACATTCAATTAATTTTGACTTTAAGTCCCAAAAAAATTTGATGAAATTTTGGTCTCGGTCATCCCGCATAGAGTACATCGGAGTGTTTTGGCTTACTGGTATGCCTTGATGGTGTGTTCACTGATTTCCATTTTTTCACTCCCTAATGAGCATGATGAGGACTTTAAACCTGAAAGAAGACAAATACAATGCAATATATATATTCCTTTATATTTTCTCTAAGTCCAAAAATTTGACAAAATTTTGGCAGCATTTTGGCTAGGAGGAGCGACATCTAATAGATGTTGGCTTACTCGACGCTAATGAGCGTGGCAGGTGTTTTCAGCTAATTTT
Source organism: Cymbidium sinense (assembly GCA_021442155.1). NCBI lineage: Eukaryota > Viridiplantae > Streptophyta > Magnoliopsida > Asparagales > Orchidaceae > Cymbidium > Cymbidium sinense. The sequence goes on from CM038215.1 coordinate 126,569,567, forward strand.
CATCTCATCGTGCCCTAATGAGCATGATGAGGCCTTCAAACATTCAAAGAAACATAAGCAAATACATATACACATTCACATATTTATTCAACATGTTCAGACTCATTTTTTCTATGTGCTAGCAATGATTGGCAAGGAGATGGAGATGGAGATGTCAGAAACCAAGAGAGGAACCCGCCTGATGACTGTGTTCCTCTTTGGTTGTAGTAAGAGGAAAGGTTGGAAGGAGACAAAAATGTCAGAAGCCTAGAGAAGAACCCGACTGATGACAGTGTTCTTCTTTAGCTATGGCAAAAAAATTATTAGAAGAGTACATAAATGCCAGAAATTGAGAGAAGAACCCACCTAATGACGGTGTTCCTCTCCGGTTGCGGCAAAGGGAATTGGAAGGGGAGGAATTTTTGGTTTAGAAAAAAAGGAGGGAAGAGAGATGCTGGAAATTAGGAGAGAACCCACTTAATGATAGTGTTCCTCTTTGGTTACGGCAGAAAGAAAGAGAATTTTGGTTTTGGGAAGTTTTGGTGGAAGAAGAGGAAGAAGAGGAGATTTCAGCTAACAGAAGGGCTTGTACTCAAGTGATGAAGAGAGAATTCAAAGAAGAAAAGAAAGAAAAGGAAAGAAAGGAGGAAAAAGCTCTGATTTTGGAGGAGGAAAAAATTGAAGCCTCTATGTGTGTCATGAATGGATTGGAGAAAAGAAGTGGGAGAAGCCCTTTGCCATTCGGTTTGGAGGGAATAAGGAAGTGGGAGGGATTAGTTGGAAAGGAGGAGTGGGAACGGTTTGAAAGAAGGAGACGTGCGGGATCAGTTGTCGTTCATGTGTGAAGGGGGAGGAGAGCTCATGCGATCCCGTATGTGAAGAGAGAAGGCTCGAGTTGGGTCGACTGCGTGTGAGGGAGGAAGAGCTTGGGTCATCTCATGAGGGAGAACGTGATCAACGTGTAAGAATAGGTGGATGGTTTTACTGATTTAGGTTTATTTAATTTCTTTAAGCACTTAATCGCTCTTAAAATAAATTTTACGCTAACAAAATTACATAGTTAATATTATATATATATAACGCAACGGCGTAGTCCATTTTTCAATCGAAGGCCGTTTGGTTCAAGTCGGCATCAAATTGAGATAATTTTAGCTCAAAATGCGCGTTATCATTTACGGTCGCTTAATTTTTGCACAAACTTGTCCAAATTGAGTATGAACAATTTTGATACATTTTTTAAATTTAAAAACTAATGTTGCAATCAATTTTGTGAATAGAGGTCGTTTGGTTTACATCGACACCTTTTGACCTCGATATGCATGCAGGCGCATTGACGACTCGATTGCTTAATCGGTTGATCATCAAATTGTGCAATATTTATATTTTGACCAGTTTTGATGTTCTGAACGTGATGGAAAATTTCATACTCAAATGATTTTCCTAATTAAGCAATCAATAAAATCCCAGAAAAATAGGGGAGGCAGAGGTCATCCCCTTAAACATCCATAGAAAATTTGAGATTAATTGAATGCTTAATTAAAGTATAATTAACCTAATTATAATATTAATAAAATCCTAATTAAGCCAATATTCAAAATCAATTAATTATAATTTTCCTAGATTCTCCTCTCAAATATCTTCAAAATGAGCTTGAGTTTGCATATTTTGGATTTTTCTATAATTAGTTATGATTTCAGGAATTTTCACCATTAAAATCAGATTAATTAAACCTAATTAAACTCCTAATCCCGTCGGGCCATCTGGGGACTAATGCGGCACGCTGACATGGTACGCTTTCCATGTAGCATGACAGGATTGATTATTTAAGTAGTCACATCCGTCGACTGAGTCAGCTGGTGGTGGACGCATTTTCTCTGCAAGTCATCCGATCTAAGATCAAATGGCTGAGATTAATCCTATAGTTAAGGATGAAATCAGAGAGATTTAAAGCATGATTTGATTAGGACAGTTCGATCCAATCATGCGAAAGAAATGGTCCGGATCTATCTCCTCCTGAGCAGCGAGAGACAGATGTCGTCCGTCGATCGTCGCTTGATCCAAGATCACCCGAGCTCGGATGGAGCTTAAATTCATCCCACACCTTCAAGGAAGCATAAGAAACACATCAAATAGTAGAGATCGCATGACATAATGATTTCCTTCACAAATGACCAAGCAATTCTTTACTCTAAGGTCGATTTCAATGGTGTACCTCATCGGAGGCTATCACCAGTGCTTCCAACAGAGGAAGTAGCTTCGTCAAGTAGAGATGAAGCCTTATTGAGAAAATTCAGTCTTGATTTGAAGTGGTTTTCTCGGTCGATCAAGCTCCTCTTCAATGGTGATCGGTCTTGATCGAAGTGGTACTTCTCATCACTTGGAGGCTTGGAAAATGATTTGATTGAGCTCGATGAGGTCCAAGGATGGTGTGTACAAGGTTAATTGCACTTTGGTTGAGAATTGAGTGAGTTGAGCTCAGGATTGATCTCCCCTATTTCAGTTTTGAGTAAAACCAAGAAATGGGAAGTGAGGAAGCTCGAGAATGGCTAGGGAAAGCTTGGGGAGGCTTCGATTCGACTCCTAGAGCTCTGAGGAATGAATCTCTTCTAGTTTGAGTGAGAATGTGGGGCGTATATCTCCCCCTTCTTGGATCGGATGGTGGATGGTTGATTTGCCATTTTGGCTCAATGGCTTGGATTGGCTGATCGGTTTGAGCTAAAAAAAATGTCCCACATGGGTCATTTTGGGTGGAGGAGTGAGGGAGAGTGGTTGTCCATGTGATTGGTGAGTGAATTTGGTGAGCCAAGTATCCAAATGTGATTGGGGAGGTCGGTTTGGCCTCCCTTTGGGTCATGGCTGACCCAAGCTCATTGGGTCATGTTCACCACCCTTCTTGGTGCCCACGTGGACTAATAAATGGGTGCTAAGTGGCCTTGGAAAAGGAAAAGGAATGGCCAAATTTCAAGTGAATTTGCTCTTGGTATACCCTTTGACCTAAAGGTAAAGTGGCCATTTGGCTATGAGTTTAATTTGGGTAGATTTGAAATGATTTAAAAGTGGGTTAGGCCAAATTTCAAGTGATTTTAAGTTCATTTGATTTGATTTAGCTTAATTTAACCTATTTGGGTCAAGTTAGGTCAAATTGGGTCAAACTATAGGTTAGGTCAAGTTCAAATCTATGGGTATCATTGGTTTGGTTTAATTTGGTTTTAGTTCATTTAGGTTCATTTGGGTCAAATGGGTCAAGTTGACCAATTTGACCCATTTATTATTTGATTGGGTTAGGGTCATTGGTTTAGACTTGGTTGATCATTTGAAATGTATTGCAAGCTTTAGTTTCAATCAATTCTAATTTGATTTGATTTCAAGTTGATTTGACCTTTTGGGTCAAGTTAGGTTCATGGTCAATTGGGTTAGGTTAAGTCTAATTAGTCAATTGAAGCTTTGGTCAAGTTCAATAATCAATTTGGAATGAATTTGACCCATTGGTTGTAATTAATTTGGCTTATATCAAGATGAGACTCATTTTGGCTTTCTATCCAATTTGGGTCATCTTAGGTCAAATGGCTAATTAGGCTTGGTTTGGCTCAATTGATGGTTTGGTCATGTTAAATCATTGATTAATAGTGGGTTTGAGTCAATGGCTTTAATCAATTTGGCATATGATGGATTTTGGCTAGTTTGGGTTTCATTTGGGTTAAATGTTGACTTGGTCAAATGATAGATTTTACTTGGTTTGACTCAATTTAATACAATTGGTCACCCTATGATGATTGTTGATCATGATTGAGGTTTAGATGGGCTTAGTTCAATCCAATTTGGGTTGGATTAATAGTTGGCTCAAAAAGGTCTTTTAGGTCACTTTGAGTCAAGTGAGCCAAAATGGGTCAATCGGCTTGATCAAGGCTTGATTCAAGTTTGGTTAAACTCACACATGGGCTTATGATGGAAATATAAATCCAATTGCAAGTGGTTTGGAGTCAAATGAGTTATGGTTCATTTGATAATTTCAAGCCAAAAGGATGATCATGGGTTTGACTTGGGTTAGTTTGATTTTGGCTTGGTAACTGTAGTTTATGTTTATATTTGATCATGTGATTGAAGGAGTGATTGTTTGAAGAGAAAACCCAAGCGTTTGGATTGATTTGAGAATGATTTGGCTAAATCCAAGAAATTGGCTTAAAGGATATAAATTGGGTTTGGATTTGAGTTTTGAATTTGTATTTATTTGATTTTGGCCATTTAAATTTATATTTCATTTATTTTTGTGAAGGGAAATTAGAATATAAATGATCCATGGGAGAATCATTGAACTAGAAGTGATTTGAATGTTAATTTGGCTAAGGTAGGTCAAAAAGTTTGGAAAAAGGGGTTTTGATTTGGTTTGATTTGTACTCATTTGATTTGAAAGATTTGGATGCCAATTTCATTTATTGTTGTGAATATGAATGATGGAATAAGTTCTTTATAAGGAAATCACTTGGCTTTGGGTTGATTTGAAAGGTTTGGCTAAGCTTATGGATGGGGTTCATAAGGCTTAAGAAGGTTTTGAATTTGGAATTGATTTTGGGCTTGAATCATTTGGAATTGGAGTTGGATTTGGAATTGAATCATCTGGGATTGGAATTGAATTGGAGTTGATTTTGGATTTGAAAAACTCAATTGAGTTGGAATTGATTTGAGATTTGAGAAAATCAATTGAATTGGAATTGATTTGAGATTTGATTTGGATTGGTTTGAAAGAGTGTACATGGGCAGGATTTGGGCTACAGGGTAAGTGGTTGCCTTAAGTACCTAATGCATAGCATAGTCTTATGATAAACCCTTCTAAGTCTCTAGAGTTAGGTTAAGTGTTTACCTAATCACTAGAATTGTCTTAAAACTAAGGAACTCTTAGTTCCTACGAGAGTCCTAGATCTATGATGGGGAAGTTGAGAGCTCATTCCAAAAGTGAGGTCAATAGGGATTAATCAATCAATTTTCTCAATTAATCAACCAATAAATCCTAAGAAAAATAGGGGAGGCAGAGGTCATCCCCTTAAATAATCTCAGAAAGTTTAAGGATAAGTATTTAATTAATTATGGAGTAATTAGGGTATTTAATTTTTCAAGTAAACCTTAATTAAGCTTTGATTACTATTCAAAATTAATTAAGGATAATTTTAACGGACTCTTCTCTGAAATATCTTTAAAATGAGCCTTTACTTATATTTTTTGGATTTTTCTATAATTTGTTATGAAATTATGAATTTTCAGCCTTAAAATAGATTAATTAGCCTTAATTAAGCCTAATCCTGTTAGTACCACATGGCACGTTGATGTGGCGCGCTTTCCACATGGCACCGTGGGATTAGCTATTTAAGTTGTCACATCCTGCGTATGGTGTTTATTTTCGGATTCATTTGTGTGTGTGTATATGAGGGGACACCACGCAGATCTGATGATGTACTTATTGAGATGATCGGTTACAACATTGAGTAATAGTGTACTATCTCGAAAGATAGAAGTCACTACCCTACAATGGACCTAATCACCTAATAAGGACTCCTAAGGCATGATGGGTCTCGAATATACCAGAGATTTTTCCCCTACTTTACATGGGAAAATAAAGCAACGTTTGTTTAAACCAGGTTCATTAAGTTCTCTATGGAGGCAAGCCCCCATAGTTAATTACATCTTAAGGAAAATGAATCCCTTAAGAATACTCTCGATTAAAGTATGCGATTGTTGTCACCAAAGAATTTAAAGATAGGATTATTATTAAATTGGTTGTATTTTAGAAAATCAAGTGGGATGGATCAAAAGGGAAGAGTTATTATCGAAATCAAAGGAGATGAGTAGGGAGTGCTCATGATACTAGGAAGCTTAGTGAGCACTCCATTCTATCCTATGGTTGGGCTCTGTATATTTGAAATTAAGGAGAATTATGTTTTTGCATTGAAATCTTATTAGAAATCTATGACTTATAATTTCATAATACAAGATTATGGAAATGCCTAAGAGGTGAGGATTTATGCTTGTAGCCCACAGAAAATAGCAACATCATATCCTAAATCTAGGGAGCTTTGGATAGGGACAAAGCACTACCTAAATCTAAGGAGAAAGTGCATATATGGTTTACTTCGATAAGAGAGAGTAAACCACCCAACTGTTGGACTTATTACCATTGGAGTGGTAGCCAGCTAACTCCTCTTACGCTTAAAATCTATGTAGGCAAGTCATATGCTTTTGCAAGATGGCTAGGCTATTATTATTTAGAAAATAAACTAAGTCTTTAAACCCACTCCCTAAGAGACTAGAGCATGAGGAGTATGAATAATGACTTAATCTAATACAAATTTTTATCAAATGTCATTTAATTTGGGACTATTTATTTTGACACAGGTCATGAGATTTTCTATGCCTAAATGTATGAGAAATTGATTATGGGTCAAATCAAAAGAGAAAGGGGTGTTCTTCCATCATAGGCTCTCAAAGGTTAAGCCCATTATATGTGGCAATGATGGAAGCACTCTCTTAACATGAGTGAAACAAGATGATATGTGTGTTGTTAAACATACAACATCCAGCTAAGGGGTTGCTAAATATTTTATTATATTGATTTAATACCAAGACTTTTATGTGAGATTATGAGTTGTCTTAAAAGTTTAGTTATGATTTATTAATGGGATAGAAATTTTATTTTTATCCTAAGAGCCTAATCACATCTAGACCATATAACAATCACCACTCATAAAGAAACTATGAAGAGGCATGTCATTTCTAATGCACAAGCTAAACAAAAATATCAAACAATTTTATAAAGCTATCGCAAAAGAATAATAGGCCGATGCTGTCGGGTACCGCCATACAACCCAAAAAGAAATGTGGGTAGCCGAGCTCTACCCTTATACAATCCAGATTACAAGAGAATAATTACAATTATAAATGATGAATGTTATGGGGGTCTTCATTCTTCATTTTTCCTTCTTCATTTCTTCATCTTCCATTTCTTCATTTATATTTGCTCCCTTTCTTTCTTCCTTTTGGCTTGATTTGGATATGTTTGCTCCAAAGGCATCACATGGTACATAAGATTTGTTCTTATAACCAATGTTCATTCTAATCTCCCATAACATTCATCCTAATCCTAATGCAAAATTACATTAAAAGAAGGAAAATCAATTTAGTTAAACCTATAAAACAAATGTTAGCTAAACATATCATGCAACCCAAGAAATTATATGAATAATTTGGACTTAGCACCCCACATATGGGTAACCATGTCCCTCTATCCTATCTTGGGTTATGCTTAGGGGCTAAGAAACCCGCACAGCAAAAGCATTTATATTTTTATTATGATGACCCCTTAAGCACAACCCCCTGCATAAATCATGATTAGGCTAATATCGGTCTAACATCCAGACTACGCACATACACCTTAACATTCAGTCTATAATACTACATCATAAAACCAGCATACATCAAACCATACACCGCACTAACATAAAGATAGAAATGATGACTTAGTCTAATGCGGGTGCATTAAAGCTTGTGTGGCATGTCCTAACTAGGCTTTAGAGTTGTAATTTGCTAACTATGAGAGATTAATTTATAAAGGGGTTGATTTCTCTTTAAATGATTTAATTGATTTGAAGAATTTTTTACTCAGTATTTTATTGTGTTTCATATGGCCTACACTTAACAGCTAATTGTTATAAAGAGAAGATAGAGTGGGGATCTCTCTTTCATCCCTACCTTAAGTCACTTCTAAAGCAAGTTAATTAATTAATTTCCTTTAGTGAATAGCTTATTATATGTTTTAATTAATCTTAAATTTAGGTTCACTCTGAATGACGTTATTCAATAAGAAATACATGTTAAGGTTAATTAGAATGGATTACTATCACATAACACATTGTTGACCTCACATTTAGAGTGAGCTTTCAACTTCTTCATTCTATGCATAAGGAATTCTCTAGAAATTAAGAGTTCCTTAGTCTAAAGACACTTCTAAGTGATTAGGTGAACACTTAACCTAACCCTAGAGACTTAGAAGAGTTAGCCATAGGAATGGGTTATGCCTTAGGGGGAATTAGGAAAACTTGTCTACCCTTTAGCTTGAACCAAATTCTTACTTCCTTCTCTCAAGTCAACTTCAAATTCAAATCAACTTTAAATTCAAATCAACCTCAAATTCAAATCAACTTCAAATTCAAATCAATTCCAATTCCAAATTCAATTCCAAATTCAAATCAATTCTAAATTCAAACAAATTCAAATCAATTTCCAATCCAAATCATCAATCAATTCCAAATCAAATGATTGAAACCGATGATTGAATTCAAATCCCAAAATCTTTCCTAAGCTCTTTGATTAGATCTTATGGACTTAGCCCAAATTCCAAATCTGAATCACTCCAAATTCAAAAGGCTTTCTCATAACCCATTCATATTCTCATTTATATTCACAAATATAAATGAAATATAAATTCAAATAATCAAAACCAATTCAAAACCCAAATATAAATCAAACCAAAATCCAAAGTGTGCCTTTTCAAGTCAAAGTCTTGAACTTAAATAAATCAAACTCAAGTCAATCCAAACCCTTGGATTTTCTTTATGATTCAATCAACCCTTCAATCACAAACCAAATATGAACATAAACTTCAATCATCGAATCAAAATCAAGCTAACCCAAGTCAAAATCATATTCACCCTTTTGACTTGAAATTGTCAAATGAATCAAAACTCATTTGACTCCAAATTACTTGCAAATGGATTTATATTTCAATCACAAGTCCATATGTGAGTTCAACCAAACTTGAATCAAGCCTTGATCAAACCAATTGACCCACTTAGGCTCACTTGACCCAAAGTGACCTAAAGCACCCTTTTGAGCTAAATTCTAATCCAACACAAATTTGATTGAATTAAGCTCATCAAAGCCTCACATTGTGAGCGACAATCATCCTAGAATGATCAATTACCCAAATTGGGTCAAACTAAGTCAAACATAGGATTTGATCGAGTCAACCCTTTAACCCATATGAACCCAAACTAGCCAAATTGCAACCTTAACCATATTGATTGCAACCAATGACTCAAGTTCACTCCAAATTGATTATTGAACTTGACCAAGCCTCAATTAAACCCAATTTGACTAATTGGTCAACCTAACCCAACTTAACCCAATTTAACCTAAAGGATCAAATCAACCTAAAACCCAACCAAATCCAAACTGAACTTAACCAAATCCTATAATATATTCCAAATGATCAACTAAACCTAAACCAAGCCATGATTCAAGACATTTTGGTCAATTGGGTCAAATTGGCCAACTTTGCCCAATTTAACTTTAAGGGTCAAATCAACCTAAAACCCAATAAAATCCAAATTGAACTTAACCAAAGCCTACAATATATTTCAAATGATCAACCAAACCCAAATCAAGCCATGATTCAAGTCAATTTGGTCAATTGGGTTAAATTGGTCAACTTAGCCCAAATTTAACCTTAAGGATCAAATTGGCCAAAATCCAAATTAAATCCAAATTAAACCCAAATTAAATCAAATTGATTGAAACCAATTGAACCAATACAAACCAAATGGTCATTTGAACTTGTCCCAACTCTTGGTTTGACATAATTTGACCAATTGGTCAACCTAACCCATTTTGACCCAATTTGACCCAAATGGGTCAAATTGACGCAAATTAAACCAAATAAACTTCAAATGACATGAAATTTGGTCCAACTTGCTTTTGACTCATTTCAAATTTGCTCAAATCAAATTCAATGCCAAATGATCACTTTGCCCTTAGTTCAAGGGCATCCCATGAGAAAAGACACTTGCCCAAGTGGTCAATTCTCTTCCTTAGCCACTTGTCACTCATCCATTGGTCCACATAGGCACCAAGGGCACTAATTTTTTGACCCAAAGAGTGGTTGGGGCAGCCATGACTTATGGGGAGGTGAAATCACCTCACATCTCCCATTGAAACACTTAGCATGAAGGTCTCTCACCTCCCCTTTGCTAAGACACTCATTTGTCCTTCATGGCAGCCACTTTTCATGCTTTAACCAACCAAAAATGAGCCACCTAGGATGATTCTCTTCCATTCCCAACCACCCCAAGCCAAATGACAATACTTTGGAGCCAAAAATTCAAAGAAAAGAGGGATTTTTGACCACTTTTCAAACCAAGGCATTAAAGGCTGAAGAACACTTCCATTTCCCTCATTCTCCTTCTCCTAGAGCTCCCAAACCCATTAGCAATCATTCACACTTCATTTTGGAGAGAAATACACCAAAACTAAGTGGATTTCAGTGAGAAAATGAAGATTACCAGTGGAAACTTTGTTACGATGTGAAGGCGAAGATCTAAGCTCATTCCAAGGCCTCTTCCCCCACTCAACAGCATGCTTAGATCATCGCCACCATCAAAAATCATCCCCGATGAGATAACTTTCAAAAACTGTAGCTGGCCTTAGGATCCTTCATTCGTGATGATTTCTTGCACAATTTTAGGAATTTGCCCTAGATAATCCTGCATTTTAACTTTATATCATCCCAATTATAAATAGAAGTTTTTCGGTGTGAATTGACGTGAAAATGAGTCCATTTGGATAAGTTTTCACTTAGAATTTCTCATTTTTCTTCCTAAACTAGTCGGTTAGCCCGTTCCCATCGGCCAAATAGCAACAGCTGTCTGATCCCGTGGTTCGCGGGATTAGACAGTTCGGATCACACATTGATTGCGCAATCCCGCCTTCAAATCGATGGATGCGATCTGGATTGCCTGATTTTTGATCGGACGGTCCATATCGAGCTGCCACCGGGTCAGTCCCGTGGCCTCGCGTAGCGACACTATGCCAAATCGCGGTGTGCCTTTGGTGCCGTGCACCGCATGTCCAATCGCACGCACCATGTTGCGCGCTGCATGATTGTGCTAAGTGGAAAAATTGGATTTTTCTAATTTTAAAAAATTACTTTAATCACCTAAAATTTTAAAAAAAATCATATAAAATAAAATACTCAACGAAATATTCCAAACAAGGACTCATTGGATTCGTCTTTCCGAGTGGAGTCCAACAAACCCAAAATCCCAAAATTTTACTAAATATTTTGAGCATAATTTAAGTTTTAGTAAAAATTAAATTTTATTAATTAAACCAAAAATACATGAGATATTAAGTTGAAATTTTCAAAGATTAAAACTGAATTTAAAATACACCTACCATAAAAATTTCACATTGAAAGGACTTTTGGATTAGAAGATATTGAATTTTGAGTTTCAAATGATTTATTTTAATAAAATAAATTAATTGACTTCATAAAAGTCACTTAAATCAATTGAAACTTTTTAAATTCATAAATAATTGTAGAAAAAATAAAAAAAATACAAACTTAAGTTCATTTTAAAGACATTTCATAGTAGAATCTAGAAAAATTATTATTAATGGATTTTGAACAGTGAATTTGGCTTAATTAAGGCTTAATTGGAAATATAATTAGCACAATTACTCCCTAATTAACCATCCAATTAATCTCAAACTTTTTGTGTATATTTATGGGGATGACTTCTGCCTCCCCTATTTTTCTGAGATTTTATTATTTGCATAGTTAGATAAATCAATGGATTAAGCCTTAATCACCTTCTTAATGTAATTAGTGATAATGAGATAAATGAATAGTAAATTAGTCAATCAATCAAGCTTGTTAACCTCTGTTAATGATGATGAAGTCTAGGAAAATGGATTGGGACTCCCTCTTCTAATATTTTCTTTAAGTCTTCTATAATCCATCTTAAATAATTAATTAATTAACACCTCTTAATTAATTAATTAATTAAATTAATCAAAACTCAAATCATTTCTGAACCTTAATCAATTAATTGAAAGGATTTAGAGATTGAGATGTAGGCTCTCTTCTGCATGTCTCTTTCTCTAAGCCCATCTCACTTTAGTTGGTAAGGCTAATTCAAATTTAATTAACTAATTAATGAACTTAATTAATCCATTGAATCTATTTCTCTAATCTAATCTTAGGTAGCTCTTTGGGTGTTCAATAATCCAAAGTAAGAGATAATGAAATTATGGTTAGCTCACATGTGTGAGAAAATCATAAGAGTAATTAGGTTAGCTCCTTAAGCTGAATTAATTAATCATTTATGCGTTGATTGCATTAGGCCCTTTTCATCTCTTAGGAACATTGCAAATTTACTTTTCATGTGGTTGCATATCATATTAGCTCATAATTGTTTAATCAATTAACTTAAGGTGATATAGGTAAAGTTTAATTAATTCATTTAATTCATACCTTAACCTGACTAAATCATAAAACCAACTTAATTACCTTCTCATTAAACCAAAATTAACTTACACATGGGAAATGGGATTAGGACTAGCAAACATCTCTCATTTTACTTAACTCAAATCAAACGTAAAGATAAAATATCCTTAAAAGAACTTTGGTTTGTTTTAAATAGCTTTATTTTGTATGATTGTCCTTAGGAATTAAGTGATGCTTATTTTCATTTACTTCTTTCCCTATCATGCTAAATGTTGCTTGTTATATTTAATCATACATGCATTCTTTTCAAAATTAACAAAAATTTAAATAATTTCTTTTATGTCAAATTGCATGTGTTGGTTTAAATTAAATATATGTGGCTATTATCACTATTAAATCAAAATTTATGTTCCAAAAACATATGAATCAATATGTGGAGTGATATTAATTACAAATACCTATAAGTTGCATGTGTTAGTAATATAGAATATGCAATGTGAAGTCCTCTTCCCTTACCTTATATAGATTCATATAGGATTCACAAATGTATAGTCCATTTGAAAAGAACATAACATTTGTCTAAATCTATCCCTATATATCTCTATGTTAGGATTTAGAAAGAATTTCACATCATATATATATAATGTAATCAAACCAATATGGTCATTTGCATTATTTCCTATTCTTATAGTTTCTTTTTGTACATTCATTTGTATTTGATATATAGTTGGACATCCAGGAGACTTTAATTAGCCCCAAGTAGGAATCGTGCTTTACGCCCCTGGTGTAGAAAAATGGTGTTATACTCACTTATAACTCTTATACAGGTGTATGTGTGATATGATTGATGAATAGAAAGCATAAATCAAAAATATAATTTTTTCATGGATTTTCCATCCTTATGATTATTTCTACACTCATATGTATCTAAGCAAAGTAGTATACTAGTCTGGACATTTTGGGGCTACAAGGCTTTAATTACCCCTAAGTAGGACTTATGCCTTATGCCCCTGGTCTAGAACAATGGCGTCATAATCACTTAAAGCTTTTATACATTTAAGTGTGCATGTAATTAATGGATGAAAACCCCCCTTTTCTACAAAAGACATGCATTCATGATTCAATCAAAATGGAATATTTAAACCATAATTATACTCCCTTGCATTCATCATTCAAGTATGTTATAAATCTAAATTGCATATATAGATATGCTTAGGATTTATTCATGTGTTTGATATGCATGAGGGAAAGAAGTAAATGAATATGTGTATGTGATAATAATTCATCTCAATTAATCTCGAGATGTCTCTCTTATTTAATAAGTTTATTTAAAAACTTAGAATTAATTAAAATATAGTTCAGTTACATTATTTATGCTATTCACTAATTAACTTACTTTAGAAATGACTTAATGTAGGGATGGAAGAGAGATTCCCTCTCTTTCTTCTCTTTATAACACTTAGTTGTTAAGTGTAGGCCTTATGAAACAGAAGAAAACATCAAGTAAAATATTCAAACCGATTAAGTCACTTGAAGAGAAACCACCCTTTTATAAATTGAATCATTTACACTTAGCAAATTACAACTCTAAAGCCTAATCAGAACATACCACACAAGCTTTAAATCACACACATTAGATTAAGTCACCACTTCTAGCTTTATATTAGGGAGGTGCATGGTGCGATGTATATATATATATATATATATATATATATATATATATATATATATATATATATATATATATATATATATATATATATACTTTTCTTGTCTTGAGTTGCTTATACTAAGCATAATCTAAAATAGGTCGGTGGACTTGGTTACCCATATGTGGGGTGCAATATATATATATATATATATATATATATATATATATATATATGCTTTTCGTCAGGTTGCTTATATAAATAATAAAATAAGTCAGGTGGACTTGGTTACCCATATGTGGGGTGCTAAGTTCAAATTATTCATATACATACTTGAGTTGTATGGTATATTTAGCTAATCTCTATTTTATAGATTTTAGTTAGATTTACTTTTCCTATTTTCATGTAGTTTTTGCAATTAGGATTTGGAATGAATGTTATCAGGGAATTAGGATGAACTTTGGTCATAAGACTATGTCTTATGTACCATGTGAAGCTTTGGAGCAACTACATCCCAACCAAGCTAAAAGGTAGGAAGGAAAGAAGTAAAATAATAATGAAGAAAGGAAGTATGAAGACCCCTCTAACATGAATTCTTTCTAAATTATAATTATTCATTAGTAATCCAGGTTGTATAAGGGTAGAGCTCGACTACCCATATTTCTTTTAGGGTTTGTGCGGTGGAGCCCGACCACAATCGGCCTCTTATTCTTTTATGCTAGCTTTATAAAATTATTTGATGTTTGTTTAGCTTGTGCAATTAAGATGGCATGCTTTTCTCTAGTTTCTTTTTTGATTGATGAATGGCCTAGATGCAATTAGGCTCTTAGAAAAAAATAAATTTTCTATCCAATTAATCAACTCAAAAATTAAAATTAAATAACTCATAACCTCACCTATAGCCTAGGACATAAAAATAAAGATAAAATATTTAGCAACCCTTTAGCTGGATGTTGTATGTTTCACATCATGCATAAAACCATCTTGCTTCACTCTTGCTTATGGAAGGCTTCCACCTTTGCCAGAGAACATGGCTTGACATTTCAGAGCCATGGTGGAAACACACCTCCTTCTTGCTGATTTTGGCCTATAACCAACTTCTCATGCATTAGCCATATGAATCCCATAGTCTATGTTAAATTAATTGTCCAAAAATAAAAATAAATAAAACTTAATGAAAATTTGCATTAGCTTAAGTCATTACTCATGCCCTTCATGATCTAGTCTCTTAAGGAGTGCATTTAAGGACTTAGACTTCTTTCTAAATAAATAACAACCTAGCTATCTTGCAAAAGCATATGACTTTCCTACATGTATTTAAAATCGTAGGAGTAGTTAGTTGGCAGCCACCCCGAGGTGGTTGTAAGTCCAAACAGTCGGATGGTTTATCCTCCCTTGTGGAGGTAAACCACATACCCATTTTCACCTTAGATTTAGGTCGTACTTCGACCCTCGCCAAAGCTCTCTAGATTTAGGATCCAAGGTTGTTGTTTTTCTTAGCAGGCTACAAGCATAAATCCTCACCTCTTAGGCATTTCCATGATCTTGTAGCATGGAATTATAAGCCCTAAATTTCTAATAAAAATTCAACTCAAACAAATAATTCTCCTCAATTTCAAAAATATAAATCCCAACCATATGATAGTTTGGAATGCTTACTAGGCTTCCTAGTATCATGAGCATCCCTTACTCATCTCCTCTTGGTTTCGATAATAATTCCCTCCTCTTGATCAATCCCACTTGATCTTCCAAAAATAACCAATTGATTGATAGTTCTATCTTTGAAATCTTCAGAGATAACGATCATTTACCTTAATCGAGAGTACTCCTAAGGAATCTCATTCCTTAGGATGTAATTAACTATGGGGGCTTGCCTCCATAGGGAACTTAATGAACCCGATTTAAAATAAACCCTACTTTACTTTTTCATGTAAAGTAGGGGAATAATCTCTGGTACATTCAAAGACTCATTGTTCTTAGGAGTCCTTATTAGGTGATTAGGTCTATTATAGGATAGTGACTTTCATCTTTTGAGATAGTACACTATTCCTCAATGTCATACCCGATTACCCTAATAAGAATAACTGGAGATCTACGTGGTGTCCAAATGAAAAGTATATTTCTATCTTCATTTTATCCACATAGATTGAAGATGGAAGTATATAAGAAATTTTCACCATGCACATATTCATTCATTTCTTTCCATCATGTATATCATACATATCAGTAAATCCTAAGCATACTAATACATGTGATTTATATTTTTAGCATACTTGAATGATGAATGTAAAGAAGTGTATTTAGAATTCAAGTATTTCATTTGATTGAATTATAAATGCATGCCTTTTTGATAGAGAAAGAGGGATTTGTCATCCATTAATTAGATACACATTCACATGTATAAAAGTTTTTAGTGAGTACATCACCATTATTCTGCACTAGGGGTATAAGGTACAAGACCTACTTAGGGCTACTTAAAGCCTCGCCGCCCCAGGGTGTCCAGACTAATATACCTCTTTTCTTAGATACATGTAGATGTATAAGCAATTATAAGGATAGGAAAACCCATGCAAAAGTTGTATTTGATTTATTTGACTTATGATCCTTATTCATTGGCCACATCACACATACATATGCATAAAAGTTTTAAGTGAGTATGATGTCATTGTTCTACACTAGGGGCATAAGGTACAAGACCTACTTAGGGCTACTTAAAGCCTCATAGCCCTGGGGTGTCTAGACTAATATACCACTTTTCTCAGATATATATTAATGTACAAAAAGATCCACAAGAATAAGAAGTCATGCAAGAAGTCTCATTTGATTTGGTTATGTGAATTATAGATGTGATTGTGGTGTTTTTTTTGTGTATGTGAGGGGACACCATGTAGATTCATAGATAAACTTATTAGGGTGATTGAGTACAATATTAAAGAATAGTGTACTATCTTGAGAGATAGAAGTCACTACCCTATAATGGACCTAATTACCTAATAAGGACTCCTAAGGCATGATGGGTCTTCGAATATACCAAAGATTTTTCCCCTACTTTATATGGAAAAGTAAAGTAGGGTTTATTTAAACTAGGTTTGTTATGTTCCCTATGGAGGAAAGCTTCCATAGTTAATTATATCTCAAGGAAAGTGATTCCTTTAAGAATACTCTTGATTAAAGTAGGTGATTATTGTCTCCAAAGAATTCAAAGATCTATCAAAGGATTGTTTGTATTTTTAAAAATCAAGTGGGAGAGATCAAAAGGGAGGAATTCTTATCAAAATTGAAAGTGATGAGTAGGGGTGCTCATGATACTAGAATGCCTGGTGAGCACCCCAATCTATCCTATGGTTGGGCTTTATATGTTTGAAATTGAGGAGATTCATTTTTTTGAGTTAAAATTTTGTTAGAAATCTAGGACTTATAATTTCACAATACAAGATTGTGGAAATGCCTAAGAGGTGAGGATTTATGCTTGTAGCCCGCATAGGAAAACATCAACCTCGGATCTTAAAACTAGGGAGCTTTGGAGAGTGCCAAAGCCCAAACTAAATTTAAGGCGAAAATGGGTATATGGTTGACCTTCACAAGAGAGAGAAAACCACCCGACTACTGGACTTATTACCCAACCAGCTAACTCCTCCTATGCTTTAAATCCATGTAGGCAAGTCATATGCTTTGCAAGATGGCTAGAGTGTTGTTTATTTAGAAGAGAAAACTAAGTCCTTAAACTCACTCTCTAAGAGGCTAGATCATGAAAGGCATGAGTAATGACTTAATCTAATGCAAATTTTAAAAATTTTTATTTGATTTTTGGACTTTTTGTTTTGACATTGGTTGTAGGTTTTTTGTATGCCTAAATGTACGAGAAATTAATTGTGGGCTAAACTAGGAGAGAAAGATGTGTCTTTCCATCAAAGGCTCTTACAGTTCAATCATTTATTCTCTAGCACAGATGGAATCTCTCTCTTAACAAGAGTGGAAGAATATGACATGCATGATGTTATATATATATAATCATCCAGCTAAGGGGTTGCTAAAAAATTCATTATCTTGATTTAATTCCTAGGCTTTTATGTGAGGTTATGAATTATTTTATAACTTTAATTATGAGTTATTAGTGTGATAGAAAATTTATTTTTATCCTAGGAGCCTAATCGCATCCAGTCCACATAGCAATCACCAATCATAAAAAAAAATTATGAAAAGGCATGTTATTTCTAATGCATAAGCTAAACAAAATATCAAATAATTTTATAAAGCTATTGCAAAAGAAATAAAAGGCCGGTGCGATCGGGTATTTTAGTACAACCTGAAAAAAAAATGTTGGTAGCTGAGCTCTACCCTTATACATCCCGATAAAATAAAAGAATAAATTACAATTATAAAATGATAAGTGTTATGGGGGTCTTCATTCTTCATCATCCATTCTTCACTCTTCATATTTCATTCCTTGATATTGGTTTGCTTCAGTTCTTTCTTTCTTTTGGCTTGATTTGGCAACTTAATTGGGATATAGCTTGCTCCAAAGGTATCACCTGATATATAAGACATAGTCTTATAACTAATATTCATCCTTAATCCCCATAACACTTATCCTAATCTTAATGCAAAATTACTTCAAGAGAAGGGAAAGTAAATCTAGCTACACTTGCAAAATAATTGTTAGCTAAAACATATCATACAACCCAAGCAGTCATATAAATAATTTAGGCTTAGCACCCCTGTTGACTTCATTTTTGGAATGAGCTCTCAACCCCTCCATCTTAGACATAGGATTTCTCTTAGACTTTAAGAGTTCCTTAGTCTTATGACACATCTAGTGATTAGGTGAACACTTAACCTAACCCTAGAGACTTAGAAGAGTTAGCCATAGAAATAGGTCATGCTTTAGGGGTGTTAGGAAAATTTGCATACCCTATAGCTTGAACCAACTCCTCACTTCCTTCCTTCAAGTCAAATTCAAATCAACCCCAAACTCATTTCAACTTCAACTCCAAATCAAACCTTGAATCAATTTCAATGGATTTTCTCAAATCTTGATTAAATAATCGAAACCAATGATTGAAATCCAAATTCAAACTCCAAAAATCTTTCCTAAGCCCTTTGATTCTATCTTATGGACTTAGCCCAAATCAAATCCAAACCAATTCAAATTCAAGAAATTTTCTTATAACCCATTTATATTCTAATTTATATTCAAAAATCAAATCCAAATTCAACCAAAATCCAACCTAAGCCTTTCAAGTCAAATTCTTGAACTTAGCCAAATCAAACTCAAATCAAGCCAAACCCTTGATTTTTTTTTTCATGATTTAATCAATCCTTCAATCATGAATCCAAATATAAACACAAACTTCAATCATTAAATCAAAATCAAGCTAACCCAAGTCAAACTCATATTCACCCTTTTGACTTGAAATTGTCAAATGAATCAAAACCTATTTGACTCCAAATCTCTTGCAAATGGACTTATATTTCAATAATAAATCCATATGTGAGTTCAACCAAACTTGAATCAAGCCTTGATCAAGGCAACTAAACCCAATTGGCTCACTTGACCCAAAGTGGCCAATTTGACTTACATGAACCAAAATTCAATTCAATCCAAATCAAAGTGAATTAAGCCAATCCAAACTTCATGTCATGTTTGTTGATCATCATAGGTTAATCAATTATCACGAATTGGGTCAAATCAAGTCAACATATCTCGTTGACCAAGTCCAACCCTTTAACCCACATGAACTCAAACTAGCCAAATTATAACCTAAACCAAATTGATTGCCACCAATGGCTCAAGTTCACTCTAAATTGATTATTGAACTTGACCAAAGCCTCAATTAAATCCAATTTGACCAATTGGTCAACCTAACCCATTTTGACCTAATTTGACCCAAATGGGTCAAATTAACCCAAATTAAACCAAATGAACTTCAAATGACATGAAATTTGATCCAACTTACTTTTGACATAATTCAAACTAGCCAAATCAAATTTAATGTCAAATGACCACTCTACCCTTGGGTCAAGGGCATCCCATAAGAAAAGACACTTTCCCAAGTGGTCATTTCTCTTCTTTGACTACTTGGCACTCATCCATTGGTCCACATAGGCACCAAGGACACTGATTTTCTGACCCAAAGAGTGGTTGGGGCTGCCATGACTCATGGGAAGGTGAAATCACCTCACCTCTCCCATTGGAACACTTGGCATGAAGGACTCTCACCTCCCCTTGGCTAGGACACTCATTTATCCTTCATGGCAGCCACTTTCCATGCCTTAGCCAACCATAGGGAGCCACCTAAGATAATTCTCTTCCACTCCCAACCACCCAAAGCCAAACGGCATGAGTTTGGAGCCAAAATTTTAAACAAAAAATTCATTTTTGTTCACTTTTCATTCTAAGGCATTAGTGGCTGAATGAAACCCTCATTCCTCTCATTCTCCTCCTCCTAGAGCTCCCAAATCCATCAGTAATCACCCCCACTTCATTTTAGAGAGAAATACTTCAAAACTAAGTGGATTTCATTGCGAAAATGATGATCACCTGACAAAACTTCATTTTGACGTGAAGGCGAAGATCCAAGCTCAGTCTAAGGCTTCTTCCCTCACTCAACAGTGTGCTCGAGTCACCATCGCCATCAAAAATCATCCCCGGTGAGGTAACCTTCAAAAACCTTAGTCAACTATAGCATCCATCATTTTGTGATGGTTTTTTGCACGATTTTTAGGAACCTATCCTAGATAATCTCATATTTTTTACTTTAAATCATCCCAATTAGAAAATAAAATTTTTTTTGTGTGAATCGAATGAAAACGAGTTCATTTGGATAAGTTTTCACTTAGAAACCCTTATTTTAAAGAAAATAGACTATTTTCACTATTCACCATCAGCTACGCCCGATCTCGTAGTTCGCGGGATCCGGCGCATATATATCGACAATCAGCCTTCGACGCTTGATATGATCCGTCCCAATCATGTGATCGATGGCTCAAATTACACCGATCGGCGATCGGCCTATGGATCGCGACGATTTGGACCGTCGATGCGCGGACGGTCCGTGAGTAAACCGTTGCTCTCCGACGCTGATCATTTCACTCGGAGCGCGCACCGCACGTGAATCATGCAGTGTCGCATGGTGCACACGTGCCATGCGGCACTGTACGTCCAATCATACGGTGCCACGTGGCACCGTGTTGCCACGTCAACGCCGTGTAGATTTTCTGATTTGAAAAATTAATTTAAATCACTTGAAATTTCAAAAATTCATAAAAAAATAAAATACCTAATCAAAAATTACAAATAAGAGCTCGTTGGATTCATTTATCTGAGAGAAATCTAACAAACATAAAATCCCTAAATTTTGCTAAATATTTTGAGCTTAATTTATGTTTTAGTGAAAATAAAATTTCTTTAATTAAACTAAAAATACATGTCATATTAAGTTGAAATTTTTAGAGATTAAAATTGATGTTAAAATACACCTACCAGAAAAATTTCAAGTTAAAATGACCTTTGGATTAAAAGATAATGAATTTTTTAGTGTCAAATAATTTATTTTAATAAAATAAATAAGTTGAATTCATAAAAATTACTTAAATCAATTGAAACTTCCTAAATTCATAACTAATTATAGAAAAATCCAAAAAAAAAAATACAAACTTAGGTTTATTTTAAAGACAATTTAGAGGACAATGAAATAAATTTATTTCTAATTAAATTTGAAAGGTAGAGTTTCCTTAATTAGGGTTTATTTGAAAATTTAATAATCTTAATTACTCCTTAATGAATTCATTAATTAATTTCAAACTTCTCAGGCATGTTTAGTGGAATGACTTATGCCTCCTCTAATTTTCTTGGAATTTATTAATGAGTTAATCAGAGAAATTAATTAATGAACCCCTAATCACTCTCTTAATATAATTAAGGTTAATTAAGCATGTGAACAGTGGTTTAATTCCTTGATTAAGTTAATAAAACTTTTTTTAAGTGATTAGGAGGTTTATGGAATGATTTTGGGATATTTTCCTTAAGCTATTCCCTAAACTCCCTTTCTTCTTTAATCTAAATCTAATTAAGGATTAATCCGCTAATGATCTACTTAATTAATCAAATCAAATTCTCAAAACCAAAATTAATCTAGAAACTTAATCAATCATTCTTGGGTAGATGCTTTGGTGTTCAATAACCTAAGTAACTTAAGAAAATCATACCTAACCCATATGTGTGGGAAAGGTTATGAAAGTACTTAAATTAAACCCTTTAGCTTAATTAATCATTAATTATGAGCCAAATGCATTAGATACCATTCTTTCCTAGGATGCATTGCTGATTTAAATTTCTTGTGATTTTATGTCATACATTGGCTCATAATTATTTGATTAAATATATTAAAGTGGTATAGGTAAGGGGTAATTAATGAACTTAATCTACACTTTAACCTAGTCAAAAGCATAAATTAATATAATCACCTAAAAATTAAACTAAAATAATACACACATGTGGGAATGGGTAAGGACCAGCAAACCTTCTCACACTTTTCTAATTCAAATCAAACTCAAAGCAAAATGAAAGTATCTTTAAACAACTTTTGATTCTCTTTAAATGATCTTACTTCATAAGATTGTATTTAAGAATTAATTAGAGTGAATGAAATTACATGCTTACATCACTTTATTTTTTTCCTAGCATATGAAATGTGTATGCCATATGAAAATCATACATTCATGATTTTTAAAAATCAAATTAAAAATGAAATTTTTTCTTTTTGTCAAATTGCATGTTTTGGCTAAAGTAAAAATATGAGTAGCTATTATCACTATTAAATTCAAAAAACCATTTTCAAAATTTATAAATCAAATACCTAAAACTGAAAGTGTGCTACTTATAATTATTTATAAGCTTGCATGTGGATATAAATATGAGGATGTGCATAGTGTACTCTTCCTTATCTTTTCTTTTAGCATAGTTTTGAATAGGATTTGGCAAAGTATATAGTTCATTTAAAAAGAACATAACACTTGCCTAACTCTATTCTTATTCATTCCTATGTTATTACTTAAAGAAGGACACCCACACTTACACATATAAATTACATAAACAAATCAAACAAACAAATACAAACTTTTGTATCTTGCTTTTCTATTCATTTCTTTTGTACATATGCTTGAATTTAAGAAAAGTGGTATATTAGTTTGGACAATCATGGGGTTGCGAGGCTTTAAGTAGCCCTAAGTAGGCCTTGTACCTTACACCCCTAGTTAACAATGGAGATGTACTCACTTATACCTTTCATACATACATGTGTGCATGTGAAAAGTGGATAAGAAAACCTCTTTTCTACTTAATGAAAATTATGCATCATAAAGCATTCAAATTTTCTTAAGTAACCCACTTAACATTCTCTTTCCATGCATTTCTTTTTGTAGATGCACATATATTTAAGAAGAGTGGTATATTAGTCTGGACAACCCCTGGGTTGTAAGGATTTAAGTAGCCCTAAGTAGGTCTTGTACCTTACACCCCTAGTTAACAATGGCATCATACTCACTTATGTATTTTATACTTGTAAATATGCATATGAAAAATGGATAAAAGAATCACTCTCTTCTACTTAACAAAATCATGCATACATGAAACATTCCAAATTTTTTTAAGCAACCTCTCTTAGTATTCATTATTAAGGTGTGCTAAATACTTGCATTGCATGTATAGATATGCTTAGGATCCATTCATATGCATGTTATACACATGTGGGAAAGAAATAAAATGTTGTGTTTTGTGATAGTACTTTACTTAATCTTAAAATTTTTTTCTTTTTAATAGGTTTATTTAGAAAAAAAATCTAAACATAAGATTAATTAAAATGCATAATAAAACATTCTAAACAAAAATCCTTAATTAATCTACCTTAGAAATCATTTAAGGTAGGGAGGAAAGAGAAGTTCTCTTCTGTTTTTCTCTCTTTACAACCTTTAGTAATTAAGTAGGTTCATTCAAACTAAATCAAATCATCAAATAAAATTAACCTATATCAACTAAACAACTTAAATGAGACCACCCTTCTAAGTTGAACCTTGTCACACTTAGAAAATCCTAACCTTAAAGCCTAGCTAAGCATACCACACAAACCTTACATGGCACACACATTAGGCGAAGTCACTACTTCTAGTCCTATGTTAGGGTGGTGCATGATTTGATGTTTGATTTTATTTAATGATGTTTTATTTTAGTCTGGATGTTAGGGTGTATGTGTGTAGAATGAATGGTAGGATAATTTAGTCTAATCATTGTCTTTTATAGAGAATTGTGCTTAAGAGGTGTTGTAATAAAAATATAACTGCTTTTTCTATGCAAGTTGCTTATACCCCTAACCATAATCCAAAATAGGCCAGGTGGACTTTGTTTCCCATGTGTGGAGTATTAAGTTCAATTTATTTATATACATGCTTAGGAATGTGTGATTTATTTAGCTAATCTTTATTTTGCAAGTTTTAGTTAGATTTACTTTTTCCCTTTTCATGTACTTTTACAATTATGATTTTGGAATGATTGTTATGGGGGATTAGGATGTGCATTGGTTATAAGATCACATCTTATGTACCATGTGAAGCCTTTGGCGTATCCATATTCTAACCATCCAAAAGAAGGAACCAAAAGAAGAAAGAAGTAAGAAGAAAAGAAGAATGAAGAAATGAAAAATGAAGACCCTCATAACATGAATTTCTTACTTAATTGTAATTAATTTATTTATAATCTGGGTTGTATAAAGGTAGAGCTCGGCTACCCAATTTTTTTTCAGGTTTGTACGGTGGTGCTCGACCACACTTGGCATTTTATTCTTTTGCATTTGCTTTATAACATATTTGAATTTTTGTTTAGCTTGTGCATTAGAAATGGCATGTTTTCCCTAGTTTCTTCCTTGCTGTGATGTATGACCTGGATGGCGATTAGGCTCTTAGGGAAAAATAAATCTTCTACCAAATTAATCAACTCAAAATTAAAAATAAATAACTCATAACCTCATTTAAATCCTAATTTAAAATCAAGATAAAAGAATTAGCAACCCCTTAGCTGGATGAGCATTTCTTTTCTAACATCATGCATAAAAATATATTATTTCACTCTTGATTAGAGGGCTTCCACCCTTGTCAAAGAACTTGGCTTGACCTTTGAGAGCCATGGTGGAAACACACCTTCCCCTTCTCGTTGATTTTGGCCCATAATCTTATTTCTCATGCATTAGGCATATGAATCCTATAAGCCTGAGTCAAATGATTGTCCAAAAATGAAAGTAAAATGTAATATATTTTGCATTAGATCTAGGTCATTTTTCATGCCCTTAGAAATGAGTTTAAGGACTTAGTCTCTTTCTAAAATAAATAACAACCTAGCTATCTTGCATAAACATATGACTTACCTACATGAATTTAAAATCATAGGAGAAGTTAGTTGACAGCCACCCCTAAGCGGTTGTAATTTCAAACAGTCGAGTGGTTTGCCCTCTCTTATGGAGGCAAACTAAATACCCATTTTTTGCCTTAGATTTAGGTCGTACTTTTGGCCCTTGCCAAAGCTCCCTAAATTTAGGTTCTGAGATTGCTTCTCCCTTCGAGGCCATGAGCATAAATCCTCACCTCTTAGGCATTTCCGTGACCTTGCATCATGGAATTATGACCCCTAAACTTTTAATAAAAATCCAACTCAAACAAATAATTCCTTTTCAAATTTCAAAAATGTAAAGCCTAACTGTAGGATAGTTTGGGATGTTTACTAGGCTTCCTAGTATCCTAAATATCCCCTACTCACCTCCATTTGGCTTTGATAAGAACTCCCTCTTCTTGATCGATCCCATTAGATTTTCCAAAAATAAACTAATCGATTGATAGTCCTACCAATTGAAATCTTTGGAGACAATGATCATTTACCTTAATCAAGAGTATTCCTAAGGAATCCTCTTCCTTAGAATGTAATTAACTATGGGGGTTTGCCCCTGTAGGGAACTTAACGAACCCGATTTAAAATAAACCCTTCTTTACTTTTCCATGTAAAGCAGGGAAAGAATCTCTCATACATACGAAGACCCATTATCCTTAGGAGTCCTTATTTAGGTGATTAAGTCTATTATAGGGTGATGACTTATATCTTTCGAGATAGTACATGTCTCCTCAATGTCATACTCGATCACCATAATAAGAATATCTGTGAATCTACATGGTGTCCTGACCAAAGGCGTATATTTTTATTTTTATTTATCCTCTTCGAGAGGATAGATGAAGGTAGGAAATATTTTTATCACAACCCCACATATAGGTAACCAAGCCCAACTGTCCTAACTCGGGTTATGCTTAGGGGTATAAGTAACCTACACAGCAAAAAGTATTTAATATTCTTTTATTATAGTACCCCTTAAGCACAACCACCTACATAAAGTATGATTAAACTAATATCAGCCTAACATCCAGACTACGCACATACACCCTAACATCCAAACTAAAATAATACATCACAAAACTAAAATATTCATCAAACCATGCACCGCCCTAACATAAAGCTAGAAATGGTGACTTTATCTATTGTGCATGTGTTAAGGCTAGTGTGACATGTCCTAATGAGGCTTTAGAGTTATGATTTGCTAAATCTCAGGGTTTAATTTATGAAGGGGTTGATTTCTCTTTAAGTGATTTAATTAGCTTAGAGATTTTATTTAGTATTTTCTTTTATTTTATATGACCTATAATTAGCAACTAAGTGTTGTAAAGAGAAGAAAGAGAGGGGATCTCTCTTTTATCCCTACCTTAAGTTACTTCTAAGGTGAATTAATTAATGGATTTCCTTTAGTGAATGATTTATTATGTGTTTTAATTAACCTTAAGTTTAGATTCACTCTAAATATCCCTATTCATTAAAAAAGATATCTTAAGATTAATTGAAATGGACTACTATCAAATAACACACATTCATTTATTTCTTTCTACCATGTATGTCATGCATATGAATAAATCTTAAGCATACCTATACATGCAATATAAATCTTAGCACATTTTGATGATGAATGCAAAGAAATGTATTTGGAATTTAAATGCTTTATTTTTGATTGAATTATGAATGCATGTTTTTGTTATGTAGAAATGAGAGACTTTTCATTAATTAGCTAGATACAAATTTACATGTATAAAAGTTTTAAGTGAGTACAACGCCATTATTTTATACACCATGGGCATAAGGTACAAGACCTACTTAGGGCTACTTAAAGCCTCATTGCCCCGGGATGTCCAAACTAATATGTCACTTTTATTAGATACATATATATGTATGAATGACTATAAGGATAGAAAACTCATGCAAAAGGTGATATTTTATTTATTTGATTTATGATTTTTTATTCATTAGCCACATCACACATGCATTTGTATAAGAGTTTTAGTGAGTACAACATCATTATTTTCTACACCAGGGCGTAAGGTACAAGACCTACTTAGGGCTACTTAAAGCCTCGCAGTCCCGGGATGTCCAGACTAATATACCACTTTTCTTAAATACATATGAATGTACAAAAAGAACCACATGAATAGGGAATCATGCAAAAAATTATGTTCAATTTGGTTGTATGATTTACATGTGTAATATGAGTTTCTTCCTAAGTTTTAATATGGAAATGCATAGGAATAAATTTAAGTAAGTGTTATGTTCTTTTCAAATGAACTATATACTTACCAATCCTATGTGAATCCATGTTAAAGTAGGGAAAGAGAACCTCACATTACCCATCTTATACTATCACCACATGCAAGCTTATAAATACTTATAATTAGCATTATTTCATTTATAATCTTTGATTTATGTGTTTTAAAAATAGCTTTTGATTTAATAATGATAATAGCCACTCATATTTTATTTAAGTCAACACATGCAATTTGACATAAAAGAAAATATTTTATTTAATTAATTTTAAAAGATATGAATACATGATTTCACATGGCAAGCAATATTTAACATTATTGGAAAGGAATAAAGGAATTTAAGCATATGATTTCATTCATCCCAATTAATTCCTAAGGACAATCAAACTAAATAAAGCTATTTAAAATGAATCAAAATTCTTTAAAGATGTTTTTCAAATTTGAGTTTGATTTGACTTAGGAAATATGATAAGGATTTGCTAATCCTAACTCATTTTCCCCATGTGTGAATTAATTTAGTTAAATGAGGAATATTTAAGTTGATTTTATGTTTTGATTAGGTAAAGTTATGAATTAAATGAATTAATTATCCCTTACCTACATCACCTTAAGTTAATCAACTAATTAAAAATAATCCAATATGATATGTAATCGCACGAAAAGTGAATTTGTAATGCTCCTAAAAATGAAAGGGGCATAATGCAATTGGCTTATGATTAATAGTTAATTAGGCTTAAAGGATCTCACTTAATTATTCTTATGATTTTCTCATACATATGAGCCAATCATAATTTCATTATCTCTCACCTTGGGTTATTGAAGAGCCAAGGAGCTACCCAAGAACAATTAAAGGTTTCTTAGGTTATGATGAATTGATTCTAAACTTTAATTTCATTAGGCTTTTAATGAATTGATTAAATACTTTGGTTATGTTTTAATTTAAATGATGAAATTAACTTAGGGGAAAGGATCAAGGATAAGGCCTTATTCCCAATCCCTCAATCATTTAATCATTCAATTAGATTTTGATTTCTCTATTTTTAGGATCTAATCACTTAATTAATTAACTAATCGCTACATTAACCCATTAATCAATTTAATTTTTAAAGGTAAACAATACTTAAGAAATAAATTAGAAAAAATGTCCTCAATCATATCCCCTAAGTGATCTTACTATTTAACATGGATAATTATGTTCAAATAATTAATCAAGCTATTTTTCATTCCTTAATTATAATTAATTAGATAAAGGGAGTGATTAGGGCTTACTCAAATGATTTTCCTAATTAAGCAATCAATAAAATCCTAGAAAATAGGGGAGGTAGAGGTCATCCCCCTAAACATCCACAAAAAATTGAGATTAATTGAATGCTAAATTAAGGTATAATTAAGCTAATTATATTTTTGATAAAACCATAATTGAGCCAAAGACACTATTTAAAATCAAGTAATTATATTTTTCCTTGATTATCCTCTAAAATATCTTCAAAATGAGCCTAAATTTGAATTTTTTTTTGAATTTTTCTATAATTAGTTGTGATTTTAGGAAGTTTTAGAATAAAAAACTAATTAAATTACCCTAATTAAACCCTTAATCTTGTCGAGCCACATGATTGCTGACGCGGTGCGCTGATGCAGTGTGTTTTCCACATGGCACGATGGGATTGGTTATTTAAGATGTCACATCTGCGCACTGACTTAGCGGCGGTGAACGCGCTTTCTCTATTGGCCATCCGATCTAACATCGAATGGCCGAGATTAATCCCACAGTTTAGGCTAAGAATTGCAATGGATCTAGCATGATTTGATCACAGCCGTCCATTCCAATCGTGCGAAATGGATGGTGCATGATCCCTCTCCTTTACAAGCGATCGTTTATCTTTCCCCATTCAATCCGAGCTCACCCGAGCTCGAGTTAGGATCAAAATGATCCCACACCTTCGGAAGGACGGGGGATGCATATCCAATGGTCAAAATTGCATGGGATGATAATTCCCTCCGAAAAAGACCAACTAAAAATTGCCCATAGCTACGGTTTTGAACAATTACCTCGTCGGAGGCTATCACCAGTGCTTCCAATGATGGAGGTAGCTTCATCTAGTAGAGACAAAGTCCTCTTGAAGATATCCGATCTTGATTTGAAGTGGGTTGCTTGGTCAACTAAGCTCCTCTTCAATGGCAATCAGTCTTGATCGAAGTTGCACTTCCTATTGCTTAAAAGCTTGGGAAATGATTAGATTGAGCTCAACGAGGTGTAGTGAGGGTGTGGGTAAAATGAATTTTGGTTTGGTGAAGTGAGGATTGAGTATTGCTTGAGGGAAGGGTGTCCTATTTCAACTTACTCATGGGAATGGTGATGGCCGAACGAAGAGGGCTTGGGGATCCTTGGATTTTCTCTGAGGGAATTTGGAATGTGCTTAGGGACTCACACAAGCTGATTGTGTGTGAAATTCTTTTCGAATTGAGGGGGTATACCCCTCAATTTTCCATCATTGATGGACGGGAGTGTGTGCATGCTTTACACTAGCTCACCGCCGTGCGGCCCCTAGAGTGTTCTTCATCAAAGTCAGGTCGCACGCCAAGGATGGGGTGAGTCATGGGAGGAGCCTCAAGGGCTGGTGTGCAAAATTTCTTCTTCCTTTGTCCATGGGGTGCTCGGTTTGGCTTGGAGGTGAGTCAACTCACCTCCCAAAGGTTCTTAGCCAACCTAGAGTGGGTTAGGTGCACTAGGTGAGTTAGGGGAAGGTTCCATGTAGTGTAAAGGAGCTGCCATGGGGGATGGGTAGTTGACTTTAGCCTTGATCCATTGGGTTTAAGGTTCAAATCCTATGGTTTTATGGCTAATTCCCTTAGTGGGGTCCACTTGGATTTTGGGCTGATTTTGAAATGAGTTGGGATATGTTTGGGTCAGGTTTTCCTAGGTCTTATGGTCTCATAAGTTGGTTTGGAGGGATTTGGCTTCATTTGGTCAAATGGGTGCCATTTGGGTTAGGTTGGGTTGGGTTGACCAATTGGTCAAATTGGGTCAAACCAAGGCTTGGGTTAGGTTCATATGATGATTTGGGATGTTTTGTTTCAATTAGTTTGTATTGGTTTGGCCTAGGTTTGAATTTGACTCATTTGGCTTCAAAAGGGTCAAATTGGTCAAGTTAACCAATTTGACCAATTTGATCAAATTAAGTTGGGTTAGGTGTTGAGTCAAGTTCAATTGGTTGATTTAAAATGATTGCAGGCTTTGGTTTAGTTTAATTTGAAATTAATTTGGATTTTGGGCAATTTGACTTTTTAGGTCAATTTGGGCTAGGTTGGGTCAAGTTGACCAATTGGTCAACTTGGGCTCAATCATGGCTCTGGTCAAGCTCAACAAGTGATTTGGAATGAACTTGAGCCATTGGTTGCAATCAATTTGGATTAAACCATGTTTTGACCCATTTTTTCTATATAGGCTAATTTGGGTCAACTTAGGTCAAGTGGCCAATTAGGCTTGGTTTGGCTCAATTAATGGTTTGGTCATGTTCAATCATTGATTATGGATGGGTTTGGGTCAATAGTTTCAATTAATTTGACATATGATGGATTTTGGCTAGTTTGGATTTCATTTGGGCTAAAAGTTGACTTGGTCAAATATTAGGTTTGACTTGGTTTGACCCAATTCAAGGTGGTTGATCACCCCATGATGATTGTTGATCATGATTGAGGTTTAGATGGGTGTAGTTCAATCTAATTTGGGTTGGATTAGTACTTAGCTCAAAAAGGTCATTTAGATCACTTTGAGTTAAGTAAGCCTAAATAGGTCAATTGGCTTGATCAAAGTTTAATTCAAGTTTAGTTGAACTCACATATGAGCTTAGGATTGAAATATAAATCCAATTGCAATTGGTTTGAAGCCAAATGGGTTTTGATTCATATGATAATTTAAACTCAAAAGGGTCAACTTGGGTTTGATTTAGGTTGGCTTAGATTTGGTTTGATAATGGGTATTTGGCTCAATGATTGTCGGAATGATTAAATCATGAAGAAATCCATGAGTTCTAAGTTAATTTAGATGTCATTTAGCCAAGTTCAAAAGTTTGGCTAAAAGGGCTAAAGTTGGGAATTTGATTTGATCTGGCTTTAGTTTTGGTCATTTGAATTTATATTTCATTTATATTTGTGAATATAAATGAAGATATAAATATGTTATGAGAAAATCACTTGAGTTTGGAGTGATTTGGAAGCAAATTTGACCAAATTAAGTGATGTAGGTCAAAAGGGCCAACTTGGACTTTGAATTGATTTGATTTATTTTTAGTCATTAAAGTGTGGGTTTCATTTATATTTATGAATATAAATGAAGGAATGGTTGATTTATAAAGAAATCATCTAAGTTTGAGTTGGTTTGAAGGAGTTTTGACTAAGCATATGAAGGTGGCTCATATGACTTAGAAAGAGAATTTAGAGTTTGGATTTAATCATGGGTTTCAATCATTGGATAGTTGGATTTGATTTATGATTTTGAATTTGATTTGAGATTGAATTTGATAATTGAGAAAATCAATTGGATTGGGGTTGATTTGGATTTGGTTAAGGATAAGCCCATAAGATAAAATCAAATGGCTTTGGAAGGGATTTAGAGTTTGAATTGAATGATAGGTTTCAACCATTGGAAAGTTGGGTTTGATATATGATTTGGGATTTGGTTTGCGATTGAATTTGAGGTTTGGTTTGAAAGAAGGAAGTAAGGATTGGGTTTGGGCTATGGGGTAGGCAAGTCCTCCTAAATCCCTAAGGGACAACCTATTCCTATAGCTAACTCTTCTAAGTCTTTAGGGTTAGGTTAAGTGTTCACCTAATCACTAGAAGTGTCTTAAGACTAAGGAACTCTTAATGTCTATAAGAATCCTAAATCTATGATGAGGAAGTTGAAGGCTCACTCCAAAAGTGAGGTCAACAGTGATATGAAATTTTTTCTGTCTTAACATGGAAATGCATAGGAGTATATTTAGGCAAATGTTGTGTTCTTTTCAAATGAACTATACATTTGTAAATCCTATGTGAATCCATGTAAGATAAGGAAAGAGAACTTCATATTGCATATCTTATATTATTATCACATGCAAACTTATAGCTATTTGTAATTAACATCATTCCATTTATAATAATTGATTTATAGACTTTTGAAAATAACATTTGATTTAATAGTGATAATAGCCACACATATTTAATTTAAATCAACACATGCAATTAAACATAAAAAGAAACCATTTCACTTAGCTAATTTTAAAATAAATGAATGCATGATTACATATGGCAAGCAACATTTAACATGATTAGAAAGAAATAAGGGTATATAAGCATATGATCTCATTCATTCCAATTAATTTCTAAGGATGATCATACTAATTAAAGCCTCTTAAAATAAACCAAAGTTCTTTAATGAGATTTCATCTTTATGTTTGACTTGAATTAAGAAAAGTGAAAGAGGTTTTCTGGTCCTAATCTCATTCCCCCATGTGTGAGTTAATTTTAGTTCAAAGAAGAAATAATTAAGTTAATTTTATGATTTAATTAGGTTAGGGTATGAATTAAGCGAATTAATTAACCCTTACCTACATCACCTTAAGTTAATTAACTAACTAATAATGAGCCAATATGATATGCAACCACATGAAAAGTAAATTTAAAATGCTCTTAAGAAATGAAAATGCAATTGGCTTGTGATTAATAGTTAATTAAGCTTAAGGGATCTCTCTTAACAACTTTTTATGATTTTCTCAGACATGTGAGCTAACGATAATTTCATTATCTCCCTCTTTGGGTTATTGAACACCCAAAGAGCTACCCAAGATTAGATTAGAGAAATAGGTTCAATTAAATTAATTAAGTTCATTAATTAACTAACCTTAACCAACCAAAATGAGATGAGCTTAGAGAAAAAGATAGAGAAGAGAGCTTAAATCTCAATCTCTAAATCCTTTTAATCAGCTAATTAAGCTTCAGGTAAGATTTTAATTTTGATTAATCTTGTTAATTAATTAATTATGGGGTGTTAATTAAGTAATTACTTAAGAGGGATTAAAGAAGACTTAAAGAAAAGATTGGAAGAGGGAGTCCCAATCTATTTTCCTAGACTTCATCATCATTAACAGAGGCTAATAAGCTTAATTGATTGATTAATTTACTATTCATTTATTTAATTATCACTACTTTTATTAAGAAAGTGATTAAGGATTAATCCATTAATTCCTCTAATTAAGCAACCAATAAAATCCTAGAAAAATAGGGGAGACAGAGGTCATCCACCTAAACATGCAAAAAAAATTTGAGATTAATTGGATGGTTAATTAGGGAGTAATTAGGTTAATTATATTTCTAATTAAACTTTAATTAAGACAAATCCACTATTCAAAATTAATTAATAATAATTTTTAAGATTCTACTCTAAAATATCTTTAAAATGAGCCTAAGTTTATATTATTTGGATTTTTCTAGAATTAGTTATGAATTTAAGAAGTTTCAGGATTAAAAACTAATTAATTAGAGCCTTAATCCCGTCGGGCCACATGGCGGCTGATGTGATGCGCTTTTCACATGGCACGATGGGATTCGCTATTTAAGTTGTCACATCCAAGTGATAACTCAGATGGTGGCGCACGCGGTAACTCTATTGATCGTCTGATCTAAGATCGGACGGCCATGATCAAACCTACGATTTTGAGGGATTAATTAACGGCTCTAAGCGTGATTTGATCAAGATCGTCCATCCCGATCACGCAGGATGGACAATCCATGATCTATCTTCTTCCGAACATCGAATAATGGCTACCGTCCATCGATCGCCACTCGATCCGAGTTCACCCGAGCTCGTATGGAGATGAAAATGATCCCACGCCTTCAGGGAAGCACAACAATCAAATACAATGGTGGAAATCGCATGACATCGAAATTTCTTTCACAAAAGACCAAGCTATTTTCATTCAAAGATCGTTTTCAATGGCATACCTCACCAGAGCTTATGACTAGCGGTTCCAACAATTGAGAAAGCTTTGTTTGGTAGAAATGAAGCTCTGTTGAGCTACACGAGCTTTGATTTGGTGTAGTTTTCTCGGAAGACCAAAGTGCTAGACGTAGGTGGTCGGGCTTAATCGAACTCTACCTTTCAATCATTGGGATGCTTGGGAAAATATTTTTTCTCGCTCGTTTGGCTCCAAGGAAGGTGTGTGCAAAGTTAATTGCACTTTGGTGGAGATTTGAGCAAATAGGAATCGAAGGTGGCCTCCCCTATTTCAGTTTTGCGTAAAACTGAGAATGGGGATTTTGGGGTGCTTGGGAAGGTTTGGAAATGGATCTGGGATTTCTCTCCTTGGCTGCTAGGGTTAAATTGAGTGTGAGTGTGTGAGTTTGAGTGAGAATAAGGAGGGTATACCCCCTCATTCCTTAGATCGAATGGTCACGGATTATTTGGCTTTTCCTTGATCAATTGGCCACATCAAAGGCTAACGGAGGTCCTTGGGTGCATGATGTGGCTTGGTTTGGTTTGGGTGAGGGTGTGGAGGTGGCTGCCAAGGGAGTAGTGGGTGTCCTATAGCTGTTTTGAAAGCTACAATGGGGATTGGGAGGTAATTTCACCTCCCCATGGATCATGGCCGACCCAACCACCTTTGGGTCAAGTCAGCCATGATTCAAGGTGCCTAAGTGGACCTATGATTGGGTGCCAAGTGGCTAGGGGGAGAAAATGACATAATGAGCATGTGTTTTATCTCATGGGATGCCCTAAACCTAAAGGTAAAATGGTCATTTAGCTATGGGTTTGATTTGGGCAGATTTAAAATGGGTTAAAAGTGGGTTAGCCCAAATTTTAAGTGGTTTCAAGTTTCTTTAAATTGATTTGGCTTGATTTGACCTATTTAGATCAAATTGGACTAGGTTGGGTCAAGTTGACTAATTGGTCAAATTAGGTCAAACCAAAAGTTGGGTTAAGTTCACATGACCAATTGGAGTGTATTGGTGTCATTGGTTTGATTCAATTTGTTTTGGATTTGATTATGGCTCATTTGGGTTCATATAGGTTAAATGGGTCAAGTTGATCAATTTGACCAAATTGGCTTAGGTTAGCTATTGAGTCAAGTTCAATTGGCTAATTGAAAATGATTGTATACTTTGGTTTAGTTTAATTTAGAATTAATTTGGCATTTGGCTAATTTGATCCTTTAGGTCAATTTAGGCTAAGTTGGGTCAAGTTGACCAATTGGTCAACTTTGGTTCAATTATGGCTTGGTCAAGTTCAATAAGTGATTTGGAATAAACTTGAGCCATTGTTAACAATCAATTTGGGTTGGGTTGTGATTTGATCTATTTTTGCTTTTTAGGTCAATTTGGGTCAAATGGTCAATTAAGCTTAGTTTGGCTCAATTGAGGGTTTGGTCATGTTCAATCATTGATCATGAATGGGTTTGAATCAATGGTTTTAATCAATTTGGCCTATGGTGGATTTTGGTTATTTTGGGTTTTATTTTGGCTAAATGTTGACTTGGTCAATGGATAGGTTTGACTTGGTTTGATCCAATTTAAGATAATTGATTAACCTAGGATGATTGTTGATCATGTTGTGAGATTTGGATGGATTTAGTTCAATCCAATTTGGGTTGAATTATAACTTGGCTCAAAAAGGTCTTTTAGGTCACTTTGAGTCAAGTGGACCTAAATGGGTTGATTGGATTGATCATGGCTTGATTCAAGTTTAGTTATATTGATAAATGGGTTTGAGATGGAAACATAAATCCAATTGCAAGTGATTTGGATCTATATGGATGTTGGTTCATATGACAATTTCAAGTCAAAAAGGGCTAACTTGGGTTTGATTTGGGTTAGCTTAGATTTGATTTGATAATTGTAGTTTTTGTTTATATTTGAGACAATGATTGAAGGAATGATTGAATCATAAAGAAATCCATGGGTTTTGATTTAGTTTGGATAGGATTTGGCCAAGTATAATGACTTGGCTTAAAAGGGCATAAATTGGATTTTGGTTTGATTTTGGATTTAGTTTTGGCTATTTGAATTTATATTTCATTTATATTTGGGAATATAAATGAAGACATAAATGATTCATGAGAAAATCACTTAGGCTTGGAGCGAATTAGATTTAGTTAAGGCTAAGTCCATAAGATGAAATTAAATAGCTTAGGAAAGATTTTAGAATTTGAATTCAATCATGGGTTTCAATCATTTGATTTGAAATTGATTTATGATTTAGATTTAAAATTTGAATTTGAATTTGAGATTTGGTTTGAAAGAAGGAAGCAAGGATTTGGTTTGGGCTATAGGGTAAGCAAGTCTTTATAAATCCTTAAGGCACAACTATCCCTATGGCTAACTCTTCTAAGTCTCTAGGGTTAGGTTAA
This sequence comes from Cymbidium sinense, assembly GCA_021442155.1. NCBI lineage: Eukaryota > Viridiplantae > Streptophyta > Magnoliopsida > Asparagales > Orchidaceae > Cymbidium > Cymbidium sinense. The sequence goes on from CM038215.1 coordinate 126,606,526, forward strand.
GTGTTCACCTAATCACTAGAAGTGTTTTAAGACTAAGAAACTCTTAGTATCTATAAGAGTCCTAAATCTATGATAAGAAAGTTGAGAGCTCACTCCGAAAGTGACGTCAACACTACGGTTGATTCAGCTGGCAGCGGGATGCGCTATTGATCTCCACCGTCCAATCTCGGATCGGACGGTGCAGATCAATCCCATAGTTAATAATGGCTCGAATCGGATGAATCTAACGTGATTTAATCATGGCTGTCCATTTCGATCATGCGAAATGGATGATGTGTGATCTATCAGTTCTTGAATGACGAAAGACGGAGGCCGTCAGCCATTGATCGTTCGATTCAAGCTCACCCGAGCTCAGATTGGCTCCAAATGAAATCCACACCATTGTGCGAGAGATCTATGATGATCCAATGGCTAAGATCGGCTCACATGCACATTTTTTTCATAAAGCTTCAACACATTTTAAGCTAGAGGTCAGTTTTCATGGAATTACCTCACTAGAGCTAAGGCTAATGGCTCGCATGCTTGAGGAATCTTCATCTAGTAAAGACGAGACCCTGTTGAGTGGCAATTGGATTGATTCCAAGTAGATTGCTCTAGAGGCCAAGAATTATGCTTTGAATGCTCGACTCTGATCAAAATTCTTGCTCTGGTGGGTTTAAAACTTGGGGGAAGCTTCGGGTAGCCTCGACGAGGTGCGTGGAAGGTGTGTGTAAGAGCAATTTAATTTTGGTTGAGGAATGAGGGAGTTAGGATCGAAGAGTGAGTGCCTTATTTTGGCTTCGCTCAGGAAAGAGGAAACCAAAGTGGGGGGGGGGCCTTGGAGTGCTCGAAATCTTGCTAGGGAGTTTAAAATCACCTTAGAAAGCTCTAGCGAGTTGAATCGATGTGTTTCTCATTCGACTTGAGGGGGTATATCCCTCAATTGGCTGAGGTGGACGAACGAGATCAATCCCCCATTTTTGGCCGGCCAACCGCCGCCAGTGCGCCACAGTTATCCTCATCAAGTCCACGTGGCTCGTTTTGAGTGGAGGAGAGCTTGGGAGGTGGCTCAAGATGGGATATGACTGGTTGCATCTTCCTTGATCCATTGGATTTTTGGCTTGTAAGATAGGTGAGTTAACACACCTCCCTTTAATTCATGGCAAGCCTAGCACACTTAGGTTGGGCTAGGTGACTAGGTTAGACCCCAAATTGGGTGTTTGATGGCTGCCAAGAAAAAAGGAGTGGACTTTTCCAGTTTTGGCAAAATATCATTTTGGAGGCATATCCAAGGGATATTTGCCTTAGGTTTGGCTCCAATTGGGTTTGGACTAGTTTTAGGTATACCTAGGATGGATTTGGGTCGGGTTTGGTCGGGTTCCAAGGTCTTATGGGTTAGTTTCAAATGTTTTAGCTCAAATTGCTCTTATAGGTCAAATTGGGTCATGTTGGTTGGGTTGACCAATTGGTCAAATTGGACTAAACCAAAGCTTGGGTTAGGTTCAAATGATCATTTGAAGTATTTTGGTTCTCGTGGTTTCAATCAATTTGGCCTATGTTTAATTTTGGCTCATTTGGATTCATATAGGTTAAATGGGTCAAGTTGATCAATTTGACCAAATTGGTCAAATTGGCTTGAGTTGGGTGTTGGTTCAAGTTCAATTGGTTAATTGAAAATGATCGTAGGCTTTGGTTTGAATCAATTTGAATTTAATTTGAATTTTGGCAAATTTGACCCTTTAGGTCAATTTGAGTTAAGTTGGTAAATTGGACTCAATTGGCCAAATTGGGTTCAATTATGGGTTTGGTCAAGTTCAATAATCAATTTAGAATGAACTTAAGTCATTGGTTGCAATCAATTTAGGTTGGATCATGATTTTACTTATTTTGGCTTTTTAGGTCAATTTGGGTGAACTTGGGTCAAATGGCCAATTGGGTTTGATTTGGCTCAATTGATAGTCAAGTCATGCTCAATCAATGATTATGGGTTGATGTGAATCAGTTGTTTTAATTGATTTGGTGTATGATGAGTTTTGGCTAATTTGGGTTTCATATGGGCTAAGGGTTGACATGGTCAAATGACCAAGTTGACTTGGTTTGACCCAATTTAAAGCAATTGATCATGTTAGGGTGATCAATGATCATGGTATGAAGTTTGGATGGGCTTGGTTCAATCCAATTTGGGTTGGACTAGAACTTAGTTCATATGAGTTTTTTAGGCCACTTTGGGTCAAGTGGACCTAAATGAGTCAATTGGCTTGGTTTTGGTTTGATTAAGGTTTAGTTGAATTTATATATGAGTTTAGGATTGAAATATAACTCCAACTGCAATCAATTTGGGTTATGATGGGTTTTGGTTCATTTAGAATTTTCAAGTCAAAAGGGCTAAGTTGGGCTTGACATGAGTTGGTTTCAATTTGGCTTCATAACTGTAAGTTTCATTTATATTTGGATAAATGATTAAAGAAATGATTAATTCAAGAAAAAATCCATCGATTTTGGCTTGATTTAGGTGGGTTTTGGTTAAGTCCAAGGAATTGGCTTAAAGGGTTTAAATTAGGTTTTGATTTAATTTTTGATTTGGTTTTGGCTATTTGATTTTATATTTCATTTATATTTGTGAATATAAATGAAAATATAAATGACTTATGAGAAAATCACTTGAGTTTTGAGTGGTTTGAAGGCAAATTTATCTAAACTCATGGAGGTAGGTCCATATGGGTTAGCTTGGGATTTGTTTAGTTTGGACTTAGTTCAATTTGATTTTGGTTATTTGAGTTTATATTTCAATTATATTTGTGAATATAAATGAATATATAAATGGCTTATGAAGAGATCAATCAAGCTTGGATTGAATTGGGTGGAGATTTGGCTAAGTCCATGGAATTCAATCATAAGGCTTTAAGGAGGATTTGTGAGTTTAAAATTGAGTTTGGGTTTCAATCATTTGGATTTGAGTTTGGACTCGAATTTGATAAATGATTGAGGGATTTAATTGATCTTCGAGAAAATCAATTGAATTCGGGTTGATTTAAATTTGTCTAGGGTTAAGCCCACAAGATAAAATAATAGTGCTTAGGAAGAGTTTTGATCTTAGATTTGATTATGGGTTTCAATCATTTGAAATTGAGTTTGGATTTGGATTTGGTATTTAAATTGAATTTGAGGTTCAGTTTGAGGAGGTGAACATAGGTTGGGTTTAGGCCGCAGGATGGGCAAGTCTCCCAAAGTTCCTTAGGCATAACCTACCCCTATGACTAACTCTCCTAAGTCTCTAGGCTTAGGTTAAGTGTTCACCTAATCACTAGAAGTGTCTTAAGACTAAGGAACTCTTAGTGTCTATAAGAGTCCTAGATTTATGATGAGGAGGTTGATATCTCACTCCAAAAGTGAGGTTATCAAGATAATTTGCATTATTGATGTTACAATAAGACAAAGAGTTGCATATTTTAAAGAAATTTATTCAGAAAATCTATTGGAGAAAAAAATCATCTAATTTAACATCTAAGTGCGACACCTTTTGACATTTGAAGATTAGAATTTATTGATCTTTAAGTTGAGATGATCTAAAGCATACTACTAATATAATATATCAATTTTCTATTGACTATTAATTTATTATTAATACCAATCACTCATAATTAAGTCATTGAAGTTATAGTGAAGGTTTTATAAAATAAGTCATTAATTATATATGTTAAAATAATCATAACTCATCATAATGAATTGACGGTTCAGAATATTGTGAGCCAATTATAAACTTTAATTTCCTTGAATAACCAATATGGAATAATCAAATGATTCACTACTAGTAGAACTGAATATTATGGTAAAAAGAAAATGTAGAAATTTAATTTTAAGTTTTAAAGGTATCATCATTGAATATTTTGATGTTATTTATAACCAACAAGTGATGTAGAACATCATGTGGATCAATAAATTAAAACTCAAGGTTCTTTTACTAGATGTCAAGTTAAAGCCCAAGATAATTTAAGAAAGAAGTATGATTAGCCCATTTACTCACTAAATCCCATTTTATAATTTCATTTTTTTAAATCATATTATTATTATTTATTTCTGTCAAGAAATTCTAGATTTGAATCTTTGAATTTAAAATTCAAAGCATGACATATTTGGTGATTGAATCTATATAAAATATTAACATGTGAAATGTGGTGGATGACATAAAATAATAAGTAACTTAATGTCTCACATTAATGTTGTTACTAACCTTATCCTCCATATTTTATTTATTTTTTTGAAAGATGATTGTTATGATTAAAATGAAATAATAATAATTTTTTAGTAATTATAAATTATTTGAGTTCTTCTTATGATTTGAGAGTTTGGTAGTCAAATCTTAACAATTCTTGGTGGGAGCACTAGTTATCTAACATATCTTTCTTTTCACCTCCAATATCTAAGGTAACTTGTTTTGACCTTTTTCATATATTTTAACATAATTTACAACTATCTAGTAAGCCTTCTACTCTCCTTGATAAGCTTACACATTTCCTCCATTCAATAATACCCCTACTTTGATGGTCATAACATAGTCTTAGTCTTTACTCCTAAACAATCACTTAAATGCTATCATTCTAAACTAACTAATCCAAATCATAAATACATATCTTAGCCTAAACATCCACAAGTATTTCTAGTCATTTACCTCACTTAAAGCTCATTCCTTGAGTGATATTTCAAATTAGCTCAAATTAGCCTAAGTTGAACTAGTTTAAGTATTTTTTTTCTATCGTACAATTATACACGTTTCATTATATCATCAAAAACTCCAAAATTTATCTCGAAGTATTAATCTAAAGATTCATGGCCTTTTAGTTCTTTTAATCTCCCCAAAAAGGAAATCCACCTCCATCATTAAGCCACTTGGATTTGCTTTTGATTCAAATTGGGTGACTTGATAACACAACAACTATGTGTTGTAAAATTTATGATTCTCACTAATTCTGTTATTAATTTCTATGAGATAATAAATAGTTAATTTAGCAATGATTTTACTAGTAGTGATAATCAGCCAGAGTTTAATGAACATTAACTATAAAACTCTTAGGAAATAATTTTTGAATTGTAATATACCAAATTAGTTGATAATATCTTTTTGTGGGTGAAATGAGAATCATATGAGATAGATGTTCTCAAGTACATTGAAGGTACATAAAAATATGCAAACGTCGTATTGCAGAGCTAGGTTAAATCATTTTTTAAACTTTAATTGCAAAGATGTTTCATTAAGATAATCATGATAACAAGTGCATGCTAAAATGTGTCACAAATTATATACCCGTACAATCTAATAATTTTGCTTTGAGCTTCTAAGGTGTATATGTTTGGGGTTGAGAGTTGGACTTCTTATATGCCACTTATTAGCTAGTACTTGATGGAGTGGCACCTATAGATCATATCCTGAGATAATTTAAAATGTTGATGCATGCCATAGAACCATTGAAAAACTAACTTGAATTGGGTTGACTACCATCATGCCCGTATATAGTCATGTGGATACATGGACAAACTTTTCATATAGAAGGAGCATAGAGAAGGAAACAAAGGCCTAGATCTTAGAGGATAAATGTGTTGGTGTGATCTTGGGATCCTTTGTACTTACTTCAAGCTCTAAGATAAACTAATGTATTATTATCCCAGAGCAAATGTCATGCCCTAAATTGTTTAAACTAATTAGTATTTTCTTAACAATACAACACTATCAATTTCTTGATAATGAGGAGGTATTGCAATGGGTGATATGAAGCTAGCCTCATGTAACATATTATTAATAATGCCAAGAAAATATGCAACTCTATACGTCTAAGGAAGTACATCGAGGGATATAAATTCTAACATCAAGTTGAAGACAACACTACCATATGTGAGGATCATTGACCGTTGTCATTTATTGATGTTAATCCTTCTACATACACAAGAACTATCCGCTAACATGATGATGTTGTTAGACAAAGTAGTGCACTATCATTTGTATAGGGGATATCATTTGAGCTATTTTGAGGTGGCTCATAGGTTACATTTTTAGTACATTCACTCCCACAATCACCCTCTTACCTCGTAATTTTGTGCAAGATGTTGCCTGGGCTTCATCATCTGCATTATAGCTTTTTTTGAACCTTTTTTTTGTTGGCATGGCTAAATTCACTACAACCATCCCACAGTATAATACAATCAAGTTTGGAAGGCTTGAAATACAAACATGACCGAAATTTTTTTATTTTCTTTTTTGAAGATAAGCCTTATAAATTCATTTTGTTTACATAATAATAATAATAATAGTAAATGAGTGATTAGAATTTTTTTTTATTTTCTTTTTTGAAGATAAGCCTTATAAATTCATTTTGAAATGCAAGTCATCTTAGGATCCATTTGGGGCTGCTGCAAGCACTCAGCGCGGCGTAAACCGCGTCGCAAGACTATTTGGATTTAATGCGAATGACCGAAATTTCAGAATCCGAGGCGAAGACCGCGAAGATGGGACTCGAGCAAGCTTTCTGCGGCCTGTGGCCGCATTCTATGCCATTTTTTTTCTAAATTATCCCTCCGCGGTCCGCAGTTTGAAACGGCAGAGCGGTATAATTTATTATATAATTCTTAATTTATAATTAAGGGATTTAAAATATAATATTGATTAATATTTAATTTATTTGAATTAATCTTATTTACTTAAATTTAATTTAAATGAGCTTTATCTAATTTAATTTATTATTTATGATTAATTAAAAATTTTAGTTTATGATAATTATAATTTAATAAATTTAATTATAAATTATATATTTGATAATAAAATGGTTTATAATAAATAAATAAAAATAAAAAATATTGATTAATGTTTAATTTATTTAATAAAAAATTGATTATTGATCAATTATTTTAGTGAATAAATATTTAGAGATTTACTAATTAATATTAAACTATATATTTATAATTAATTAATTTAATAATTTAAGTATTAGTATTATTTATTATATGATATATATAATCACTAAATATAATTTAGTGGACTTATGTTTATATATGAAAATCAATTATCTTTTTTTTTTATTATTATTTTTTATAATATTCAACATATAAGAATATATTTTAGTCTTTTTTGAATAAACAGTTGTACTATAGTATATTCAGAATTGAGTTTTTCAAACAGAATCACTAACTTTAATTTGCAGCTGAAAAAATTATAATTATTCCAAATAGGCTCTTAAATTAGTAATTGACCGCTTAAGCTTCTATAAAGAAGACTTGAATTCAATTATTTGTATTTTATTATATATATTATATGTAGTTGAATTTGAGATTAATTTTTTTTAAAATATAAATTTAAAAAGCCGCTTTGGAGGCGCTCCTCTAGCCAAGTGATCAATAACTCACACTGGCCGAGTTTGTATGTTTGGTCTACAGCAATTTGTTTATCCTATCTTATCAATTCAAAACTTCATCTAATTGTTCTTACCGCCTATTCTCCCCTATCTTCTAGGGTTCTTGTCCAGGAGAGGAGCCCAATGGCGGAAGCGGCAGGTGAAGCTATTAACCCTGTCTCCAATATTCAACCTAAGCACTTTGTTCTTGTACATGGCGCCGGCCATGGCGCCTGGTGCTGGTTCAAGCTTCGGAACCTCCTCGAAGAAGCCGACAACAAAGTCACCTGCCTTGACCTCGCCGGCGCTGGAATCGAACTCTCCGATCCATCCTCCATACTCACTTTTGACGACTACAACAAACCACTCTTCGATTTCATGTCTGCCTTGGCCACAAGGTAAGTGAAAAAGAAATTGGGGATTTTTTTTTTTTTTTATTTTGAAGCAAAAGACGTTTAGTGACATTACTGTATATAATGAAGTAAATATATTATAGTTTGATTATCTCATTATCACACTCTCTTAAATGCTTTTTCTCTGGTATGAACAATAGCAAATGATCCTGCAGTCTTTTTCAAGCAGATGATTAATCAAACGATCAACATAATTGAAGATAGGGGGCTTTGCATACATACCACACAATTCTATGATTATGTTTTGCACTCTTCTATGATATCTTATTCAACTTCATAAGAATATTTATATCTCTGATTAAACATTACAATATTATCAAATAAAATCAACACATATCCTATAACGCTAGCTGTTAACCTCACTACTTATGTATCTTGCACACAAAAACTGGTGAAGTTTGAAATATATGATGAGAAATTTTTTATTTTGTTCATTTATTTATTTATTTTGCATAGGCGATTTTGGTGCGACACAGCGCTGGGGGCCTGAGCGTGTGTCATTCCCTGCAAAATTTTGACGAAAATATTGAGGTCGCCATATTCGTTGCAGCCACGATGCTGCGTTCAGGTTTCTGCACTGAAGATGTTAAAGCTGTGAGTTCTAATTCATTATTATAGTGGCAATTTTTTTAAATTAAGTATTATTAGAAGCTTAATTAGGTAATTAAGTATTAAAAAAATTTAAGAATAGGTATCCGCCAATTAGCGACCGAACGCCATCGCCGTTCCGGTGCGGTCGTAACGCGTTTGACCGGCCGCCTAATTAATGGGCGGCCAGATATTCAAGTCGTCCACCCAATTAGTAGGCGATCGACTGGGATACGAGCTCGCCCACTAAGGGCGACGCCCGACATATTATTAGGTCGATCGTCTATCTCCATAGCTCGATTCACCCCTGGCGCTTCCTCCGCCTTTGGAGTTCGACCAAACTCCGACCGCCCACCGAGCACCCCTCCCTCTCGACCCCGGCCACGAAAGTCGACCCAGATTATGCTGCCTTGTCCATGTATTCGATAGAAACTACTTTTTTTCCCCGATGCGGTTGCTTGACGACTTCCTCTCATTTACACCGTTGGAAGTCAACTTTAGCTTTCGACGATTCTACTCTTTCATTTGAGGAAAATTCTCTTTGGTGGATTCTACATTTTTAGCACACTCGTTCTTCAGAACACACAAATCACTTTCTTTATCAATTTATTTAGGTGTTAAGTAGCCAAAATTAATATTAATTGTTTAATATAAATTTCTCATTATTCATATAACTTGTTTTGCAAAGAATGAAGAATTTGTTTGTTGATTCTTTTCTACGCTGAACCGAGTATCGAGCAATTCCCCAAGTTATGTGGGAGGTCGAATCGTGATTGGTCAGCCACAAAGACCTACCTGAATTGAACGAATTACGGTAGTTTTGACATCGATCCGTGAGCCACCACGCCACTCAACAGTCGTTATCCGGTTAGTTGAAGCGTCGTAATATCTCGACGACACGCTGAAGTTACACTGACGCAAGCTTCGCCGATATCATGAGTGGAAGATGTTAATATTGCATCCACTTCACCGATCCCAGAAGGCCACGATATACCGCTAACACATACACGCTTTCATCGCACAAGCACCTCCGGGATACAACGCAGCCTTTGATGGGTTGATTCTGCAAGATATCGCCAAAATTTATCCGATTATACTTGTAATAATTAATATGATAATTTGTCGCTCAACTTATAAGTTATGGCGTGACGATGCTATCTACCGCTCGGATGAACCGTGATGCGCTCGTGAGCGCAAATAAGATGAGTATCGACTATGAGTAGTGGCAAGTAATGAGTCCGAGCGATATTAGTGATGACGACCGTTCACGTGCTACCGTATTGAGAATATAAAGTCATAATCTAAAAAATCACTCATTTCAATATCGACGAGAGTCATATGTCATTCACAAACCAGTATGTCCGGATGTGAAACTACGAGCGGGGACAAAGATGTTTACTTTGACGCCCATCCGAAACTGCCCTAAAAGATGAAATCGAAATTCCAAATGACCTTGTCAAGGTATGTGTTTGCAAGAAACGAGTGTAATTTGCTATGTGGGCATGCATAAGAAATAATGTTCAAGAACAAGAACTCTAACCGTAAGAACTACACGGTTGTATGCGTACACGATAATCCCGTAAGGCCCCGTATGGCGCATTGTGAAGCAGCAGACGACAGGGGTGCTTGGAGAATATCAAGAGTTGGTGAAAATCATAGATGTCAATGCAGTGCATTCTATCATCGACAAGATAGTTCAAAATAAGCGCACTTCATCATACTGATGAGGCACCGTGATCGATCCGCCTGAGAGATTATAGTAGAATGAATCAAATTCAATGTTAAAGTTTATACGAAAGCGACGCGCGTGCGTAATAAAAAAGTAATATTCTAGGAAAAGTCATAAGACTCTCGCCTTTATATGAAATCCCAGATTTCTTTCGGTACACGAATTCAATCTACCACTACTAACGCTTCCAGACTTTTGGGCTTTGACCTTCAATAATGGATGCCGCGCAGCTTGAGCAGACCTGCACTTTTTTGTCGCAAGAAGATCGCGATACATTATTGTATGGAATCGACGAATAATGGGTTGTTTCCTCTTTGCTATGAATCAAAGAATGGATTGGTTCTTGTGGTTTGCATGATGTTGCCCGTAGTTTAAGTAGACGCGATTTGCTAATATCCGATAAACATGTGTTACGTACGGACGAAAGAGATTTTTCCGCGTATCATTATTATTCGGCCATTTGCGTGAAATTTTAAAAGGTCGCGACGAACCATTGGTGATGTTAAGTTTATGCCAAAAGATGTATATGGCGATACGATATTCGCCGCTCAACCGCTTAATGTTAGATATTAAAATGCAAAGGTTGCATAATCGGCTTGTAGAGCGTAATCAGAAATGCCTCGCACGACAGCAGATGTACATGGACAATGACAACGAACGATCCGAGTATTTTAATGTAATCAAACGCTTTAATCACCGCTATCTATTACAACTAAGAAATTTCTTGTCAAAAACGATTATCCACCGCTACTCGCCAGAGGAAGTCACTTGTCTATTTATACTCATGGGATCTCCACACCGCTGCATCGAAAGGGAGGTTAGGCATTTCAACCTCGTAAATATATCAACCCACGCGAGATGCGTGACGTCCGATGATCATTCGAGTTGATTTGCTGATAACGCTACGTGATTGTAATCGCGTAAATCCATCATATATTATTGCTCATGCTCACGCATCGCTATCGGGATTACCTGAAACCATCTCACGTGCGCAAAGACTACACTCTACGTCGTTATAAAATGATTTTATTTACATTCCATCTTTTTCGATAATAAATAGTAGCTGGATTTGAACATTAGGGATGAACGAGAATATTGTTTAGAAGATAGCCGGTGTCATATATTTATTTTTCAATAGACACGCATGTTCGGTCGATTTTATTTATATTGCACTATTATATTGCGATTCTTACAAATATAATGCCGCTATCAGTAAAATCTAAGCATCGCAACCGAAAGAGAAAGATGCATTATCCTATCGGAAAATGTACCGCCGATCGCATTAATGGCACACGACTGTAATACCAAATGCTTGCATACGCTACAAGTTCGCAATACCTACATTTTCATCCATCGTTTCTCAATCTATTCTGACGAGTCTCCACCTTCGAAAGCAGTGCAACGCGACTAATCTACGCCATAACATGATGGTCAATCGTAACGATCTAGAGAAATAAAATTTATTTTACTATTTAACATTCAAAACTTATTATTACCATAGATAAAAGAGAAACTCCCATGATTACGGAATGATAAAATGAGTTTCGCCCTTATTTTCACAGATATATAATAAAGTTAAATGAAAAAATAAATAGTTGAGTAGATGTATGTAAAAAAAAAATTTTTTTTTTTAGTGACATTACTGTATATAATGCAGTAAATATATTATAGTTTGATTATCACACTCTCTTAAATGCTTATTCTCTGTTGTCCATTAAATTGCTAGTTATACATGGTATGAACAATAGCAAATGATCCTGTAGTCTTTTACAAGCAGATGATTAATCAAACGATCAACATAATTGAAGATAGTGGATTTGCATACATACCACACAATTCTATGATATCTCTTTCAACTTCATAAGAATATTTATCTCTGATTAAACATTACAATATTATCAAATTAAATCAACACATATCCTATAACGCTAGCTGTTTACCTCACTACTTACGTATCTTGCACACAAAAACTGGTATATTGTAAAGTTTGAAATATATGATGAGAAATTTTTTGTTTTGTTCATTTATTTATTTATTTATTTTGCATAGGTGATTTTGGTGGGACACGGCGCTGGGGGCCTGAGCGTGTGTCATTCCCTGCAAAATTTTGACGACAAGATTGAGGTCGCCATATTCGTTGCAGCCATGATGCTGCATTCAGGTTTCTGCACTGAAGAAGATGTTAAAGCTGTGAGTTCTAATTCATTATAACAGTCACTTTAAGGAATAAGTTTTCAGGCATGGATTAGATTTAGGTAATAATTAATTTAAGTGTTTTAAAGCTTAATGCAATTTGTGGGTTGAATTAACTAATTTATACAAGATTTGTTTGATTAAAATAATTGCAGATTTTATAACTTTATTTGGATATAAAAGTCCGTTTTGATTCAGTTTCAATATAATTTTTCCCCCAATATTGCTTAATGTAACAACATATTTATTTTGTAAGACTACAAATAAGCAAGTTATAGTTAATTTTTTATGAAATAAAAATATTCTCTAAAAAATAAGAAAAGCTATATTATAATAAAAAATGAGTCTAGCAATATGAACTATGCCATATGCCTTGATCTAAATAATGAGGTGATTGAGCTTAGATAGTTTGAGAGGCTTGACATCTTTCTAGTTTTTTTTTTAACTTATGTATTTTTTATTTTAGTTGTGTACAAAATATCTCCTTCATTGGAAGGACTACTTGAATCCCTATGAAATTTTAAAGAAAAATGAGAAAAAGCTCAAAATAGTCTCTTAACTTTTAGTAAGTAGCCTATTTAGTCCCAAAGTTTCGTAGTGATCCAATTTGATTTCTTGATTGTTGAAAATTGATCCCAATCAATCTCTAAGTCCATTAAAGTTAACTCCAAGCATTAAATATAAGGGCATTTTAAAAATAATTTTTTATATTGCTCTACTTTTTACATGAAGAAAGATAGAGAGAATGCTTGAATAAATAATTAAAAATTATCATTATTTAATTAAATATCAAAATCAACTCATTATATGTGAAATTTTCAATAGTCAAGGGACCAAATCGAATCAATACAAAATTCTTGGACTAAGTTGGCCACTTACTAATAGTTGGGAGACTTTTTAGGCTTTTTCTCAATGAAATATTATTGAGTGTGAGTAATATATATATATTCAATTTTGGAGGTTAAGACAATATTACTCAACCAACAAATTGATTATTATATTTATTCATGATCATAATCTATGAGTACTTGTCCATGCATTCTTTTAGTTGCTTTATTTTTTTTGTTTAAATATGAGTTGTTATAGATTTGATTTGTATAAGAAAACATGCATACGCGCCCTTTATTATTTCCTGATATGACACATTCTCAGAGTAACTTATTTATTTATTTCAGTGATTTTAATGATGATTTTATTCAACAAAATAGTAAACATGACATTGGGAAAATGCATTCTTTTGTGACTTATTTTTTTGGCTTGCAAAGGGAGCTCCGGATTTGCCAGAATTTGTTGATGCCTGCAGGACTGAGTTTTCTTTAGGGAGTGACAAACCCCCAACAACTGTCGCTTTTAGTGAGGATGTCCAACGCGAGCTATTATACCAATTGAGCTCAGTTGAGGTTGGTTAATTATCCTCTCATCAGCTCTACAATTTTTTTAAAAATTATCATTGTTCATTATTACTTCAATTTGGATAACTACTGTACTGTTTAATTTTAGGTTATGTTATATCGCTTGATTCATATCCAACTAATAAGTTATTAGCATCTTTCATTGTATTTTAATTTTTTTTTTCTTTGAATTTTTTGCTTATAGGTCCATCAAATGTTTTCCTTGTGAAACATTAATACAATACTGATATTGATGAATGCTAAGCATAATACCATTAGCATAAGAAGTCTCTCTTTATCCAAGCTTATCGAAAATTGCTCTATTGGGAACAATATTTATTTATTTATAAATATATAATTTTTTTAATATTATTTCTATGTATTATAAGTAAAATTTATTAAGTGGTGCTTAAAATATAATATATGTAAATACAAAATTAAATTATCTCATGTACAAAGTCTTTAAAACCTTAAATTAATGATGGATGTTAAATTACTTACTTTAATGTGCTTTGTTTTATATTATTGATGCCATTTTAAAATTTTTTGAGACATCTTTCATCTGTTGACTATAATTTTTTAGTCCAAAAAATTTGTTGCATGGTTATGAAGTTATATTGATAGATATCAATTCTCAGTTATTAAATAGGTATCTACTACTTGTCACAAATGATAAAATATTTATATTTAACCAATCGATTAGATTATAATATGATATTGGGCCAATTGATCATAAGATATAGGTTAGATAGAAGTTATGAGCTTTAAATGTCATCCAATGAAATCAAATAAGTTAGTCAATTTAGATTAAATATAAGTTTCAATTCATAGGAGTTCCATTAGGTCAAAATGGATTAATTTGAGTCATATGTCTTAATTGGATAAAATGAAAAAGTCAAGTGAGTCAATGACATGTGATTAAATCATTGGCATTAATTGGAGGAATTGGATTAGGACATATAAGCCAATTTAGTTAAATTAATTTATTTGGATTAAATGAGCTAAATATGGATTCACCTTAGTTCAATTATTTCATTGAGCAGTTGGGTCAATTCAAAGGTCAATTGGACTCAATTAGGATATAATATTAAAAATTTGGTTCAATCAATTTGATCAAATTGAGCTTTAAACTCAAATTGGCTCAGTCGGTTCCTTAAAGATTCTAATTAGATTAAGTTGTGTCAAATGGATTCAATTGGCTAAACCAAGAAGCAATTAAGTTAATGTATGGTAAGTCTATTTAAGCCAAATGGAATGCTAGGGGTAAAAGGTTTAATTATGTCAATCAAAAATTAAAATATGCATCCTTATATATGTGGATGACATCTCACTAATAGGCCAAGCAACAATGACATCTCTTATACACCTACTACAATACAAACTTAACATTCTCGACTTAGGTTCGATCTCACTTATCCTAGGAACCTCAACCAATCCAAGTATAGCTCCACCAGACTTCTTCGAGCGGGGATGACTAATTGCAAGCAATTCCTAAATCTCACATTCATCAAACTATCGCCCAAAACTAATAGTCAATCCGAATATAACAATCATCAATACTGCTATCATTTACTAGGCTCATTGCAATACTTCACAATCACATGGCCTAATCTCTCCTTTGTTGTCAATAAGCTATGCTAGCACATACATCAACTCCTGAACCTATAATTCAACCTTCTAAAAAGGCTACTTTGATGCTTCAAAAGAACTCTCACACAAGGCCTCCTAATATATAATACAATGTGCAATTACGTTCCCATTCAACCTTCTCAAAAGGCTTCTACGATGTCTCAAAAGGCTTCTAAAATGGCTACAACAATGACTGATCTAATATGGCTAAGACAAGCGTTCGAAGACCTTGGCATCCCTCTCCACTGCGACAACATGTTGGTAAATCCGATCTTTTAGATCAGAACAAAACACATTGAGACATTATCTTTTTATTTTGTAACAAAAACACTATATAGAATTGATTGTATACAAAAAATGTAGACATTAACATACCTCTTACCATTGACATTTTTGGTCGCTCGCTGACTCTTGATCTGTTTTGCACCAATTTAGAGTACTTCTAAAACTTTTTTTGTATATCCTATTGATGGTGTGCTTCTAAATCCAATTCTATTATATTTCTTTTTCCTTGTAACTACTGTCCATCATGGCAGTTAAATTAAAAAACAGTTTTAAAAACTGCAAACAGATAAAAATCATTTCGAGAAGATATTTTATTTATGATTTTAATTTTTTTCCAAGAAATACAACTTTGAAAATTAATTTGTCTGATATTTTATTTATTTCAAATAATAGTTTAAACAAAACACCTTAGCCCAAAGCTACCAAAAGCCTGGAATCAATAATATCACAACTTCGATGATACAACAATAACAACAAGCCTTTATCCTACTATGTGGAGTCGATTATATGAATCTTTCTTCTCTATTGTGTCCTATTAAGCATCAATTTTTCATTTAATTTTTAACATAAAGCAAATCTAATATATTTACACTTCTAATTGGGTCAGCGTCATGATGAGAGAGCAAAATCCAAACATAAACTTAATTTTAAAATATTGGGATAGACATTGTAATCTATCCTTTAGATAATTATTTTTCAGGCATATTTTATGCAATTTATATTAATTTATTTATGAAGGATTTATTCTTGTTTTGCATAGGATGCAGTGTTGGCCTTCATGCTCCTAAGGCCACCACCATTCCAAGCACTGAGAGCTGCCAAATTTGAAGGGAAGATAAGCGAAGTTAAGAGAATTTATATAAGGACAACTTACGACAATGCGTTGAAACCCGAGCAGCAAGATGCAATGATCAAGATGTGGCCGCCTTACGAAGTGTTTCCTATAGACACAGATCACAGCCCTTTCTTTTCTGCTCCACAGCAGCTCTTTGAACTGATAGTAAGAGCTTCTGCTTCTGCCATTTAATGAATCCTTGAAATTGAGGAATAAGAGACTTCTTCAGGCCAAACTCATTTGGTTCTTGTAATAAATTTTATTCTTCCTGTTATATGAAACAAATTGGGTAAGCTTATAGTTCAAAATGAGCTCTTATTGCTTTGGCTCTACGAAGTTTAAATTCTCGGTGATTATTTTTTTTATTTATTTATAAAAGCTGGTACTGATAGTCAAATAAGGAAAGCCAGAGATGTCATATTTGGTTTTATTTTAAGTGAACTAAAAGTGGAGAAATTAAAATAATTTTTTGTATTTGATTTGGATTTTTCCTATTTTATTATTATTATTACTATTATTATTGTTATTATAAAATATTTTTTTTAAAAAACATCTATATCTCACAATTTTTAAAGGTGTTTATTTAGAAGAAAATTCAGTTCATTTAAATTCAATTATATAAATATTTAAATTCACCAAAACTTATGCTATCTAATAACAAACCTACGGAAAATCAATAAAATAGCATATGGATTTTTTTTTCATATACGATTTATGCATTTTCAATAAGTCTTGCATAATTGATTTTGATAATTCTATGTTTTTGATGTGATCATTTTTTTTTATCAATTATATGCATCTTTTTATTTTATTTAGATTTTATAAGTTTCAACTCTCCATATCCCTAAGAAAAACAATATTTTTTATTTATATAATAATAAATGAGTGATTAGAAAAAAAAATATTATAATTTTTTTTTTTAAGTTAGGATTTATAAAGTCATTTTAGAGTGTAAGATATTTTTGACTAGTAATTGAGAACTTAAGTATTAAATCAAGAGATTTTGAAATCAAATTCTCTCTCTTACATTGATCACTATTTCTTGGGCTAAACTTGCTAAGCTCTCTCTTTCAGGAGGTTTGGGTATCCCTAATTTAGATTCTCTAAATGTCATATGCAAGTCCAAGATTATTTGGAGGATTTATAACTCAAACACATTTATCTCCTCTTGGTTTTTGGAAAATAAATTCTCTTTGTGGCACTCTTCTTCTAATCTTCTTTCTCCCTTATGTAAAGAGTTGAAAAAATTTGTTTCACATGTTCAAGAGTATTTTACTTTCCAAGTGTGTAGCCTAAGTAAATTTTCATTTTTCTTTGACCCATGGTTGAGTGGCTCCTCACTGTTTGATAATTTTGGTAACCTAATCTTCTCCTGATTTGGCTGCACCTTGCATAACATGGTTGGAGATGTTATCTGTAACAATACCTGGAGACTTCCCAGTAATTTGACAACTCATGTTGCTTGCATTGATTTGATTAGTAAAATTCCTATTAATGAAGGGCATATTAACTGTTTATGGCTAGGTAAAAGCAGCTACAGTCACAAGAAAATCCATTTACTTCTGTTTCGTAACTTACTTAAGCCAGATTGGGTGAAAATTGTGTGGTTTAAAGGCTATTCATTTAAATATGCAACTTTTGCATGGTGTATCATTATAGGAGGCTTGAAGACTACTGATATTTTGCTTGCTAGAAATTTTTATGTTGATCCATTGTGTTCTTTGTCGAAAAGAGATTGAAAAATATTCTCATCTCTTTTTTGAATGCCCTTACTCAATGGAAGTATTAAAAGATTGTATTCCTATGAGGAATTATTTTCACTTGGGCTGCTCTTTTTTGTAATTCCTTTATTTTGCTGAATCAATCTCTTGCTCGACCACTAGACGGTTCTTCTTGCTTGTCATTCCAATTGTTGCTCACTTCATCTGGATGGAGCGGAACCAAAGAATCTTCCAAATTATGAATGCTTCAACTAACGTAGTCATTTCTAAAGTCGCTTTTGGATCACAAACCATTTTTTTAAATGGAAGCTTGTTGGGAATATGTCAGATTCTATACAAGCTTAATATTTTACTGTATGTTAATGTTTTATGCTCTCTAATACTATTAATCATGACTCTTCTCTTGCCAGCCTGACTGATGGATTGCCAACATCCTTCTCTTCTCGAGCTATAGCTATTCTCTGCTGGTATTGCTAATTCTTATGGAAAAATGCTGGACATGGATGCAACTAATTCTCTGTTTTCTGGAGTGATGATGTTATACCAGCACTTGTGGGATTCAACTGGAAGCCTGAATCCTAGAGCACAATACATTATTTCGGGTAGACCCCATATTCCCCTTTCTCTAAAAGTTTATCAATTGGAGGCTGCATCTGAGATAAAGACTTCCTTGAGAGAGTCTATCATCATCAAATGAATTGCTGATTTTTGTTGAACTCGGCTCCCTTTTGGAGTCTATTTTTTCTTTTTGTGTTCAAGTATTATTTAGTTGTCCGTTTTTTAGTTCATAGTTGCTATAGTTACATGAAAGTGGATCTAGCGCATTCTTTTAGATGGTTCTTTTTGCCTTGGGCAATTGTCTTTTGTTCTTTTGATAGCTCTAACTTTTTTTGTATTCACTTGTAACTATTTTTTATTTTTAATTGAATCCTGGGCAAGGCTCTCATCTCCCCCTCGAATATCCTGGGCAAGGCCCTCATCGCTGAATATATATATATATATATATATATATATATATATATATATATATATATATATATATATATATAGTGTTAATTTGTGTTTAAATTTAATCAAAATTAAAAAATACAAACAAATGCCACCTTGGACGCGCTCCTCTAGTCATTTGAGTTTTGTATGTTTGGTCTACAGCAATTTGTTTATCCTATCTTATCAATTCAAAACTTCATCTAATTGTTCTTACCGCCTATTCTCCCCTATCTTCTAGGGTTCTTGTCGAGGAGAGGAGCCCAATGGCGGAAGCGGCAGGTGAAGCTATTAACCCTGTCTCCAATATTCAACCTAAGCACTTTGTTCTTGTACATGGCGCCGGCCATGGAGCCTGGTGCTGGTTCAAGCTTCGGAACCTCCTCCAAGAAGCCGGCAACAAAGTCACATGCCTTGATCTTGCCAGCGCTGGAATCGATCTCTCCGATCCATCCTCCATACTCACTTTTGACGACTACAACAAACCACTCTTCGATTTCATGTCTGCCTTGCCCGACGGCCACAAGGTAAGTGAAAAAGGCATTGGGGATTTTTTTTTATTTGTTTAAGCAAAAGACATTTAGTAATGCAGTAAATATATTATAGTTTGATTATCACACTCTCTTAAATGCTTTTTCTCTGTTGTCCATTAAATTGCTAGTTATACATGGTATGAGCAATAGCAAATGATCCTGTAGTCTTTTACAAGCAGATGATTAATCAAACGATCAACATAATTGAAGATAGGGGGATTTGCATACATACCACAGAAATCTATGATTATGAGTTGCACTCTTCTATGATATCTCATTCAACTTCATAAGAATATTTATATCTCTGATTAAACATTACTATATTATCAAATAAAATCAACACATATCCTATAACGCTAGCTGTTAACCTCACTATTTATGTATCTTGCACACAAAAGCTGGTATATTGTAAAGTTTGAAATATATGATGAGAAATTTTTTTATTTTGCATAGGTGATTTTGGTGGGACACAGCGCTGGGGCCTGAGTGTCATTCCCTGCAAAATTTTGACGACAAGATTGAGGTCGCCATATTCGTTGCAGCCACGATGCTGCGTTCAGGTTTCTGCACTGAAGAAGATGTTAAAGCCGTGAGTTCTAATTCATTATAATAGTCACTTTAAGGAATAAGTTTTCATGCATGGATTAGATTTAGGTAATAATTAATGTAAGTGCTTTAAAGCTTAATGCAATTTGTGGGTCGAATTAACTAATATATACATGATTTGTTTGATTAAAATAATTTGCATAAAAATTACAGATTTTATAACTTTATTTGGATATAAAAGTCCATTTTGATTCAGTTTCAATATAATTCTTTTCTTAATATTGCTTAATGTAACAACATATTTATTTTGTAAGACGACAAATAAGATAGTTATAGTTAATTTTTTATGAAATAAAAATATTCTCTCAAAAATATGAAAATATATATTATAATAAAAAAATGAGTCTAGCAATATGAATTATGCCCATTGTTTTGTTCTAAGTAATGATGTGATTGGGCTTTGATAGTTGGAGAGGCTTGACATCTTTCTAGTTTTTTAATTTTTTTTTTAAATTTTTGATGAAATAACTCTTTCATTCGAAGGATTACTTGAATCTGCAAGAAAGTTTAAAGAAATATGAGAAAAAGTTCAAAATAGTCTCTAAATTTTTAATAAGTGGCCAATTTAGTCTTAATGTTTCATAGTGATCCAATTTAATATCTTGACTATTGAAAATTGATCAGAATTAATCTCCTAATTTCACCATTAAACTTAACTTTTGCTTTAAATATGCGGCATTTTAAAAATAGTAAGTGTACATAAATTTATTTTTTTATATTGATATATTTTTACATGAGAAAGATAAAGGGAATAAATTAACTCATTATATGTGAAATTTTCAATGGTCAAGGGAATATATATATATATATATATATATATATATATATAATTTTGGAGGTGAAGACAATATCACTTAACCAACAAATTGATTATTAGATTTGTTCATGATCAGAATCTATGTGTACTTGTCCATGTATTCTTTCAATTGCTTTATTTTTTGTTTAAATCTGAGTTGTTATAAGTTTGATTTGTATAAGAAAACATGCATAGCGCTCCCCGCACACACATTTTATTATTTCCTGATATGAACAACACACATTCATAGAATAACCTATTCATTAATTTTAGTGATTTTAATTATGATTTTATTTAACAGAATAGTAAACATAACATTGGCAAAATGTATTCTTTTCTTGATAAACTATAGAAATATTATTCCCCTTGATGGTTGACTTATTTCTTTATTTATTTATTTCACTTGCAAAGGGAGTCTGACTTGCCAAAATTTGTTGATGCCAAGCATTAAAGTTTTCTTTAGGAGTGACAAACCCCAACAACTGTTTTTAGTGAGGATGTCCAAATGAAGTTATACCAATTGAGCGCTTGAGGTTGGTTAATTATTCTCTCATTAGCTCTACAATTTTCTTAAAAATTAGCATTGCTCATTATTATTTCAATGACTTGGATAACTACTGCACTGTTTAATTTTAGGTTATGTTACATTACTTAATTCATATCCAACTAATAGGTTATTAGCATCTTTCATTGTATTTTAATTTTTTTTCTTTGAATTTTTTGTGAAACATTAATACAATACTAATATTGATCATTGCTAAGCATAATACCATTAGCACAAGAAGTCTCTCTTTATCCAAGCTTATAGAAAATTGCTCTATTGGGGAACAATATCTAGTTGTTTATAAATATATAATTTTTTAAATATTATTTTTGTTTTATAAGTAAAATTTATTAAGTAGTGCTTAAAATATAATATATGTAAATACAAAATTAAATTATCTCATGTACAAAGTCTTTAAAACCTTAAATTAATGATGGATGTTAAATTACTTACTTTAATGTGTTTTATTTTATATTATTGATGCCATTTTAAAATTCTTTTGAGACATTATTTGTCTGTAGACTATAATTTTTTAGTCTAAAAAATTTGTTTCATTGTTATGAAGTTATATTACTGGATATCAATTCTCAGTTATTCAATAGATATCTACTACTTGTAACAAAGATATAATATTTATATTCAACCAATCGATTAAATTATAATATGATTTTGGGCCAATTGATCATAAGATATAGGTTAGATAGAAGTTATCAGCTTTAAATGTCATCCAATGAAATCAAATAAGTTAGTCAATTTAGATTAGATATAAGTTTCAATTCATAGGAGTTCTATTAGGTCAAAATGGATTAATTTGAGTCATATGTCTTAATTGGATAAAATGAAAAAGTCAAGTGAGTCAATGACATGTGATTAAATCATTGGCATTAATTGGAGGAATTGATTAGACATATAAGCCAATTTAGTTAAATTAATTTAGTTGGATTAAATGAGCTAAATATGGATTCACCTTAGTTCAATTATTTCAGCAAGTCAATTCAAAGGTCAATTGGACTCAATTAGGATATGATATTAAAAATTTGGTTCAATCAATTTGATCAAATTGAGCTTTAAACTCAGATTGGCTCAGTTGGTTCCTTAAAGATTCTAATTAGATTAAGTTGTGTCAAATGGATTCAATTGGCTAAACCAAGAAGCAATTAAGTTAATGTATGGTAAGTCTATTTAAGCCAAATGGAATGCTAGTAAAAGTTTAATTATGTCAATCAAAAAATTAAAATATGCATCCTTATATGTGGATGACATCTCACTAGGCCAAGCAACAATGACATCTCTTATACACCTACTACAATACAAATTTAACATTCTCGACTTAGGCTCGATCTCACTTATCCTAGGAACCTCAACCAATCCAAGTATAGCTCCACCGACTTCTTCGAAGGGATGACTAATTGCAAGCAATTCCTAAATCTCACATTCATCAAACTATCGCCCAAAACTAATAGTCAATCCGAATATAACAGTCATCAATACTGCTATCATTTACTAGGCTCATTGCAATACTTCACAATCACATGGCCTAATCTCTCCTTTGTTGTCAATAAGCTATGCTAGCACATACATCAACTCCTGAACCTATAATTCAACCTTCTAAAAAGGCTACTTTGATGCTTCAAAAGAACTCTCACACAAGGCCTCCTAATATATAATACAATGTGCAATTACGTTCCCATTCAACCTTCTCAAAAGGCTTCTACGATGTCTCAAAAGGCTTCTAAAATGGCTACAACAATGACTGATCTAATATGGCTAAGACAAGCGTTCGAAGACCTTGGCATCCCTCTCCACTGCGACAACATGTTGGTAAATCCGATCTTTTAGATCAGAACAAAACACATTGAGACATTATCTTTTTATTTTGTAACAAAAACACTATATAGAATTGATTGTATACAAAAAATGTGGACATTAACATACCTCTTATCATTGACATTTTTGGTCGCTCGCTGACTCTTGTTCTGTTTT
This sequence comes from Cymbidium sinense, assembly GCA_021442155.1. Taxonomy (NCBI): domain Eukaryota; kingdom Viridiplantae; phylum Streptophyta; class Magnoliopsida; order Asparagales; family Orchidaceae; genus Cymbidium; species Cymbidium sinense. The sequence goes on from CM038215.1 coordinate 126,630,117, forward strand.
GCACCAATTTAGAGTACTTCTAAAACTTTTTTTGTATCTCCTATTGATGGTGTGCTTCTAAATCCAATTCTATTTTATTTCTTTTTCCTTGTAACTACTGTCCATCACGGCAGTTAAATGAAAAAACAGTTTTAAAAACTGCAAACAGATAAAAATCATTTCGAGAAGATATTTTATTTATGATTTTAATTTTTTTCCAAGAAATACAACTTTGAAAATTAATTTGTCTGATATTTTATTTATTTCAAATAATAGTTTAAACAAAACACCTTAGCCCAAAGCTACCAAAAGCCTGGAATCAACGATATCACAACTTCGATGATACAAAAAAGTCTTTATTCTACTATGTGGAGTCGGTTATATGAATCCTTCTTCTCTATTGTGTCTTATTAAGCATCAATTTTTTATTTAATTTTTAACATAAAGCAAATCTAATATATCTACACTTCTAATTGGGTCAACGTCATGATGAGAGAGCAAAATCCAAACGTAAACTTAATTTTAAAATATTGGGATAGACATAGTAATCTATCCTTTAGATAATTATTTTTCAAGCATATTTTATGCAATTTATATTAATTTATTTATGAAGGATTTATTCTTGTTTTGCATAGGATGCAGTGTTGGCCTTCATGCTCCTAAGGCCACCACCATTCCAAGCACTGAGAGCTGCCAAATTTGAAGGGAAGATAAGCGAAGTTAAGAGAATTTATATAAGGACAACTTACGACAATGCGTTGAAACCAGAGCAGCAAGATGCAATGATCAAGATGTGGCCGCCATACGAAGTGTTTCCTATAGACACAGATCACAGCCCTTTCTTTTCTGCTCCACAGCAGCTCTTTGAACTGATAGTAAGAGCTTCTGCTTCTGCCATTTAATGAATCCTTGAAATTGAGGAATAAGAGACTTCTTCAGGCCAAACTCATTTGGTTCTTGTAATAAATTTTATTCTTCCTGTTATATGAAACAAATTGGGTAAGCTTATAGTTCAAAATGAGCTCTTATTGCTTTGGCTCTACGAAGTTTAAATTCTCGGTGATTATTTTTTTTATTTATTTAAAAAAGCTGGTACTGATAGTCAAATAGGGAAAGCCAGAGATGTCATATTTGGTTTTATTTTAAGTGAACTAAAAGTGGAGAAATTAAAATAAATTTTTGTATTTTATTTGGATTTTTCCTATTATTATTATTATTATTATTATTATTATTATTATAAAAATATTTTTTAAAAAACATCTATATCTCACAATTTTTAAAGGTGTTTATTTAGAAGAAAATTCAGTTCATTTAAATTCAATTATATAAATATTTAAATTCACCAAAACTTATGCTATCTAATAACAAACCTACGGAAAATCAATAAAATAGCATATGGATTTTTTTTCATATATGATTTATGCATTTTCAATAAGTCTTGCATAATTGATTTTGATAATTCTATGTTTTTGATGTGATCATTTTTTTTTATCAATTATATGCATCTTTTTATTTTATTTAGATTTTATAAATTTCAACTCTCCATATCCCTAAGAAAAACAATATTTTTTATTTATATAATAATAAATGAGTGATTAGAAAAAAAAATATTATAATTTTTTTTTTAAAAGTTAGGATTTATAAAGTCATTTTAGAGTGTAAGATATTTTTGACTAGTAGTTGAGAACTTAAGCATTAAATCAAGAGATTTTGAAATCAAATTCTCTCTTTTACATTGATCATTATTTCTTGGGCTAAACTTGCTAAGCCCTCTCTTTTAGGAGGTTTGGGTATTTCTAATTTAGATTCTCTAAATGTGATATGCAAGTCCAAGATTATTTGGAGGATTTATAACTCAAATACATTTATCTCCTCTTGATTTTTGAGAAATAAATTCTCTTTGTGGCACTCTTCTTCTAATCTTCTTTCTCTCTTATGTAAAGAGTTGAAAAAAGTTGTTTCACGTATTCAAGAGTTTTTTACTTTTCAAGTGTGCAGCCTAAGTAAACTTTCATTTTTCTTTGACCCATGGTTGAGGGGCTCCTCACTATTTGATAATTTTGGTAACCTAATCTTCAGCCCTTGCATACCATGGTTGGAGATGTTATAGGTAACAATACCTGGAGACTTCCCAGTAATTTGACAACTCCTGTTGCTTGCATTGATTTGATTAGTAAAATTCCTATTAATGTAGGGCATATTAACTGTTTATGGCTAGGTAAAAACAGCTACAGTCACAAGAAAATCCATTTACTTCTGTTTCGTAACTTAAGCCAAATTGGGTGAAAATTATGTGATTTAAAGGCTATTCACTTAAATATGCAACTTTTGCATAGTATATCATTATGGGAGGCTTGAAGACTACTGATATTTTGCTTACTATAAATTTTTATGTTGATCTATTGTGTTCTTTGTCGAAAAGAGATTGAAAAATATTCTCATCTCTTTTTTGGATGCCCATACTCAAGGGAAGTATTAAAAGATTGTATTCCTATGAGGAATTATTTTCACTTGGGCTGCTCTTTTTTGTAATTTCTTTATTTTGCTGAATCAATCTCTTGCTCGACCACTAGACGGTTCTTCTTGCTTGTCATTCCAATTGTTGCTCACTTCATCTGGATGGAGCGGAACCAAAGAATCTTCCAAATTATGAATGCTTCAACTAACGTAGTCATTTCTAAAGCTTGTTTTGCGATCAGACAAAACAGCTTTAAATGGAAGCTTGTTGGGAATATGCCAGATTCTATACAAGCTCAATATTTTACTGTATCTTAATGTTATTATGTTCTCTAATACTACTACATCTCTCTTTTGCCGACCCGGATTGCAAACATCTCTCTTCTCGAGTGGCTATTCTCTCTTGCTTTCTTATGAAAAAATGCTGGACATGGATGCAACTAATTCTCTATTTTCTGGAGCGATGATGATGTTATACCAGCACTTGTAGGACTCAATCGAAAGCCTGAACCCCAGAGCACAATACATTATTTCGGGTAGATCCCATATTCCCCTTTCTCTAAAATTTTATCAATTGGAGGCTGCATCTGAGATAAAGACTTCCTTGGACGGAGTCTACCATCATCAAATGAATTGCTGATTTTTGCTGAACTCGGCTCCCACTTTTGGAGTCTATTTTTTCTTTTTGTGTTTAAGTCTTATTTAGTTGTCGGTTTTTTAGTTCATAGTCGCTATAGTTACATGAAAGTGGATCTGGCGCATTCTCTTAGATGATTCTTTTTGTCTTGAGCAATTACCTTTTTTTCCTTTGGTAGCTCTAACTCTTTTGTATTCACTTGTAACTATTTTTAATTTTTAATTGAATCCTGGGCAAGGCCCTCATCTCCCCCGAATATCCTGGACAAGGCCCTCATCTCTTCCGAATATATGCATATATATATATATATATATATATATATATATATATATATATATATATATATAGTGTTAATTTGTGTTTAAATTTAATCAAAATTAAAAAATACAAAAAAAATGCCACCTTGGACGCGCTCCTCCAGTCATTTTAGTTCTTTATGTTTGGTCTACAGCAATTTATTTATCCTATCTTATCAATTCAAAACTTCATCTAATTGTCCTCACTGATTGTTCTCCCCTCCCTATCTTCTAGGATTCTTGTCCAGAAGGACAGGTGCCCAATGGCGGAAGCGGCAGGTGAAGCTATTAACCCTCTCTCCAATGTTCAACCTAAGCACTTTGTTCTTGTACACGGCGCCGGCCATGGAGCCTGGTGCTGGTTCAAGCTTCGGAACCTCCTCCAAGAAGCCGGCAACAAAGTCACGTGCCTTGATCTTGCCGGCGCTGGAATCGATCTCTCCGATCCATCCTCCATACTCACTTTTGACGACTACAACAAACCACTCTTCGATTTCATGTCTGCCTTGCCCGACGGCCACAAGGTAACTGAAAAAGGCATTGGCGATTTTTTTTTATTTGTTTAAGCAAAAGACATTTAGTAATGCAGTAAATATATTATAGTTTGATTATCACACTCTCTTAAATGCTTTTTCTCTGTTGTCCATTAAATTGCTAGTTATACATGGTATGAACAATAGCAAATGATCCTGTAGTCTTTTACAAGCAGATGATTAATCAAACGATCAACATAATTGAAGATAGGGGGATTTGCATACATACCACAGAAATCTATGATTATGAGTTGCACTCTTCTATGATATCTCATTCAACTTCATAAGAATATTTATATCTCTGATTAAACATTACAATATTATCAAATAAAATCAACACATATCCTATAACGCTAGTTGTTAACCTCACTATTTATGTATCTTGCACACAAAAGCTGTATATTGTAAAGTTTGAAATATATGATGAGAAATTTTTTTATTTTGCATAGGTGATTTTGGTGGGACACAGCGCTGGGGGCCTGAGCGTGTGTCATTCCCTGCAAAATTTTGACGACAAGATTGAGGTCGCCATATTCGTTGCAGCCACGATGCTGCGTTCAGGTTTCTGCACTGAAGAAGATGTTAAAGCTGTGAGTTCTAATTCATTATAATAGTCACTTTAAGGAATAAGTTTTCATGCATGGATTAGGTTTAGGTAAGAATTAATGTAAGTGTTTTAAAGCTTAATGCAATTTGTGGGTCGAATTAACTAATATATACATGATTTGTTTGATTAAAATAATTTGCATAAAAATTACAGATTTTATAACTTTATTTGGATATAAAAGTCCGTTTTGATTCAGTTTCAATATAATTTTTTTCTTAATATTGCTTAATGTAACAACATATTTATTTTGTAAGACGACAAATAAGATAGTTATAGTTAATTTTTTATGAAATAAAAATATTCTCTCAAAAATATGAAAAGATATATTATAATAAAAAAATGAGTCTAGCAATATGAATTATGCCCATTGTTTTGTTCTAAGTAATGATGTGATTGGGCTTTGATAGTTGGAGAGGCTTGACATCTTTCTAGTTTTTTAATTTTTTTTTTAAATTTTTGATGAAATAACTCTTTCATTAGATGGATTACTTGAATCTGCAAGAAAGTTTAAAGAAATATGAGAAAAAGTTCAAAATAGTCTCTAAACTTTTAATAAGTGACCAATTTAGTCTCAATGTTTCATAGTGATCCAATTTAATATCTTGACTATTGAAAATTGATCAGAATTAATCTCTAAGTCGAATTTCACCATTAAACTTAACTTTTGCTTTAAATATGCGGGCATTTTAAAAATAGTAAGTGTACATAAATTTATTTTTTTATATTGATATATTTTTACATGTGAAAGATAAAGGGAATAAATTAACTCATTATATGTGAAATTTTCAATGGTCAAGGGAACCAATTATATATATATATATAATTTTGGAGGTGAAGACAATATCACTTAACCAACAAATTGATTATTATATTTGTTCATGATCATAATCTATGTGTACTTGTCCATGCATTCTTTCAATTGCTTTATTTTTTGTTTAAATCTGAGTTGTTATAAGTTTGATTTGTATAAGAAAACATGCATAGCGCTCCCCGCACACATACATTTTATTATTTCCTGATATGAACAACACACATTCATAGAATAACTTATTTATTAATTTTAGTGATTTTAATTATGATTTTATTCAACAGAATAGTAAACATAACATTGGCAAAATGTATTCTTTTGTGCTGATAAACTATAGAAATATTATTCCAATTCCTTGATGGTTGACTTATTTCTTTATTTATTTATTTCACTTGCAAAGGGAGCTCTGGACTTGCCAAAATTTGTTGATGCCTACTCTAAGTTTTCTTTAGGGGAAAACAACTGCTTTTAGTGAGGATGTCCAGTGCGAGCTATTATACCAATTGAGCCCAGTTGAGGTTGGTTAATTATTCTCTCATTAGCTCTACAATTTTCTTAAAAATTAGCATTGTTCATTATTACTTCAATGACTTGGATAATTACTGCACTGTTTAATTTTAGGTTATGTTACATTATTTGATTCATATCCAACTAATAGGTTATTAGATTCTTTCATTGTATTTTAATTTTTTTTTCTTTGAATTTTTTGCTTATAGGTCCATCAAATGTTTTCCTCGTGAAACATTAATACAATACTAATATTTATCATTGCTAAGCATAATACCATTAGCACAAGGAGTCTCTCTTTATCCAAGCTTATAGAAAATTGCTTTATTGGGGAACAATATTTAGTTGTTTATAAATATATATAATGTTTTAAATATTATTTCTATGTGTTATAAGTAAAATTTACTAAGTAGTGCTTAAAATATAATATATGTAAATACAAAATTAAATTATCTCAAGTACAAAGTCTTTAAAACCTTAAATTAATGATGGATGTTAAATTACTTACTTTAATGTGCTTTGTTTTATATTATTGATGCCATTTTAAAATTCTTTTGAGACATTATTTGTCTGTAGACTATAATTTTTTAGTCTAAAAAATTTGTTGCATGATTATGAAGTTATATTATTGGATATCAATTCTCAGTTATTCAATAGATATCTACTACTTGTAACAAATGATATAATATTTATATTTAACCAATCGATTAGATTATAATATGATTTTGGGCCAATTGATCATAGGATATAGGTTAAATAGAATTTATCAGCCTTAAATGTCATCCAATGAAATCAAATAAGTTAGTCAATTTTGATTAGATATAAGTTTCAATTCATAGGAATTTCTTTAGGTCAAAATTGATTAATTTGAGTCATGTCTTAATTGGATAAAATGAAAAAGTCAAGTGAGTCAATGACATGTGATTAAATCATTGGCATTAATTGGAGGAATTGGATTAGGACATATAAGCCAATTTAGTCAAATTAATTTAGTTGGATTAAATGGGCTAAATATGGGTTCACCTTAGTTGAATTATTTCATTGAGCAGTTGGGTCAATTCATAGGTCAGTTAGGATATAATATTAAAAATTTTGGTTCAATCAATTTGATCAAATTGAAGCTTTAAACTCAAATTGGCTCAATTGGTTTCTTAAAGATTCTAATTAGATTAAGTTGTGTCAAATGGATTCAATTGGCTAAACCAAGAAGCAATTGAGTTAAGTTAATGTATGGTAAGTCTATTTAAGCCAAATGGAATGCTAGACATAAAAGGTTTAATTATGTCAATCAAAAATTAAAATATGAATCCTTATATATGTGGATGACATCTCTCTAATAGGCCAAGCAACAATGACATCTCTTATACACCAACTACAACACAAATTTAACATTCTCGACTTAGGCTCGATCTCACTTATCCTAGGAACCTCAACCAATCCAAGTATAGCTCCACCCGACTTCTTGGAGCGGGGATGACTAATTGCAAGCAATTCCTAAATCTCACATTCATCAAACTATCGCCCAAAATTAATAGTCAATCCGAATATAACAATCATCAATACTGCTATCATTTACTAGGCTCATTGCAATACCTCACAATCACACGGCCTAATCTCTCCTTTGTTGTCAATAAGCTATGCTAGCACATACATCAACTCCTGAACCTATAATTCAACCTTCTAAAAAGGCTACTTTGATGTCACAAAAGAACTCTCACACAAGGCCTCCCAATATATAATACAATGTGCAATTACGTTCCCATTCAACCTTCTCAAAAGGCTTCTACGATGTCTCAAAAGGCTTCTAAAATTGCTACAACAATGACTGATCTAATATGGCTAAGACAAGTGTTCGAAGACCTTGGCATCCCTCTCCACTGCGACAACATGTTGGTAAATCCGATCTTTTAGATCAGAACAAAACACATTGAGACATTATCTTTTTATTTTGTAACAAAAATACTATATAGAATCGATTGTATACAAAAAATGTGGTCATTAACATACCACTTACCATTGACATTTTTGGTCGCTCGCTGACTCTTGATCTGTTTTGCACCAATTTAGAGTACTTCTAAAACTTTTTTTATATCTTCTATTGATGGTGTGCTTCTAAATCCAATTCTATTTTATTTCTTTTTTCTTGTAACTACTGTCCATCACGGAAGTTAAATTAAAAAACAGTTTTAAAAACTGCAAACAGATAAAAATCATTTCGAGAAGATATTTTATTTATGATTTTAATTTTTTTCCAAGAAATACAACTTTGAAAATTAATTTGTCTGATATTTTATTTATTTCAAATAATAGTTTAAACAAAACACCTTAGCCCAAAGCTACCAAAAGCCTGGAATCAACGATATCACAACTTCGATGATACAATAATAACGACAAGCTTTTATCCTATTATGTGGAGTCGGTTATATGAATCCTTCTTCTTTATTGTGTCCTATTAAGCATCAATTTTTCATTTAATTTTTAACATAAAGCACATAGTAATCTATCCTTTAGATAATTATTTTCGAAGCATATTTTATACAATTTATATTAATTTATTTATGAAGGATTTATTCTTGTTTTGCATAGGATGCAGTGTTGGCCTTCATGCTCCTAAGGCCAACACCATTCCAAGCACTGAGAGCTGCCAAATTTGAAGGGAAGATAAGCGAAGTTAAGAGAATTTATATAAGGACAACTTACGACAATGCGTTGAAACCAGAGCAGCAAGATGCAATGATCAAGATGTGGCCGCCTTACGAAGTGTTTCCTATAGACACAGATCACAGCCCTTTCTTTTCTGCTCCACAGCAGCTCTTTGAACTGATAGTAAGAGCTTCTGCTTCTGCCATTTAATGAATCCTTGAAATTGAGGAATAAGAGACTTCTTCAGGCCAAACTCATATGGTTCTTGTAATAATTTTTATTCTTCCTGTTATATGAAACAAATTGGGTAAGCTTATAGTTCAAAATGAGCTATATCTTATTGCTTTGGCTCTACAAAGTTTAAATTCTCGGTGATTTTTTTTTTTATTTATTTAAAATAGCTGGTACTGATAGTCAAATAAGGAAAGCCAGAGATGTCTTATTTGGTTTTATTTGAAGTGAACTAAAAGTGGAGAAATTAAAATAAATTTTTGTATTTGATTTGGATTTTTCCTTTATTATTATTATTATTATTATAAAAATATTTTTTTTTAAAAACATCTATATCTCACAATTTTTAAAGGTGTTTATTTAGAAGAAAATTCAGTTCATTTAAATTCAATTACATAAATATTTAAATTCACCAAAACTTATGCTATCTAATAACAAACCTACGGAAAATCAATAAAATAGCATATGGATTTTTTTTTCATATATGATTTATGCATTTTCAATAAGTCTTGCATAATTGATTTTGATAATTCTATGTTTTGATGTGATCATTTTTTTATCAATTATATGCATCTTTTATTTTATTTAGATTTTATAAGTTTCAACCCTCCATATCCCTAAGAAAAACAATATTTTTTATTTATATAATAATAAATGAGTGATTAGAAAAAAAAAATATTATTATTATTTTTTTTTTTTAAGTTATGACTTATAAAGTCACTTTAGAGTGTAAGATATTTTTAACTAGTAGTTGAGAACTTAAGCATTAAATTAAGAGATTTTGAAATCAAATTCTCTCTCTTACATTGATCACTATTTCTTGGGCTAAACTTGCTAAGCCCTCTCTTTCAGGAGGTTTGGGTATCCCTAATTTAGATTCTCTAAATGTCATATGCAAGTCCAAGATTATTTGGAGGTGATATGACCCAAAATTCATACGATCTCTTGGCGTCGAAAATCATTGAATCAGACAGAGATCAGTGGTTATTATCAATCGACTAAACGTGGTGTTTATAGTAAATCGGCGTCTTGACGAGTCAAATCTAACAAGCGATATCATAATTCCGATATCATTTGAGCATTCAAATACACAAAATACATCATATGATCAAGGGGATCATTTTGAGTGGAGTGGTACGGGTTTTGCATGTATTCTGAGGCGTCACTCTCCATCATAAATAGCCTCATTCCTCATATGAGGGGCAAGAGAGAGAGAGCTCTAAAGATCCTCCAAAGCACATTGCGCCACTCGGCATCGTCGCCGTCAGTGCTAGCCGATCCTGCTGATTCTCACTGGTCTCCATCATGACTTCTACCGGTGATTTCAGCATTCTACCTGATTGTTCCTCGCGTTTTTTTGCCGGTGATTGTTCCCGCATTTTACGGATACATTTCCGCGGTGCTCATTCATCATTCGCTACTACAATACAACTGATCGTTGTCACATATGTTGTTCTCTCATATACTGATTGTAATCGGTGTCGAGAAGATCTTGTACTGAAATAGATACAGTGAAAGATTTTTTCAGCGCCGTGATTTTTCCCTCTTTTAGGGTTTTTCACGTAAATTCGGGTTTTATTGTTCACACTTTTATACGTGTGTGTGTCTTTGGATTTCACAAAGCAAAACTTTTACTACCGCTGGCGGTTTTCTAGACGCAGTTTGGCGTGTGGAAAAGACCCTTCAATCACAATTCCGGAACACCCGTTATGGCCAATGCAATGCACTGGAGCCTCCGCCCAACTCGTCACTCGAAACCAATCCTTGAACCAAGGATGCCAACCTTCTGCCTCACTTCCCCCTGATAGGTGTGACCCTGTAGGTGAAGGTGCGGCAGGAATCTCTTTAGAAGATCGTGTGCACCGAATGGAAGAGTCTCAAAATGAGATGATTCGACTTTTGCGAGGAACATAGCAGCAGCTACCGCAGAAAACACACCTCCCCCAAGATCGATCGTTAGCCGGGGGAGGTCAAAATGTTAATCTCCTTAATGTTGAACTTCCTCCACGTAGAGACCGTGATCGATCTCTCCTCGTTACTCATCCATCACGTGCTCAATGCTAATCCACCATATTCTGGTAGCTTGACATATTCTGACCACTACCATGTTATACGCGTAATTACGCTTAATGCAAGATGAATTTCACCTTCAAGATAGAAATCATCCTCCCCACCGCTTATGAGTCCTCACCTTAATTGAAGCTATTCTTCAACATCCTATTCCCGTAGGTTTCAAGCTTCCGAGCATTGATTCCTATGATGGGGCAACTGACCATATGAACACATCGACCATTACAGGACCATCATGCATATCCAACTAGCTCCTGACACACTGCTTTGTCAAGTCTTTCCGGTTACCTTTAAGGGGCAAAGACTTGGTTCTACTCCGCTGTGCAGGGGATCCATCCATACCTTTACTCGTCAAGGTTTTGAGAGTTCATTGCAAATGAGGATCAAGATTCCTCCCATCTCTCCGGCATTCGTCAAAATGATCGTGAATCACTTAAAGACTACTTCCAAAGATTCTCCTTAGAAGCTCGCTAAATACTTGGGGTAGACCCTGAATTACTAAAAGGAGTTTTCCTTGGAGGGCTCCGTCCTGGACCTTTCTACTCATCGCTAATGCGAGATACGGTCCGCTCATACACCGACTTGGTTCACCGTGTGAAAGTGCAAGTTTCTGCTGATGATTCTATTAATGTCCACCGAAAATAATTTGAACAATCCACAGGAAAACATAAGAGTGCTCTAGGTCAACAACAATCATCGGAAGAAGCAACGCGTCGTGATCTCCCTCCACGTCCCTCACATCAACGACTAGAATACACGCCACTGAACACATCTCGCGTTAACGTCTTGATGGCTATTCAGGATGAAGAGACCATTAAGTGACCACATACACTGAATCCAAATTCAGGAAATCATGAGCAATATTGTCACTTCCATCGAAGTCATGGACATACTACAGAGGCGTGTAAATAACTTAAAGAAGAGATTGAGAGGCTTATTCAACAGGGATATCTACGTCAATTTATGCAAAATCAACCAACTCAAATAAACATAGCTCCAACTGGGGGGCAACCAGGACAATCATCACAGAAATAACATAATAGTCTCCAAATAATTGGAGAAATTAAAACGACAAGTGGGCTACTATCTAATCAAGTCTTCCTCGCCTTTGAAGAGCGGAGTTTTAAAAATCTTGTATTAATCATCCCATCATTTTAACTCGGACTTGGAAGGAGTCCAAGTTCATCAAGATCCTTGTCATCAATGCGATTGGTGACCCCATTATGTTGTTAAGAGAATTTTGATTGATAATGGGAGTTAGTTGATGTTTTATTTTACCACCTTTCTTAGCATGGGTATGGTTAAGAAAAACTTTGACGTTGCGGGGCATATGGGTTTGATAATATTCATGCAGTGGAGGGGATCACCCTTCCGTTGTTCTCATGAATTTTCTCAACAAGTCACTGCTTCATTCTTAGTGGTAAGTCAAATTCAGCATACGCTATATTTGGAAGACCTCCAATCAATCTTGGTGCTCACTTGCACCTCATCTTAAGATGAAATTTCAAACTCTATCGGGTTGGAGTGGTCAGTGAAAATCAACAAATAGACAATCATGTTACCTCAAATAAGCTCAACCACGCTTCGGTGACCATCGAGAATTTTATTCTTCAAGATAAAGAAGTACCTCGAGAGGGTTTTGTAAGACCTCCCACTTCTTATCGATGACCAACCGTCAAGTATGATCAGCGATCGAGGAAAAATATTCCTTAAAACTTGGAACATGGAGGGTCTCGAAAAGTGTTATATATAATCATTTGTGTATAAATATTATAGTCTTTAATTTATCCTTGTCCTTTCCTCTCTCTTGTCCTTTGTTGACTCTCTAAAATGTATCGTCCCTTTTGTTAAGTTATCTTATCAATATTGTATCGCATTATCAAAGTAATGAGTTTATGGATTTTCCTTATAAGCTTATTTCTTCTACATTTAATCCTCCCACTTGAGAAATATACAACTCACATTGTATCTCAATCGGGCATGATCAATCCAAAGGGGACTTGATGGACCTCTTCCACGGTAAAAGCCAAGTAACACTTTGGGATACAGATAGTCAAAAGGTCCGGTGGACATCCCCTCTTCCATACAGTTGCGTCGTAACACTCGACAAACAACCTGGATAGGTCAAAATTCGGATTCAATTGACCTCTTCCATAGTTAACGTCGCCGGGCGCTCGACAATCGGATGGGTCAAAATCCTCGGCGGATTGATTCAACCTCTTCCACATTGCGTCGCCAGTAACACCGGATGGGTCAAAATTCTCAACGTATTCAATGCAACCTCTTTCACATAGGTTAACGTCGCCAGTTAGCGTCACACTCGACAAACCTTTGGATAGGTCAAAATCTCGGCTTTCGACCTCCATCAGTTAATAATCTCGACAAACAACCGGATGGGTCAAAATCACCGGATTCAATTCGACCTCCATAAGTTAATCATCGTACACTGACAAACAACCTGATGGGCCAAAATCTTCGGCGGATTCATGCAACCTCGTCACATTAGCGTCGCGGGTTGCGTCAGTCACACTCAACAAACAACCTGGATAGGTCAAAGAAAAACCGACCATCTCCATCTCCGGTCACCGGTCGCCGGTCATCCCCGCCGATACCGATGCCCGTCATTCACGTTGCGATTCTGCTACCCAGTCGGCCGCCGCATAACCGATCACCGCCACGCTTCCGTCCGCCATTTGTCGCCGACCATCGCACATCTTGCCGGTCATCTCGCATTACCGACGCTGGTTCTTCTGCTGACTACCATCTCCGTTGCGCTGCGAGCACCATGGCCAACCAGCATGGCTCACCGTATTTTTGCTCGCGCCGTAGATCATCGCCGGCATCTCGCCATCACCATCGTCGGTTATCTCGTCGACCATCGCAGTCGTCGCCACCGTATCACCATGGTTGAGCATCTTCGTCAACCCATCTCCGGTGATCGCCTCCAAACTGGTCGACGAGGTCAATTAACACCTCCGAGCGGAGCCTTGCGTATGAACTATGGGTCTTGACCTCACTGGTCCAACGAGGTCGTTGATACCTCTTTCAAGGCGAATGAGCTACGGTCTTGATCGCCTCAACCCGGTCGATGAGGTCGGTTAACACCTCTTTCAAGAGCGGAGCGCGTATGAACTTTGGGTCTTGATAGCCTCAACCCGGTCGGTCAGGTTGTTAACACCTCTTTTGAGGGAAAAGCGGAGCCTTGTATGAACTAGTCTTGATCGCCTCAACCCGGTTGGTCACGAGGTTAGTTAACACCTCTTCGAGGGGAGCTTGTGTGAACTATGGGTCTTGATCGCCTCGACGACCTTCTCTCAAGAAGAAGAGAAGGTGCCTTCTCCTGGGATTTTATAGACCTCTTTTAGGGAAAAAAAAAGTCAAAAGCGTAACCGCTCAAACGGGCCAAAAGCAGACGTTTTTCGGTGTCGATGGGCCAGTGGCGCCAATGACGCTACAGCAGCGTCCGTCACTTCGGCCGCTGACCGTCGTCTGTCGTTCCCGCGACCCGCCCTCCCGTAGTTAGCGACTGAACTTTTCGCCCACCGTTGTCGCCAAACTGCCGGCCCGTCGACCTTTCCCGGCCAGTCGGTCTATTTTGACCACGCAGGCCCACCTTTCTTGAATTATGCTGACCCAGCAATTTCTTGCAACTCTGTAATCCAACCCGAATGCTGGCGCGTAAATATCCACATGGGTCCATAACCGAAATCTGCATACATCTGCGCATAGGCCCGCGCATGGTCTTAATCTTATGCTCCGTGAAGATCGTTCTCTCAAAATGTATGGTTAAGGACAAATTTTATTGAAGAATTTATTTTATTTTCAAATATTCGCATATATATTTTTTGGATGATTGAGATAATATCATCCAAAAATAAAACAATATGACCGAAAACTCTCTAGTCGAATCTTAACGTAGAAAGTAATCGATCAAGACAAGATAGAGATCAGCGATTATTATCAATCGACTCTTAAACATGGAGTGTTTTAGTCAAATCGAAAGTGACGAATCTAACAAGCCCAAGATATCATAATTCGACATCATTTGAGCATTCAAATACACAAAATACATCATATGATCAAGGGATCATTTTGAGCCGTCAGATGAAGTGGAGTGGTACGGGTTTTGCATGTATTCTGACGCCACTCCTCATAAATAATCATTCCTCATGGGGGGGCAAAAGAGAGGAGAGAGCTCTAAAGATCCTCCAAGCACAATATCGCCACTTTCTGATACCACGCCGCCGTAGTCGGCCGTTGATCCTTTATCGTCTCTCGGTCTCCATCATGATGACTTACCGGTGATTGCTCCTATTCTACCGATGATTGTTCCTGCGTTTACGCTGATTGTTCTCATTTACCGATAATTGTTCGTATTTCCGGTGATTGCTCCATTCACCATCATCTACTACTACTTCGTTACAACTCGTCGTTGTCACATAGATGTTGTTCCTTTCTCATATACAATTATGTAATCCGGATTGGAAGATCTTGTACTTACATGTGGAAGCTTTTCTTGGGCTAAGCCCCGTGATTTTTCCCTCTTTTCGAGATTTTTCGTGTAAAAATTCTGGAGTTTTATTGTTCACACTTTTTATACCTCTGTGTGTCTTTGGATTTCATAAGCTAAGGCAAAACTTTTACTCTATGGCGGTAGCCGAGGATTTATAACTCAAACACATTTATCTCCTCTTGATTTTTGAGAAATAAATTCTCTTTGTGGCACTCTTCTTCTAATCTTCTTTCTCTCTTATGTAAAGAGTTGAAAAAAGTTATTTCACGTATTCAAGAGTTTTTTACTTTTCAAGTGTGCAGCCTAAGTAAACTTTCATTTTTCTTTGACCCATGGTTGAGTGGCTCCTCTTATTTGATAATTTTGGTAACCTAATCTTCAGCTTGCATACCATGGTTGGAGATGTTATAGGTAACAATACACAGACTTCCCGATAATTTGACAACTCGCTTGCATTGATTTGATTAGTAAAATTCCTATTAATGTAGGGCATGCTTGTTTATGGGTAAAAAAGCATCAAGAAAATCCATTTACTTCTGTTTCGTAACTTACTTAAGCCAAATTGGGTGAAAATTATGTGATTTAAAGGCTATTCACTTAAATATGCAACTTTTGCATAGTATATCATTATGGGAGGCTTGAAGACTACTGATATTTTGCTTACTATAAATTTTTATGTTGATCTATTGTGTTCTTTGTCGAAAAGAGATTGAAAAATATTCTCATCTCTTTTTTTGGATATACTCAAGGGAAGTATTAAAAGATTGTATTCCATGAGGAATTATTTTCTTCACTGCTTTTTTTGTAATTTCTTTATTTTTAATCTCTTGCTCGGTACCTTGGTCATTCAATTGTTGCCGGAACAAAGAATCTTCCAAATTATGAATGCTTCAACTATTTTCTAAGCCTGTTTTAGCGACTTAAATAAAGCTTATTGAGTTGGGAATTCAGCTCAATTTTCTTTATATCTTAATGTTTTTATGTTCTCTAATACTACTAATCATGACTCTTCTCTTGCCGGTCTGACTGATGGATTGCAAACATCCTTCTCTTCTCGAGCTGTGGCTATTCTCTGTTGGTATTGCTAATTCTAATGGAAAAATGCTGGACATGGATGCAAATAATTCTCTGTTTTCTGGAGCGATGATGTTATACCAGCACTTGTGGGATTCAACTGGAAGCCTGAATCCTAGAGCACAATACATTTCTAGACCCCATATTCCCTTTTATCAATTGGAGGTTGCATATTAGAGACTTTAATGATTATAGCTGATCATCAAATGAATTTTGATTTTGTGTTCAAGTATTATTTGTTGTCTTTAGTTCCGTTTTAGTTACATATGGCATTCTCTTTTTCTTTGCCTTCGGCAATTGCCTTTTATTCTTTTGGTAGCTCTAACTTTTTTGTATTCACTTTGTAACTATTTTTTATTTTTAATTGAATCCTGGGCAAGGCTCTCATCTCTCCCGAATATATGCATATAGTGTTAATTTGTGTTTAAATTTAATCAAAATTTAAAAATACAAAAAAATGCCACCTTGGACGCGCTCCTCTAGTCATTTGAGTTCTTTATGTTTGGTCTACAGCAATTTATTTATCCCATCTTATCAATTCAAAACTTCATCTAATTGTCCTCACTGATTGTTCTCCCCTATCTTCTAGGATTCTTGTCCAGAAGGACAGGTGCCCAATGGCGGAAGCGGCAGGTGAAGCTATTAACCCTCTCTCCAATATTCAACCTAAGCACTTTGTTCTTCTTGGCGCCGGCCATGGAGCCTGGTGCTGGTTCAAGCTTCGGAACCTCCTCGAAGAAGCCGGCAACAAAGTCACCTGTGTTGATCTCGCCGGCGCTGGAATCGATCTCTCCGATCCATCCTCCATACTCACTTTTGACGACTACAACAAACCACTCTTCGATTTCATGTCTGCCTTGCCCGACGACCACAAGGTAAGTGAAAAAGGCATTGGGGATTTTTTTTTATTTATTTAAGCAAAAGACAGTAAATGCTTTTTTCTCTGTTCTCCATTAAATTGCTAGTTTATACATGGTATGAACAATAGCAAATGATTCTGTAGTCTTTTACAAGCAGATGATTAATCAAACGATCAACATAATTGAAGATAAGGGGATTTGTCGGGGAAATTTTTAAAATTAGGCCTAATTATAAGTTTAATTATCCAATTAGACACCGGAAAAAAAAATTAGCAAATAGTCCAAGTCGTATGCTAACGTGGCAGACGACTGGCTCGTCCCTAATATTTTTTTTAAAAAAAATTAAAGATCTAGCGGCTTGGTATCGTTGGAATCGTGGCGAAATTTCACAACATGATCAAAATTAAGATTATGGGATATCTCGGTTTTTGAACAAGCTCGTCGAATTTTTTTTAAAAAATTGCATTCTGATATTTTGCTCATATCTCTCGTGTCGAATGTTAACGGTATCGTTGGAATTGTAACGAAATTTTCGCGTTTATGTTGATCAAAATTAAGATTGTTGTTCGACGGCGGTTTTCTTGAATCGCGCTAAAAACTATACGCGATCTGCGACCATCAGCCTATCATCGTTATTAATTATTGGAATCGTGAGCTTGGTAACAAAATTTTACGGTTTTCATGTTGATAAAAATTACGATTATGAGATCTCTGCGACGTCTGCATTCTACAATTTTTTTTTTTATCAGTTTTAGTATTATAACAATTGTGTATCGACTAATCGTGAAAGCGTGGAATTACGATTCGGATTTGGTGACAGGATATAGAATAAAGGCCCAAATCATCTTTCCGCTCTTATATTCAATCTTAATATTATGAAAATTGAAAAAATTTCGTTCATGAATAAACATCAAATTTCTAATTTTAAAAAAAAAATTAAGTATGAGCCAGTTGTTAAAAAAACTACGTATGTATTTAATATTTTGATCAACAAGTTATTATTCGTTAAATTCCAATCAAACTCTTCGATTCCAATCTGGATGAGATAGATATGAGCAAAATCTTTACCCCGCTTTAAAAAAAAAAAAAAATTAAGGCGCTGACGTGGACGCCACGTTGGCGTCAGTCGTCCGGTCCGACTTGGCCTATTTTACTAATCTTTTTTCGATGCCTAATTGGATAATTAAACTTATAATTAGGTCTAATTTAAAATTTTTTCCGAGATTTGCATACATACCACACAAATCTATGATTATGAGTTACACTCTTCTATGATATCTCATTCAACTTCATAAGAATATTTATATCTCTGATTAAACATTACTATATTATCAAATAAAATCAACACATATCCTATAACGCTAGCTGTTAAGCTCACTATTTATGTATCTTGCACACAAAAGCTGGTATATTGTAAAGTTTGAAATATATGATGAGAAATTTTTTTATTTTGTTCATTTATTTTTTTATTTTGCATAGGTGATTTTGGTGGGACACAGCGCTGGGGGCCTGAGCGTGTGTCATTCCCTGCAAAATTTTGACGACAAGATTGAGGTCGCCATATTCGTTGCAGCCACGATGCTGCGTTCAGGTTTCTGCACTGAAGAAGATGTTAAAGCCGTGAGTTCTAATTCATTATAATAGTCACTTTAAGGAATAAGTTTTCATGCATGGATTAGATTTAGGTAATAATTAATGTAAGTGTTTTAAAGCTTAATGCAATTTGTGGGTCGAATTAACTAATATATACATGATTTGTTTGATTAAAATAATTTGCATAAAAATTACAGATTTTATAACTTTATTTGGATATAAAAGTCCGTTTTGATTCAGTTTCAATATAATTTTTTTCTTAATATTGCTTAATGTAACAACATATTTATTTTGTAAGACGACAAATAAGATAGTTATAGTTAATTTTTATGAAATAAAAATATTCTCTCAAAAATATGAAAAGATATATTATAATAAAAAAATGAGTCTAGAAATATGAATTATGCACATTGTTTTGTTCTAACTTCTAAGTAATGATGTGATTGGGCTTTGATAGTTGGAGAGGCTTGACATCTTTCTAATTTTTTAATTTTTTTTTTAAATTTTTGATGAAATAACTCTTTCATTAGAAGGATTACTTAAATCAGCAAGAAAGTTTAAAGAAGTATGAGAAAAAGCTCAAAATAGTCCCTCAACTTTTAATAAGTGGCCAATTTAGTCTCAAAGTTTCATAGTGATCCAATTTAATTCCTTGACTATTGAAAATTGAGCAGAATTAATTATTAAGTCAAATTTCACCATTAAACTTAACTTTTGCTTTAAATATACGGACATTTTGAAAATAATAAGTGTACATAAATTTATTTTTTTATATTGATATATTTTTACAAGAGAAAGATAAAGGGAATGTTTGAACAAATAATTGTAATTTATCATTGTTTAATTAAATATCAAAATTAACTCATTATATGTGAAATTTTCAATGGTCAAGGGAACCAATTATATATATATATATATATAATTTTGGAGGTGAAGACAATATCACTTAACCAACAAATTGATTATTATATTTGTTCATGATCAGAATCTATGTGTACTTGTCCATGCATTCTTTCAATTGCTTTATTTTTTGTTTAAATCTGAGTTGTTATAAGTTTGATTTGTATAAGAAAACATGCATAGCGCTCCCCGCACACACACATTTTATTATTTCCTGATATGAACAACACACATTCGTAGAATAACTTATTTATTTATTTTAGTGATTTTAATTATGATTTCATTCAACAGAATAGTAAACATAACATTGGCAAAATGTATTCTTTTGTGCTGACAAACTATAGAAATATTATTCCAATTCCTTGATGGTTGACTTATTTATTTATTTATTTATTTCACTTGCAAAGGGAGCTCCGGACTTGCCAAAATTTGTTGATGCCTACAGTACTAAGTTTTCTTTAGGGAGTGACAAACCCCCAACAACTGTTGCTTTTAGTGAGGATGTCCAGCGCGAGCTATTATACCAATTGAGCCCAGTTGAGGTTGGTTAATTATTCTCTCATTAGCTCTACAATTTTCTTAAAAATTAGCTTTGTTCATTATTACTTAAATGACTTGGATAACTACTGCACTGTTTAATTTTAGGTTATGTTACATTACTTGATTCATATCCAACTAATAGGTTATTAGCATCTTTCATTGTATTTTAATTTTTTTTCTTTGAATTTTTTGCTTATAGGTCCATCAAATGTTTTCCTTGTGAAACATTAATACAATACTAATATTGATCATTGCTGAGCATAATACCATTAGCACAAGAAGTCTCTCTTTATCCAAGCTTATAGAAAATTGCTCTATTGGGGAACAATATTTAGTTGTTTATAAATATATAATTTTTTAAATATTATTTCTATGTGTTATAAGTAAAATTTATTAAGTAGGGCTTAAAATATAATATATGTAAATGCAAAATTAAATTATCTCAAGTACAAAGTCTTTAAAATCTTAAATTAATGATGGATATTAAATTACTTACTTTAATGTGCTTTGTTTTATATTATTGATACCATTTTAAAATTCTTTTGAGACATTATTTGTCTTTAGACTATAATTTTTTAGTCTAAAAAATTTGTTGCATGATTATGAAGTTATATTATTGGATATCAATTCTCAATTATTCAATAGATATCTACTACTTATAACAAAGGATATAATATTTTATATTTAACCAATCGATTAGATTATAATATGATTTTGGGCCAATTGATCATATGATATAGGTTAAATAGAATTTGTCAGCCTTAAATGTCATTCAATGAAATCAAATAAGTTAGTTGATTTAGATTAGATATAAGTTTCAATTCATAGGAATTTCTTTAGGTCAAAATGGATTAATTCGAGTCATGTCTTAATTGGATAAAATGAAAAAGTCAAGTGAGTCGATGACATGTGATTAAATCATTGGCATTAATTGGAGGATTGGATTAGGACATATAAGCCAATTTAGTCAAATTAATTTGGTTGGATTAAATGGGCTAAATATGGGTTCACATTAGTTGAATTATTTCATTGAGCAGCTAGGTCAATTCAAAGGTCAATTGGACTCAATTAGGATATAATATTAAAAATTTTGGTTCAATCAATTTGATCAAATTGAAGCTTTAAACTCAAATTGGCTCAATTGGTTCCTTAAAGATTCTAATTAGATTAACTTGTGTCAAATGGATTCAATTGGCTAAACCAAGAAGCAATTGAGTTAAGTTAATGTATGGTAAGTCTATTTAAGCCAAATGGAATGCTAGGCATAAAAGGTTTAATTTTGTCAATCAAAAATTAAAATATGAATCCTTATATATGTGGATGACATATAATAGGCCAAGCAACAATGACATCTCTTATACAGCAACTACAACACAAATTTAACATTCTCGACTTAGGCTCGATCTCACTTATCCTAGGAACCTCAACCAATCGAAGTATAGCTCCACCCGACTTCTTCGAGCGGGGATGACTAATTGCAAGCTATTCCTAAATCTCACATTCACCAAACTATCACCAAAAACTAATAGTCAATCCGAATATAACAATCATCAATACTACTATCATTTACAAGGCTCATTGCAATATCTCATAATCACACGGCCTAATCTCTCCTTTGTTGTCAATAAGCTATGCTAGCACATACATCAACTCTTGAACCTATAATTCAACCTTCTAAAAAAGCTACTATGATGTCACAAACTAACTCTCACACAAGGCCTCCCAATATATAATACAATGTGCAATTACGTTCAAATTCAACCTTCTCAAAAGGCTTCTACGATGTCTCAAAAGGCTTCTAAAATGGCTACAACAATGACTGATCTAATATGGCTAAGATAAGTGTTCGAAGACCTTGGCACGCTTAATTTTTAAATTAGGCTTAATTAAAATCGTAATTAGCTAATTAGGCCGTTAAAAAAATTTAAAATAGGCCCTGATTAATTAGCGGGCGGCCGGGTCAATTTTTATATCGGCCTATCGCCGTCTAACGCCTAAATTTCTTTTTTTAAAAAAATTAACCAAACAACTATGGTTTTTTGGCCATATATCGCTCATTCTGTCGGTTCAGCTGGGAATCGTTGGAAAGTAATAATTCTGGCTTTCATGTTGACAACTTTCGATCAATCTTGCCCGGGTAGCCGCAGTTTTTGCGAATGTATGAATTTTGAATTTGCAAAAATTAAAGATATTGCGGCAACCCCCATTTTTTGGCTATATCAGACTCATCTAGTGTCGGATTTCGGCATGCTTGGTATCGTTGGAAAGGTAATGAAAAATTTTACAACTTTAATGTTGACAACATTCGACAAATCTTGCCCGGGTAGTCGTAGATTTTGCGAATATATGAATTTTGAATTTGCAAAAATAAAAGATATTGCGGCAGCCCCCGTTTTTTGGCTATATCAGACTCATCCGGTGTCGGATTTCGGCGTGCTTGGTATTGTTGGAAAGGTAATGAAAAATTCTACAACTTTTATGTTGACAACTTTCAACGAATCTCACCCGGGTAGCTGCAGTTTTTGCAGTAACATTCTATGAAATAGTGAAATCAATGGAGTTTTTCATTCTTAGGAAGCAACTAAATGAAGCATTGCATAATTTGTTATATCTCCTTACACTAAAACACTCTTAATGTGCAATTAACAAGCTCTAAAGAAAAAAGACATATTATCATAAAAAAGCATATGATCTAAAATCGATCTCTGATGTAATCCAACCAAAACAAACAAATAATAAACAATACTAGGACTATTCAATCATGAGTTACAAAACTATGAAACTGATTGAGTAAATATAACAAATGAAAAATATCCACAAGTACATGCCATCTATTGTATAAAAAAGATAACACAGCTATCTTCGTTGATGTCTGCGCGGTGGAATTGCATCGCTATGGTCAGTGGTCGCCGTGGCGTCGCGTGATTATGGCGATGGTCCTCCTCTTCCACGCAGGTTTTGCGAATATCACAAGTCAGCAACGGTATTTTCAATATGTGGTGTCGTATGGAATGACGTGGGCGTGGCCGGGATTTGCGTGGCATGGATGCATCCGAGAGACCACATTGTTTCACGATATGAATCGGGTGGGCGTGTGAATGTATCGTCGTCCCCAACCATAGAGGATGGACCGATATCCATTGACGATACATCACGCTATCTGAATGCCGGAATAATATATCATGTATCTACGCCGAGATATGCATATTTCGTCGCCACGCATTCCTCATAATCGCTGATGGATTTAAATTTTGTATCATCACCTCTCTCCAAATAACCTGGAATATGTCGATTGATGTCTCACAAATAAAAAAATTTAGATCGAGTTTCATTGTTACAGGAAAACTAAATTGTAATACCATTATATAGACTAACCATTAAACGCGTTCTCCGGGAGGGTAGGTGTTAGGAGGAAGTGTTGGTCGCATGTAAAGTGAAGCGAGAACGATACCACCTCATGTATCGGTTAATCGGCTCCGATCCTGCGTGATGAATCTACCGACAACGACTCGCATTATCGCTCCTAAGCGTAAGCGTGGTGGTAGTCGACCCAATCAACGTCAGCTTTTCCTCGGCCATCGACCCGTATGAATAATGGATATATCGGGGCAACATCAATCATAGGTGGCGCGACTATCGACACCGCGATCGAGCAATTACCTATCCTCTTCCAACATATCATCTCCAGCTAGCCATATTTCTTCTTCTAAACATATATGCTGACATTTTGATGTCCATATGGCTCCCAGATGACCTGTAAATATAGCATAAATAATTTTTTCAATTGCAAGCACATAATGAGTAAGCAAATAAACATTACAACAATTCGATACGACTCGCACTCGAATTCGACTTGTCCCTATATACTCTGAGGTTGGATGCTGGCATTTCCCGAACAAACCCTTCATTCCATTGACATCCTACGCTAAGCCCATCAATGTCTGTGGGATATGACGCACGTAACATTGGTCTGCCCACATGAATGTGCTTCCAGGCCCATACATGCAATAAATGAACACATCCAGCCATATTCGTGCGCTTTGATTTGTTGGTCTCATGTAGTTCTCTATATAGATGAAAGACACAACCCGATAACTCCCCGATGTATCAATATCCTCAGTAATGGTAGATCGTAGATGAATCTCAACTGATGTATCTGGCGAAAGGAGATCTAATAGTAAATAATATGTATGCTCTGACATGCATAGTGAGCGATCTGGTAGATATGAATCTACGTATGTCGCATTGCATCGTAAGGGTAAACAAGTGCGTGCATGAGTCTGTCTCATTCGAAATTCTGAAGTGATATGTGGATGGACATGATATACTGACCCTGGCATAGATGAACATACAACAGCCATGAATTTCCCCAATAATCTGTAAAATTTCTCCCAACTGCCAAATATTACCTGAACTGCCTTTCGACGTGCATCCCAGGCCTTCATATAAGACACTCTTATATTGAACTTGGACTCAATACGACCTACAATTTCCCTGAGTTTTAAATCTAGCTGACATTTGACTGCGGGTTGTATGAAATAACTGATGAATTGTGATGTACATTGCTGTGTCCGTTAAGCGAATAACTGGTATGAGGTGAGCGATTGAATCAATCCTCCAAAACCCAACCTCTTAATGAGCTTGCATGTAGCGCCACAAACATGGTCTACCGGGTGAATGGTGGGTGCGCTGAATTTTAATTTGTTCAAACATATGACATACTCAACATTGTTTACGATGAAACCCTGACAGAATTGTCGCTTCTTTGTCATGAAAACACATACCTTCAAGCAATTGATGGGATGCGTTCTCTCCTCAGGTTGATTCATCTGATGGGCCATCAAATGTAAGGTCTTCATCCCATTCTTTAGTTGTTTGAGCGCTATGCATGTAGTCATTGTTACGTATCAAGTGCTCCTCAGTATGACTTATTATAATTGAGTATTCGGCTATCAAGTCTCTGATCCTTAGGGATGGTTCTGTGACCCTTAAAACAGTCTACTTTGCGTCACTATCATCCTCCTCATCGTCATCACTACTAGCTCCACTAGGCATAGTTTCATATTCAACACCTTCAGGAGATAGTGAATTCATGTCATTACCATCTGCGTCACCCATATCAGCAGAACTTGTCCCAACAAAATAATCATGTTCTGTTGGTGCAGGCACATAGTATTCCACTTGAGTGCTTTGAGTTGTGATGTACTCAGTCTTTGGTTCGAGCTCCCGGCTTCTATATTGTTAACCTCTCTCTCTCCACACGGTAGTTTCTCATTTTTAATATAAATCACAATAGGTTGCATGCAGGCTTTATTAATTATAGCTTCACAAACTTCTTCATCATTAATGTGAGTTACAGTAAACCCAGCACCAATAGGAAAATGACCCACCAAATTAACAAAGAACTTAGCTGGATCTATTTTCAATGACATCATTATTCGTTTCTGTAATTCCTCGAATTTAATCTGCCGTGGGACTTGGACTGGACGATTTTTCCCACCAATATATGTTGGATGAAATTGTCGCTTACTCTGAGTTCACCGACATAATAAATAACTATATAGACAGTATCTGAACTCATTTCTAACTGACAATAACAGAACAACAGTAATCCTTCCTCTTACCTGATCAATGTACATAATTTAATTCAGGAGAAATAAATTGAATATAATTTCCTAAATTAACAAGATTCCCCAAAAATTGAACTAATCACATAAACCCTTGAGCTCAACATGTATCTAAATAATTTGGAGTCATTTGGACTAAGTTCAGACGACAATTTAACTATCATGATAAATTGATTCAATTAGGCCAAATTCAATCTAAGTTAAAAATTAAACTTCTAATTCACTTCTAAGTAATTTAAAACTGTTTTATAGATCAATTAAAGGCCTTTTTATCACTAATTTATGAAGCTTGATCAAGTCAAAATTAAGTGACATAGTGGGCTTCGCAAGGTATAATCTTTAACTTTCTCCGGAAATTTGATTCTTAATAAAAATTCTTAGTTTTCATGGGGCATGTGATTAAATAAGAAAACTATTAATTGATTAGTTAATTTATATGATAACATTTAGCTCCAATCTATCAATGTTTCACAATTTTATGATGTGCACATAACATCATTAAAGTTGATGGAGACATTCCATCGGGCCTTCCTTTAGTCAAATGCATATTAAATCTACTTAATTTATTTAAAAAAAAAAAAAGATGTAGTATCTATACACTATGAATATTTCAGGTGTGCCTTCATTAAAAAAGCATATACTCTTAAAATAGTTGAACATATTTCCTATTGCATGTCATGCCTAACAAAAATAATTTAAAGCTTAGTATCTTGATGGTTTCCTATTAATCAATAACATAAATATGAGACCTTAAAATCATACATATTTTACGGAAAAAAAATTGTGCTCAAATACATACAACTTTATGCCTTCAATGAAAAAAAATTGTGCACATATATTGAACTACTTATATGCGCTTAATCAAAATAAATAGCTTAATCATACTTAATCAAACTAAATATATTTGCTTAATCAAACTAAATATATACGCATAAATTAACTTTTCCTAAAAAAATATAAACACCACATTTAAACCTAAATCTCACACAAATTTCTTATGAAAATCAAACTAAATAGCTTAATCATAACAACTAAACCTATAAAAAATAAAATCTAACACATTCGGTGCATTTAGGGTTAAAAATATCTAAATCGGTGGAAACAACCAAGAAAATCCCTTGCGAACTTCTCCTTCACCGGCGGCAACCTCCCGTGGCGGCGTCTTCCTGGCGGCGCAATGACGACCTGGCGGCGGACACGAGATCTGACGGAAAAAATGAAAAATCGAGAGAATGCTCTCGGTTTAATTAAATTAATTGGAAGGCCAGGTCGCCTGAAATGGGCCGGCATGACCAGCAGTCACCAATCGTCACGACCGGGCCTATTTTAATTTTTTTTTATCGGCCTAATTAGCTAATTATGGTTTTAATTATGTCTAATTTGAAAATTAAGCCACCTTGGCATCCCTCTCCACTGCAACAATATGTTGGTAAATCATATCTTTTAGAGCAGAACAAAACACATTGAGACATTATCATTTAATTTTGTAACAAAAAACATTATATAGAATCGATTGTATACAAAAAATGTGGACATTAACATACCTCTTACCATTGACATTTTCGGTCGCACGCTGACTTTGATTTGTTTTGCACCAATTTAGAGTACTTCTAAACCTTTTTTTTTATCTCCAATTGATGGTGTACTTCTAAATCCAATTCTATTTATTTCTTTTTCCTTGTAACTACTTTCCATCAGGGCAGTTAAATTAAAAAAAAAAAAAACAGTTTTCAAAACTGCAAACAGATCAAAATCTTTTCGAGAAGATATTTTATTTATGAATTTAATTTTTTCCGAGAAATAAAATTTTGAAAATTAATTTGTCTGATATTTTATTTATTGGTCAGCATCATGATGAGAGAGCAAAATCAGACGTAAACTTAATTTTAAAATATTGGGATAGACATAGTAATCTATCCTTTAGATAACTATTTTCCAATAAAATTTTATGCAATTTATATTTATTTATCTATGAAGGATTTATTCTTGTTTTGTATAGGATGCAGTGTTGGCCTCAATGCTCGTAAGGCCATCACCATCCCAAGCACTGAGTGCTGCCAAATTTGAAGGAAAGATAAGCGAAGTCAAGAGAATTTATATAAGGACAACTTACGACAATATGTTAAAGCCAGAGCAGCAAGATGCCATGATCAAGATGTGGCCGCCTTACGAAGTGTTTCCCATAGACACAGATCACAGCCCTTTCTTTTCTGCTCCACAGCGACTCTTCGAACTGATAGTAAGAGCTTCTGCTTCTGCCATTTAATGAATCCTGAGGAATGAGACTTCTTGAGGCCAAACTCATATGATTCTAGTAATAAATTTTATTCTTCCTGTTATATGAAACAAATGGGGGTAAGCTTATAGTTCAAGATTAGCTATATCTTATTGGTTTGACTCTAGTAGGGGTGTAGCAGAACGAAGAATCTTTGTTAGTGTTATTTCGTTTGAAATTTGTTTTGTTAGTGTTATTTCGTGTTGAAATGATTCATTTGTTGGTGTTTTGTTAATCTTTCATAAGAAAAGTTTTAGCTAAAATTTATATTTATGATGTGTAAATATGTATATATAATAATAATAATAATAATAATAGTAATAAATAATAGTACTAAATAAAAACAATAGTAATAAATAATAGTATTAAATAAAAATAATAGTAATAAAATAATAATAATAATAATAATAATAATAATAATAATAATATATAATATAATATAATATAATTTTTTATTTAGAAAATCACGATCGAACAAATGATTGTTACATTTATATATAGAGTTTGAAATGTTGAAATGTATTATTATTAGTTAGGAATTTAAATAATGTAAATGCCAAATATGAGCTGTTAGGAACTAATGAATTTTTTTGACAGCCTAAACTTTAGAAAGTTTAAATTCTTGGTGATTAATTTTTTTTATTTCAAAAAGCTGGTACTGATAGTCAAATAAGGAAAGCCGGAGATGTCATATTTAATTATATTTGGATTGAACTAAAAGCGGAGAAATTAAAATACATTTTTGTATTTGATTTGAATTTTCCTATTTTATTATTATTATAAAAATATTTAATAAAAAACATTCATATCTCACAAATTTTAACGGTGTTTATTAAGAAGAAAATTCAGTTCATTTTCAATTATATAAATATTTAAAATCACAAAAACTTATGCAGATCTAATAACAAACCTACGGAAAATCAATAAAATAGCATATGGATTGTTTTTCATATATGATTTATGCATTTTTCATTAAGTCTTGCATAATTTCCCTTTAAGTTTTCATAGCTCGCCATTGATGATACTGAGATTTAAATAAAATATTAAATTTTTTATTTCTGTTTATATTTATTACAATTAGTATTTATTTGTAATCAAAATTGGCCTATTAGCTCAGTTGGTTAGAGCGTCGTGCTAATAACGCGAAGGTCGCAGGTTCGAGACCTGCATGGGCCAAATGTTTATTTTTTATTACTTCGCATCAGTGGACATTTTTATTGCAGCATTAATAAAAGGTCAAATTAAACTTAAAGAAAAAATTTTATAAGATGATGATAAGACCTGCAATAATTTATGATACAGAATATTGACCAATAAAAGAGAAATATAAGACTAAGTTAAGTATTACAGAGATGAGGATGCTCAGGTGGATGAGTGGCTTTACCCTTAGAGATAGAATGTAAAATGAGTGTTCCGAAAAAAATTGGAGTAGCTCCAGTGGTAAATAAGATTAGGGAGAAGCGCCTTAGATAAATATAAAAGCGTCGCCACCATTTTAATTCATTAAAGAAAGTAGACGATTATTTATATTAAGAAAGATAGAGACAAAAGACTTGTATAAGACAAAAAAAATGATCTTAAGTATATTTGAATTAAATGAATATATGACATAGAGAAAAGATTCATAGAAATAAAGTGGGATTAAGGTTGTTGTATTAATAAAAGGCCAAACTGAGAATTTTATGTCCGTTTTATCAAAAATAATTTAGGCTTACATAATTTAATAGCCTTTTTCTCTAAAACTTTTCTTGTGGTACCATAACGCTCAGTGTAATTTATTATAAAAAATAAATGAAATATTAAGTTGAGTTCAATTTACATATAAAGTATAATAATATTTTTTTTTTTTTTACTTTTAACTATTATTCAAAAGTTTAATAAATTTTCATTTTTATTTGAGATAATTTTTTGATTATTTTATTTTTTAAAAAATAATCATAATTATATTTAACTATTAGATTTTTAGCTGTTATTTAGAAAACTTTATGATAAAATATTATAGCAAGTTACATATAAAGTATAATGAATTTTTTTTTTACTTTTAACTATTATTCAAAAGTTTAATAATTTTTTTTTTCGATATTTTACTGTAAGGGTGTATAGTTTTCTAAATATTTTGTTTTTAAGAAAATAATTATAATTGCAATTAACTATTAATTTTTTAGCTATTATTTAGAAAGTTTTATGATAAAATATTGATTTTAAAAATCAGAGCTGTCAAATATTGATTTTAAAAATTAGTTTTTGAATTAAAAAAGTATTTATAATAATTTTTCAACAAATTTATTTTTTTATAATAATTTTATAATCAGCTTAATAAAAAATTATAACTGCTTCAGAAAAACTTTAAATCAAATTTATGTATGGTTGGGACGGTACTGCCTCACTATCAGTAAAATTTTTGTTTCTGTCTATCATAAATGTTTTTATTCTATAGCTTCTTAGGTTTTTAGATTCAAATTTTGTTATAATTTCAATTGTTTTTTTTTTAAATATTATGAACATGTATTTCAGATTTAAAATAAAGAAATCTCTAATCGATGTTTAATGATAAATTAGTGATAAAATTCTTGTAAATTTGTAATGACTAGTTATAAATTTGATTGAAATGTCATTCAAAATAACTTTCGTATGAAAAATCATCATAAATTATTGAATTTCCATTTCTGCTGTCAAAATCAACTAAAACTAAAACTAAAATTAAGCTTTGATCGATTTCAACGATCTAAAATCATCAAAATTAAGGGAAATGATCAGTACCTATGATTGTTATTGATATGACACTGAAAAATTTACTAGTAGAAACATGAATCTTGATGTCAGCAGTTGATCCCGGTTGAAATTCAGCAAACTTAAAATATCATTGGAAACTTTGGGATATCACTTAAATTTTAAATAGCTCTTAAACATGGAGTGTTTATAGTCAAATCGAGCGTCTTGACGAGCCGAATCTAATAAGTCCAAGATCTCATAATTCCGACTTCATTTGAGCATTCAAATATTTAAAATACATCAAATGATCAAATGAGTCATTTTGAACCGTCCAGATGGAGAGTGGTTGTAGTAAGTATTTACAGGCGTCCACCAATCTATAAATACATTCATTCCTTGAGGGAGCTGCAAGAGAGGAGAGAGCTCAAAACTTGAAAATCCTTCAGCTTAATCTCACGGTTGTCAACCATATTAGTCGCGATCGCCGTGTCGATCTCCGTCATTATCTCACGGCCTTCATCGTTCAATTCGATCTCATTGTCATCATCCATTATCAGCTGTTATAATATGAATGTGACTATATGGTTGTTATTATTTGATTTTGAGATTCTAATTGTCAGCCCTTCTCATGTACAATTTTGTAATCCCGTTATCGGAAATTTTTGTACTCTGAAACAAATACATAGTGAAAGATTCTTACTAGGCTAGACCCCGTGATTTTTCCCACTTTTCGAGATTTTTTCACGTAAAATTTTTTTTTCTTATTTCTTTAAATCTCGTGTCTTTGGATTCATAACAAAGTTAAGGTCAAACTTTTTCTTTTAAGAGCTGATTTTTTCAGCATAGCAGTTATAGATTCTCTCTGGCTCCCCCTTCAAGGCAGTGTGAATATTTTCATGATTTTGAAGTGGATTTAAGTGCTTATTTGCCTGATTAAATAATAGAATGTCAATCGGCTTAGAGAGACAACCCTTAAAATGTCGAAGCTTGAGACTTAAATTTGCTCGTGAAGAGATTTAGAATGCGTTTGGAGCAGCTGTAGCTGTCTAAAATGATAGTGGTAGAACTGCTACAGAATAATTTACTGTCTAAAAAATAATGATAAATATTACAATATCAAATATTATAAATATGCACATATGCACATCAGCATAAAAGGTTATAATTTCACTTTTAAGATCACAATTCCATATTATTCTCCGGCGTTTCATTAAAATCCACAACATTGCATATTTAGTGATGTAATCATATATTATAATCAAGTCTCAATGTGATAAACTATATAATAAATCTAAAAAAAAAAATGCTTGTGATATGTGTGAGCTATAGTATGTAATCAAACTTATTGCTTAAGATATTATTAATATCAATTATTTAGATAAATTATGATTAGTCAAATAAAAGATGAATTATTTTCTAAATTTTAAAAACTAAATATAGTTTACTTTATAATTTCTAATGACAAAAAAAAAAAACATATTTTAAATTTGGTAGAATATTAGAGCAAAAAAAAAATTTTTTTTTTTAAAGCACAATAGAATTCAACTAAAAGAATAATCTATTTTTTTAATAATTATGAAGTAGATAACATGAACTTATGCAAAATTATATAACTACATCAAAGCTAAATAACATCATGATTTAAGAGGAAGATGAGAATATTTTTTAATTTTTAAAAATTTCTTTTTTGTCTATCTAAATTCATATAAGTAGGTCTTGGTATAAGTGAAATTCAAATTCAAGATTTTGATAATAATTTTTAAAGTTTTAATTAAGTAAATTAGTTGATATCTATGTAAAAAAATTAATAAGTGATATTTAA
Source organism: Cymbidium sinense (assembly GCA_021442155.1). Classification (NCBI taxonomy): domain Eukaryota; kingdom Viridiplantae; phylum Streptophyta; class Magnoliopsida; order Asparagales; family Orchidaceae; genus Cymbidium; species Cymbidium sinense. Next base: position 126,662,801 of record CM038215.1, read on the forward strand.
TACAGAAAATTTACATACATATCACATAATTCTTATATATTTATATATTTAATACTTAATTTGATATTTATAAATATAGCATATTCCTATACTTCAAAAGGTAAATTTTATTTGTAAAAATTAATAAAAGTATTATTTTTGTTGTAATAATAAAAATTTGAGTGCTATATATATATAAATATTTATGTTTGGATATTAGATATATAAATATATAAAAAATTATGTGTTATATATATAAATATCCCATTACAAATTTATATATGCCATATTATTTTATTCTTAACTTGTCCTCCAATTATTGAAATGATTCCATATCTCTAGTTTCTTTAGTACTTTGTTCTTACATGTCCCTCTGCTAACATATGCTACTGAACAAATCCGTTTTTTTTGTTGAAATCGAGTTCGACCAAGCAGATTCATCAACTCCTGGTTGTGGGTCTACTATAAGTACCATGGCCTCGATCGGAACCACCGCATACTAATCGATTTCTGCTGGTCCGGGAAGGCAAATGGCCGCCCTTTGCCATTTCCCTTCGCCTTGTCACCGCTCTTTCTCGAAGTTCCTGTCCAACTCCAAATCGCAAGGTTCTCTCCACCCCAATGTCTTGGTCAGCAACTCTAGCCCTAACCCTAGCATCGCAGGCGTCGGCTCCCAGACCCGGCGGCGTTCATCCTCTTTTTCCATTAAATCCTCCACTACCGCCTTTGTCCCGCTGGAACACTCGGAGTCGACTTCTCTTGGGGACGTCACCAGGTCCGATTTCCCTATCCTTCGTCAGGTAAACAGTAGGTCGATGAATTTTATTGGGTATGGGGTTTCTTTAGTCCAAAGTGGTTACTAGTGCGATGAATATACTTATCTTGATTTTGTATTGGTCGAAAACTTGAGTTTCGTGCCTTTTTGATTGCCGTTATTGAAGTTCTTATGACGATTTAAAGTATTATTTAGTCCGGAAGAGATTTATACTGAGCTTATTTTGGACATTGCAGAAGGTTAATGGCCGTGATCTGGTGTATATGGATAACGCTGCGACCTCTCAGAAGCCAAATTACGTTCTGAAGGCATTGAAGGAGTATTATGAGTCTTCTAATTCTAACGTGCATCGGGGAGTGCACTATTTGAGGTATCGCCGAAGTATTTTTTTTTCCAATGTTTCAGCTTCCATCGCAGAAATAATGTATTTTGTTCTTTTTTCCCTTTTTAAATGGCAGCTTATACTTGATATTTTCAGCAGGTTTTTATCTAAAAATTGTCAATGTACTTCTGCTTTATTGTCACTGACTGATGGTTTTTTTGTAAAGCCTCACACAGTTTCTTGATCATGACCATTAACTGCTCCTAATTAGCTGATAAAATAGAGTAATTATATTCTATGAAGTTGAATTTCTATGGCAGATGGCAATTAGTTCTTCTTAATACCGAATTTGTAAGTAAAAGTTTGACCTATTCTTGGTTGATATTTGCATTTTACTTATTGTTATTGAAAATGGCCCAAATTATCTTTCTTGGTGGCACAAATGAGGTAGGACTAATGATGCGGAACACAACAAACTCAGGAGGAGGGCCACACCACCACTAACGAATTAGTCTCATTCCCCTTTTCTTTTTGCTGTAGTTTAATCTCTTAGCATATGGGGAAAATTTTTATGTTTTGATTTTTCTTACCTATTTTTAGTTGCTGTGTTAGTTATTAGCAGGATATTTCTTCCATCTTCTTATGGGAATAGACAATTTTACATGCATTTTGAAAAAATTGAAACTAGTTACGGTTCTCTTATTCTTTGTTTTTTTTTTTTGTTTTTCTTTCTCAATTAAGCTTCTACACTATTTAATCTAGGAGTAGTTATATAATAACACCACCAAAAATATATGGAACAAGTCCAACAACACAGAGAAAAAGATAATCAAATTACATTTTTCATGCAAAAATAACAACCTGAATTCATTGGGCTAGAAGGCATACAAATCTAATTTAAAAAATTGAAGAACTGTTATTTAGGGGAAGATACATGCATATAGCAAATCCCTATTATAATAATTAACCATAAAGAGATGAGTGGCTCTCAGCAATGCTTGGAGTAAAACTTCTTTAGAGAAGCCATTGGGAATAGAGTACTAACTATTCTTTGAACAAAACCCCTAGAATGTAACTATATACTCTGTTTTTGTGGTTCAAGGTCAACAAAGGGAAGGAGAGAATAATCACTAAATGCTCACTCAATTGCACCCTTCCCTTTATTCATCCAGGCAACCTTTGTAAGCTTATGAAAAGAATAAGTTTGCCTACCTCTTTATTTTCTCAAACCTACTTGTTCTCCATAAAATCCAAATAGCACGCTACACATTGTCTAGAGAGGGTTGCTAATAACACATTCAAATGCAAGGTGGGGCATAAAGAAAATATTCCAAAAATGCCTTAGGGTTTTATGCAACCCTGAAATTTATAAATCCAAAAATTTTTAGAGAGGTTAATTTAGCTAAGTTATAAAAGTTAATAACACTAAAGTAATACCAAGAAATTCAGCTTATGGAATTAGGTGTTAGACTTCTAGATAAGGTTGACGGGTACATGCCATGAAAAAAGTTTGTTTACCTATTTTATATTTTACTCTTAAGTTGTGCAATATAAATTGGGTGGTTAAACCACACCCCTTTCTCACAATCTTTGCACTTCCCTGCTTTATAATAAAGTACTTCCATGCATATTTTGACTTGTGATTTTAGAAGACATCATAGAATCCATACAAGAAACAACTCAAATTGATGGATCTGTTATCATTCGCATGCAAAATTATTGCATTGTTAACTTTGCAGTTTTTTGTTATTTTTCTTGTTTCATGTGATGATGTTCTTCTATTTGTATTAAACTATTAATTGGTTGGTGGCATAGCCCTATTTTATTTGGACCTTTATGAATGCATTAATGTATATGAATATACCATTTCTAGCCTTTTCTTTTATCATTTTCTACACACTTCTGTTGTTTTTGATCTTGATGTCCTTGAAGCAGTTTGGTTCCTGATAGGTTTGTATTATAGCCCCAATTAGGTGGTTTGTGTTGTCCTAATAGATGTTCTTAGTACCTAGCTCGTTGAACTATTTATAGGTTACATGCATATCACCAATTTATGACTTTTTTATTGATTGGTTTTTTTACCATCATAGTTTATAATGCCTACCATCCTTTTCTAAAACCATAAATTCTCTAAATGTATTATACTTTAATTATTTTTATCAACATTTCACATGCTTTTTGCTGTCTTTGAAGATTATTTTCTAAGTATTATGTTAACCGATGTCAGTTTCATCATTCAATTCACCCTAGTTTGATGTGACTATTGGTGGAATAAATGTCTCATGTTGAATGGTTAAACAAAACTCTGCTTTGCATAGAATAACTATATGAAAGTGTCAATCATCATGATGTACATGGATGCATATGTGTGTTTGGATTGATTTCAATCCCTTTGCATTACTCACATATCTGACAGAACAGATCTACAATATGGCTTAGAAGTTTGACTAGAACATTGAATATCCCTAAAAAATTTGGTCAAATTTTTACTTAATTGAGCTCACATCAAAATAAACAAGCTGCTGATGTCCCATGCCCTACTCACATCAAACTAAAATTGAGCAAACCTATATTAAATTTAGCTAGTTCAAGACTAAACTGAAATGCATATATATATATATATATATATATATATATATATATATATATATATATATATATATATATATATATATATATATATTTGAATATACACACAGATGCACGCTTGCACATACATACACATACATATATATGCATGCATATGCACAAATACACACACTTATGCATGCATTTATCTTTATAGTGCATCATGCATTCATATGTGATGCAACATTTATGTACGGTGCATGCTGGTTTAATTAAGAAATTCTCAACATCAATATCAAACCAACTTTAGGCTCAAGTTGCTTGAATTGAAATATATTAGATTAATCTGGTTTGAAGTAAGATTATAATAAGCCAACCTATAATTAAGCATGGCTCTTTAAGATCAGATGACTTTGAATCAATCTTGAGTTGGAGTCAAATCACCTTGAGTTGGATGTTCACAAAGCTGATCTTGAGCTAATGTTGAATTGGTTTAAGGCCAGCACAAACCCTAAATGCATGTGTAATTTGACTAAGCCTAAACAACTTGCACTGCTGTATATTTCTTTTTATGTCAGAGAATGCCATTATTTTAGAATGTTAATGGCGATGTTTATGTTATCATGTATCTATATCCCCACCTTGAGAGTCTTTAGGGTGTGAAGTTTTGGCCATCTTAAGGGCAGGAGGAATTTTAACAATCAACTTAACAATGTCCATTGCAATGTAAGAACATAAAAAATATAAAAAACTTATTTTTTGTGCTTTTAATAGTACATGAGTTCCCGGACTTACATATTTTTTAAAACCTTAGTTTTTTGTTGATATATTGTTGATTCAAGCACTTACCATTGCAGCTTGTTGATGTTTTGTTTGTTTCTAGTCAAAAGGCTACAGCTGCATATGAGAATGCCAGAGAAAAAGTAGCCGATTTCATTAATGCATCAGATCATAGAGAGATTGTGTTTACTCGAAATGCTACTGAAGCTATTAATTTAGTAGCTTACTCATGGGGTGACTTAAACTTGGGCTCTGGTGATGAGGTTAGCTTTCCTTTGCTCCTTGTAGCTAAATATTCCAGTTTTATCTTTGCGTATTTTGCCTGGTTTGATTGCAGAGATGCTGTTTTACACTTGTTTTTTCTATTCATTAATTTGTTTGTAGATTTTGAACGTTTCCATTCAATAATTCTGCTCAGCATCATCTTCATCATTACCATCATCATTAGCTTTTTCCCTGATCTTAGGGGCAATACATTTCCAACCTTCTTTCTTACCCATCTTGCTGCTTTTCCTTGATCCTGAATTTTCTTGTGTTTTTTCTTCTACAATGATTATTTTCTCTTGCCCTACGATAAGTTTGTAGCATATGACTTTTCCTGTTTGTTATCTACAACATTTTTTTAATCAATTTGACATGATTTCTACTCCTTTGCTTGTAAACATTCTTACTTATTCTTTGTGATGTTTATTTCTTTTTAGATTCTCCTTACAGTTGCAGAACATCACAGTGCTATTGTCCCATGGCAAATTCTTGCTAAGAGAAAGGGCGCTTCTCTGAAATATATTGGTTTGACAACAGGTGAAGTTCCAGATATCGAACAGTTGAAGAACGCCCTCTCAAGCAAAACTAAGCTTGTGGTCACCCATCATGTTTCAAACACACTTGGTAAGCTAATATTGTAATCATTGATAATTTCATACAACCGCACTTTATATAGCTTCTAGAATGAGGAAACTTTCTATGCAATGAAAAATGGGGAAGATGAGTATAGTGATTTTTTCTGTCATATATCTTGTCTCGGTATATTGTGTTGGCTATCATGTGATATTTCCATTTTTCATGTCCGTTGTACTTAAAACATGTGGTTGCACAAAATATTACAACAATTCTGCACATCTGATGTAAGATTTGTTGAGAATAATCACAATCTGGACATAAGTAGTGATTTCTCAGATTTTACCTTGAGAATTATAACTTACAGGCTTTCAGTACTGATGCTGTTAATGTTGGAAAGATTAGATATAAAAATTATTAGTGAAATGGAATTTGAAAATGATACAAACATGCATACAATCCTGAGTAAGGTTGCACTTGCCTACAGGTTCTGCTCTTCCCATTGATGATATTGTACTTTGGGCTCATGAGGTGGGTGCAAAGGTTCTGCTTGATGCTTGCCAAAGTGTTCCTCACATGATGGTGGATGTGCAAAAGCTCAATGTAGATTTTCTTGTTGCATCATCCCACAAGGTACGCCTTATTATTTTTATTATACTGTTCTATTTAGATTCTTATCGTCAGTCTTTTAAGTTCATCCTTTGAGGGTGACTGTTAGAACGTGACAAGCATATCTCAGATGTGTGGACCTACAGGCATTGGATTTTTGTATGGAAAAATCAACCTTTTGGCTTCCATGCCACCTTTTTTAGGTAAATAAGTTTTTCAATATTAGTTTTGGAGATCCATTTTTATTCTATGTACTCTGCTTATTCTTAATGATGTTAACTTTCTGACCAGGTGGTGGTGAAATGATCTCTGATGTATTTCAAGAATATTCTACCTATGCTGAACCTCCATCACGGTAAAAAGCTTGATTTCTTTTTCAACTCTTTTTTTACTGTTTCCTAGCCTTGTCAGGTTTATCTTTTTTTTTTTATTAGTTTCTGGGAGAAATTTTCTACTAAAATCAAAATCTCTGGAATTTTAGAAGAAATAAAGAATAACAACTAGCATTACCCATTTTAATCTTGATACCTTTTATCAATACAAATGACAAATTGTCATTGTACATACAATTGTCATCGTACATACATGCCTGTGGCAAGATTAAAATGTTACAGGACTTGAAAGATTTGTAATTAAAGCAAACTTGGTCTGTTGATGCATTGGACAAAATTTAAAAAAAGGGTTAAAAAAGTCAATCTTCTGATTAAAGTTCAGAATAACATTTTTTTTTCCTTTATATTATTCATAATTCTCATTGGGATTCTTTGAAAGCCACTCACGCTTTATGTTTTGAAAGGTTTAAGGTGTATTATTTCTGATGTTTCATTTTGCTGTTCCACCATAATATCCTATAGTAAGAGGAATTTAAGATTTTTATGGGTCTGAAAGCTTTATATGGAAAATCTAATATCTAGTTTTAAAGTTCTTATTAATTTGTTTTTTGTCATGTACTATTTTGATACTCCAGCACATATGTATGTTAGGTATATAATGAACTTTAGAAGTCTAAAACATCATCATCTTTCTTTGTTAAATCTTACTTTGTGCTTGTTATTGATTGTCTTTAATTCACATTGAAAGGTGCTTTTAATTCTCACTTCTTTCTTTGCACATGAAATAGTGCAATTCATCTTCCAAAACATTTAACATCAAGTTGTTAAATAGTTGGATTTGTGTTTTTGAATTTTGTGACAAGAAGTAAAAATTTATAGAAATTCAATCTAAAATTAGTGAAAATGATTTGTAATGAAAGGCTAATACTTCAGTATAATGATGATTGAGTTGCAGACATATTTGTCAATGGCGAATGATGACCATAATGTAAACATCGCCATGAGGTTATAACACATAACATATATTGTGATGCATGTCATTTGAAACATGGTGCAAAATATTTAAAAAGTATAAATAAAAATGAAAGACTATAAATTGAAAAATAGAAACAAAAATAATATTTAAGTTCAAGTGTTCAACACTTCGATTACTTAAAGAAAATAGGTTTAACAATTCATGCAACTTTCAAAATAAATGAATTAAAGATGAAAATTCATAAAACTAACCCCAAATGATTGGAACAAGACTAATAATAATGATGATGATATTTAGCATAAATTTAGAAAGAATTCTTGGAGTCAGGTTGATTATTGATGAAGAATACTTTAAATTTAAATGTCATAGTTTTTGAGGTATAGAAAATTGTTGAGATCAATCATATACCATGTCCCATTGGATTAGCGATAATCCTAGCATTCATTATGAATCAATAACATAATTATTATGATAATAAAAAATTAGAAGGCCAAATAGCTATCAAAACTCAATTTTAGATAAAAGATAATTAAAATTTGATTTAAAAAAAAGTAAAACTTTAATTTTGATTAAGTGAAAATATGCTTTCTATAGCCTTAGGTAGGTTTCTATTCATTTTGACTTGAAAATAAAATAAAATAAATAAATGAGAATGAACCATGCTAGATGCAAAACTACTATGATTGTTGATGCTCAAAAGAGGCTCTTGTTGGGATGGATGGATTATGTGAGTGAAAGAAAGTAGAGCTCGCTACCATGAATCAATCATGCAAGAGAGGAAAATGTTGAATTAATCATGTATGTATATATGCATATATGTACGTACGTGTGTCTGTGTACACACATTATTTTTTCATATCAAATCTTAAAAATCAATAGTGCGCATGTCTTGGGGGTCTTGCGACACGTGCCATTGCCTATACATGGCACAAACGATGTGCGCTATTTTGTTGCGTTGTTTCGTGCCACGTGCAATGGTGTGCGTGTTTTTGCGCCATTAAGATGTGTTTAATGTTGGTGGGTATAATAGACTAACCACAGTAGTCGCAAATACATTATTTATAAGATCAAAACAAAAAATTCAACATTTTTTAAATACTAATTGCTCCATGTTTGGTGGGAACCTTTTCCAATTAACATTGACTTCATGGTCATACATATAACTGAGAGGCTAATGTTGAAACATTGGTTGTTTTTACTGAAGTTATTCCTTATCAAACTAATGAAGTTGAAATTGAACTGATCTCCTATCTCGTTGGTCCTCCAATTGAGTACCTGGATCAAGTGGAAGATGCTAACTAATCATCCTCATTGCAACTAACTGGTTGATGTCAAAATTTTCAACATTATAGTAGTTTTCTATTTAGGTTGGTATGATCATCAATTTTTTAATTTCTTTTTGTAAAATTCTATTGTCGCATTTATGGTCAGTTTCATGTGCATATCGATACAAATCTCCACTGATAGCTCTTAAATGTAATTTTTTTTATAGCATTTACATTTAAATGGAAACATAGTTCTCTTTGTACAATAGAAGAGTTGGATATTTTTTATTCAGCTTTAGTAGAAATTAATAAGTTATAAGATTCAGTGATTTATTCAACAGAAAGTAGTTAATCTAATGGTGTTTGGTATTATAATGTTATATGGACGGTCTTCTCGACCTGGAGAACTTAAAAAATCTGAGTCAACCTGCCCGCCATAATATTTTCATGAGAATGCATTAGCATTGTGGATTTTAAGTGATGAAATAATTAAGAATATTGAATATATGTCAAACTACACAATCTTACTTTGCAAGAGGGAATATTAATTCTATCTAAATTTTATATTTGTATGCTCTTTCAAAAACAATTTGATTTACAATGTGCTACTAATGCTCGGTGAATATACAGAAGGTTTGTCCCTCAAATTTTGCCAGTCAATTGCATGTCTAACATATGCACCTATCATGTCCATATAGTTGGCAGCAAAATTCAAGTGCTGTGGAGGTACATGAAAAAATTGGCACCGTCTAGTCATGTATTCAGGGCATTACTAGTGTAACTTGATATTTATATATTATTTTCTTATTCTAAGCATTGAACAACGTATAGTTCTAAAATTGAAAGAAATTATTAGTAAAGTGAGGCCAAATTCAATGCCATTCCATACGTAAAGGCTCAAGATGCTTGAAGTATAGAAATTAAAATGATTTTTTGCAGTTGGGAGGCATTATATTGTTCTTTAGTAATGCAAAGTATTGTCTATGCAATTAAGACTAGTTCTCCATGGCATTTTCAATGTTTGTTTTGGAGTTTTGGCCCTTTTATTTTTTGTTGGATTTATTAAGCTAGATGAAACATTTTTTCTAAGCAATTATATGGATGTTCTTCTAACTCTTGTAGGGATTGCTGCTAATTGTGGTCTATTTCCTTTTGCATATTTCATTGTTAAGTCTAAGTCTAATGGATCTTAAGAGTGGTTCTTGTGTTCCCTTCATTAGGATTGTGCGTTCGGTCGATTCAGATAGATTGATTGATGGATTTGTTAAACCAATTGAATTAAATCATAGGTAGAATTAAACCAAAATATAATTTGATTTATTTGGTTCAGTCTTGGTTTAGTTGAATTTTGAAAAAAAAAGTTCCAGTTTTTATAATGCAAAGACCAAAATTTATATATGATATTGAAAAAAGAGAAATCATGCCATCACGTTCATGCAAACACTATCATTGCCAGTCCCAAGTCCGGATGCAAAAAGTGGAGGGTTGCGTTAGGGTAATGACTAGGTGTAAAATTTGTCGAAATAATCTCATGAATCATTTAAATCATTTATGTTAATCTTGCATAGAGCTTGTATGTAACGAATACGGTGAAAAATGCTAAAAGCGTGGCGCCCGGTGCGATGTTAAATAAGCAAGGATTCTCACATTATCGAATCTGAGGCAAAGAAGTTAGTCCATGAATTAGGTTAGGACCTTGGAATATAGGTACTCTTACGTAAATTAATGAAATTAATATATATTAGGTTCATAGAAAGATAAATATTTTATGTGTTTAAACTAAATGGGTTGGTGAGAAGGTCAGGAGATTGATAGTTTAGGTTTTAAACTTTGGTATTGGTAAAAGTCGAACTAGAAATGGTGTAGGTATGATTATAGATAAAAGTTTGAAGGATAATGTTATAAGTATTAATAGATGTGGGAATTATAAACTTTAAAGATTATTGATCTTAAGATTATCAATATTATAAATATCTATCGCTTAAGTAGGTTTGGAGGTAAAAGAAAATTTTGGAATGAATTAGAAGGATTAATAAAAGATATCTCTTGAAGAAAAAAGTATTTATTGGGGAGATTTAAATGGACGTATTGGTAGAGTGGTAGAAGATTTTAAAGTATTCATGATGGTTATGGATTTTGAGTGGTAATGAAGAAGGTAGGTATATTAGATTTTCTTGCATGATTTTAGTTCTTAACACTTTATTTAAGAAAAGAGATGAACATATTATTACATATAAAATGGATCTAAAAACACAAATTGATTATTTTTCGATAAGAAAAATAGATCGTTTAGATTGTAAAGATTGTAAGGTCATTCCAAGTGAAATTTTAAGTACCTCATCGTATTATTAGTTTTAGATTTTAAGATAAAAGGTTGTAAGAGAAAAAATAAATTAAATTATTGTCACAGGATTATATGGGGACACTTAAAGAATCAAATAAAATATTTTTTAAGAAAACTGAAATTAGAATTTGGGATATTAAGAAATAACATTATGTGAGAAAAAATATCAAGTGAAATTAAGCAAATTCAAGATGTCTTGGAGAATCAAAGGAAAAGCGTCTTTTAATAAGAATAGTTGGTGGTGGAGTCGAGTGTGCAAGAAAAGATAAGAAATAGAAGCGTTGTTATAAAACTTGGTTTAGATGTAAAACTTCGGAGAATTGGGAAAGATATAAAGTGGCCGTAGAGATTAAGCGATAAATGATTGAAAAAGTGATTTATATAATAAATTAGATCTACCAAAGAAGATGAAATATGTATGTATAAGTTAGCCAAGAGATAGGAGAAGTAAAGATATAGTTAGTGAGTATTGGGATGAAAATAATAAAGTGATTTTCTTAGAAAAGATATTGAAAATATGTAGATGAGGTATTTTGATAAACTTTTCAATGAAGGATCGAAATACGATTGATTTTAGCAACCTGTACTAAACAAAATAGAGAATTTCATTTTTATCATTATAGTAAATCTAAAGTTAGTGAAGCTTTAAAGAAAATGAAATGTGGAAAGCAGGACCAGGATAATATTCCAGATGTGTGGAAATGTTTAGGAGATCAAGGAATTTCTTGCTTACAAATCTTTTAATGTTATTTTAAAGACTAAAAGATGCAGATGAGTGGAGAAAGAGTTTGTTGGTTATATTTAAGAATAAAGGTGATGCACAAGAGTGTGCAAATTATAAAGGAATTAAGTTAATGTGCCATACATTAAAATTATGGGAGAGAGTAATTAAGCATAGGTTACGATGTGATACGAAGTTTCTCAATGTCGGTTTGGTTTCATACTTGGTAGATCTACTATGGATGCTATACATTTGTTAAGAGGTTTGATGGAGAAGAGAAAGTAAGAAGGATCTACATATGATATTTATTGATTTAGAGAAAGCTTATGATAAAGTCTCAAGAGATGTTGTTTGGAGAGTTAGAGCAGAGTTAATATTGGTTATATTCAAGTCATTAAGGATATGTATACTAGAGCTATTACTTGTGTCCAAACATAAGGAGGATTGACAAAATATTTTCCTATTTCAGTTGGATTATATCAAGGATCAACATTAAGCCCTTATCTTTTTTACTTTAGTTATGGATGTTCTTACGAGGCATTTACAAGAAGATGTACCTTGGTGTATGCTTTTTGCTGATGACATTCTTCTTATTGATAAGACTAGAGGGAGTCCAACAAACTTGAATTATGGAGGTCAACTTTAGAGTCTAAAAGTTTTCGTTTAAGTAGATCTAAAATTGAATATATGGAGTGTAATTTTAGTTGTAGAAGTTTTAGTGGTAGTGTTGTGACTTTAGGTGATCAAGTCATTAATAAGAGTGGATTGAGATATTTAGGCTATTGTTCAAAATGATGGTGAAATAGATGGAGATGTTATTAGTAGAATTCAAGTTGGATGGTTGAAGTGGAGGAATGCATCTAGCCTATTATGTGATAGAAAAGTTCCACTTAAACTTAGGAACAATTTTATAAGATGGTGGTAAGACAATGACTTATAGTGCGAATGTTGACCAATAAAAGAAACATAAGACTAAGTTAAGTGTTACAGATGAGGATGCTCAGTGGATGAGTGGCTTTACTCTTAGAGATAGAATGCAAAATGAGTATGTTGGAAAAGTTGGAGTAGCTCAGTCTTAGATAAGATTAGGGAGAGCGCCTTAGATGGTTTGCATAAAGCATCGGTCGATGACGATTAGGAGAGTAGATGCATTAGATTTGCCTTATGTTAAGAAAGGTAGAGGTAGACCTAAAAAAACTTGGTTAAGATGTATAAAAATAATCTTAGTATACTTGAATTAAATGAGAATTTGACACATATGACACGAAGGATTCATGTAGCCGACCCCACCTAGTGGGATTAAGGCTTGTTGTTGTTGTTGTTGTTGTTGTAATATTTTTTTTTCTTCTAAAACTAAACTAGAAACTGCAATCTAAATAATTCTTGTTTCAAAGTCAAAAATCAAATTACTGTTTAATAAATCAAACTAAATATGATTGGTTCATTTTGATTTTTCCATTTAAACTAATTAACTCACACACCTACCCGTCATGATCGAATTACATGCATTAGATTTTGATGTGTTATGTGCACATTATCAGATAAACACCTAATTTGGTTCATGAATGTAGATAGATTTTCCCATATACTAGACATTGAAATTGTGTAGCATGTTTGAGGGATCTAAATATGATTTGTGATTAAGTGCATTGGGTTAGCAATACAAATGATCTTTATACATTTAACCTGCCTATATGTGATTTGTTCATTCTTAGGGATTGGTTTGTCAAGTGTGATGTGTCTAAATGGAGCTCATGTTTTGATGCGGACTTTAGACATATGATATAAGGACTGCAAATGGGTTTGATTGTTTTAATGTTATATGGAGATGTGCTTTATATAGCAATTATAAATTTAATTTGCTCAATATATATGCTTTTTAAAACCATTTCATGCAGGTCTTCAGCATTGTATCAGCTTTTCAGAGGGATTCTTCTATTAATCCTCCATTGGTGAGGGATTAATTGTAAAATAACCCTCTCATATATACGATGTGCTTTCCATTCAAAATCCTATCACAATGATAAAAACGTAGCAAAAGAACTTCTCAAAGCTTTTGAACTTAGACATCTATTGGATATTTGGGGTTAAATTTATAACTTAAGGAGCGCATGTTTACGACAGTAGATGCAAGAATAGAAGCCTTATTTTATTGCTCCATTCAGGTGTTTTATCTTGGTTCGATTTATATTAACTTGTAAGTGCTGCTATTTGTTTTTCTCATAGGGTCATTATCTTCTTCATACCATGTGCATACTTAAAAGTATGTTATAATTTCTAAGATGCCATTACAATTTTTAGTTTGCATTAAAACACCTTTTGTAGTTCGCACCATTGATGCAGTCGTTAGCCTTTTTAGTACTTCGTTTTTGCATTCTAGAGTGATACATTATAAAAGTTAGCTTGTGCAATCCATATGTTTGTTATTAAATTTTGGCAGGTTTGAAGCTGGAACTCCTGCTATTGCTGAAGCCATAGGATTTGGTGCAGCGATTGATTATCTTTCTGGAATTGGCATGCAACGAATCCATGATTATGAGGTGGGTGCAATTTGTACTTTAATGTTAATAGGGAATGCCATTATGGGTTTATTATGATTCAAAAGAAAGAAAACAAATAGAGGAAATCATGATAATGTGGATAATGTGACTTGGTGTTTCAAGTTGCTGGCAAAAACTGATTCGTCAAATCAATCTCCGGAAAACCTTTGAACGTGAAAAATAAGCAATTTAATTGATTCTCAAATTAAAAGCATTCACATGTGTGAGTTGCCTGTTGATTTACTCCTGCACAAGCACTTGTCAAGGTATTTTTTATTTCATGAGTTTTTAATTCCAGATCCTAATTTGTTCAACTGCAGTTTTTTTATTGTTCTTAATAGAGTTGTTGATGCCCGTTTTCTATTAGACAAATTTATTTTCTAGGTTCTTGCATTCATCTTATCGAGTATCATGGACCAAAGACGGGGGGAAACACTTCTAATAATATAGTTGATACTAGCAGATGCTCTGTACAATGTGTTGGCATTTGTTAAAATCAGCAAATTTATAATATATGACTTACTAGAAATCAAGTATAATAATAGCATTTTGTAAAGGCAACAAATTTACTTGATTCATGATTGAAAAAAATGAAGCCCTATTCTTTATTTCTGAGGTTCTGCATAACATAGTTATAGTCTTATTGAAGTGTGAATCATAGGTTTCCAATGCAACTTGACAAAAATAACTATTCATGCTCATCTGCAATAGCATTTTAATCACAGTTTAGATGGAAGTCGATTTTTTCTATATAGATACTATAGCATTATTATATTTTATTTGCTTATTAAAACATCATATACACGATTGCTATATTTTACACCTTCCATTCTATAAGTTTAAAATAACAACAATTGGCTTTGTCATGCAATCTTTGAAGCCAAATTCAGTGGAATGGATATAGAGGTATCAAGGCATAAAACTTCAATAATTTCTATCATCATGATATTCATTAATTATCATGTGTGGAATCTAATCATTGGGCTTCGATAGAGCTAATATTGCATTATTGTATTTAATTAGCTCAACTGAGTATTATACACATTAATGTCATATTATGCACCTTTCATCCTATAAGTTTAATGTAACACAAAACTTTCTTCACATTCATACATTCAACAGAGTTAAAAACGTGATTAGGATGCATAAAAAATGACTTTAGTTTATTAAAATTAAATGAGAATTTGACACTTAATAGGACATAATGGAGAAAAAGAATTCATGTAGCCAACCCCACAGTGAGATAAAGGCTTATTGTTGTTGTTGTACATTCAACAGAGTCAAGCCCAGTGCAACCAAATAATGAAATCAAGATGTTAAACCTAAGAATTTTTATCATCATGAACATCCAATTCTTAGAGAATTCTAGCCATAGGGTTTTGTATGCAAACCAAAATATAAATGATTAAAAAGTAGAATACACACGGGTCTTTAATGATCAGAATCATTACCCCAATTCATAATTTAATCAAAAATTTTCATGCTAATTTCAATACCAGAGTTGCAGGAAAAAAATTTCACAATCATTTTGTCAAAGACCTTAAGTGTAAGTTTTTCATGTGCCAAAACTTTGAGAAATGCTTGCCAATTCTAGCATAAGTTCTTTCAGGATGATTAACCAAAACTTTGAGAACTTATTTTGATGATGCGTACTTGGAATATTTAATTAATGCATGTCAGTTTAGCTACATGCATGATTTTTGCATCTTTAGTTGAAATATAAACAAAAAGAAGTTATTCTTAAAAGTAAATCTTGAATGGGACAGTGATCAGGCATAATGCAAGTGATTCAATAGATTTGTGGCTTTAAGTGGATTAAAAGAATGAAAGTGATTAGGGACAGGAAGCATTACAAACACAAAACTAATCACCCTAAGAGCATCATGAAGAAAGCTGTGAGGACCAACATCCACACCAAAGGAAGAAAAGGTGGGACATGAAAAGGGAATTGTGTGACAAATTTAATAAGAGATGAATGGAATGCAAGAACAACATCAGATCCTTGCAGTAGTAGGCCACACCCCCTTGTGACACCATCCTTTTGAAAAATCTCTGTATACATCATGTTGTGATGCCATCTATAATTCCACTCTTCCTTTGATGCCATGAGCTGTTGAGAACACGAGTTAATCCATTAAGCTCACAAACTTTGACCTTTCATGAAACTCCCTCACATTGTCAAATTGCAGACTTCCATGTGCCAATACTACTCTAGGCCTTCATTGTTGTTGTCACGAATTGCTGAGAACATGAGTTAATCTAGCAAGCTCACAAACATCAACCTTTCTGGTAAACTCCCTAGCCAACTGAATTGTAGATTTCCACACCATACTGTTGCATGCATTCGTCAATGCACCCCAATCTCTTTCATGCACCTATAGTTGCACTCGCCACCAGTGTACACCCATTACTTCCATCTCCTTTTAAGGAATGGATAGAGACCTTGGGAGAGGACCTTGGCATCCGGCTGCATGTCACCATCTCACTAGAGGCCACCATCCCCAATTAGCACCTCTATTGCTTGCAAGCGCAATTCACATCGCTAGAAGATTATTGTAGTAGGTGGGACAAAACAGGAAGTCCTCATTTTTTTTTTCTTTCATTCTGCTTTTTATATGTATTAATATATTATAGTTTTCAAAAATATTCTTGTTATTTAAGAAATTTAAACATGCATAAATCTTGTTATTAATTTGCACATTTACCTGTGTGCGAAGACAAGTTTAGTGGCTTAATACTGGGTTGTTGCTTTTCTACCTAAACCTGGGCACTAAGACAGTTTGCGTCAATAGCATGCCTTTGTCCCTAAGAATACTTTTTTTTGCTACTGATAACTTGTCACATAGGATAAAACAATATGATCATCGTGAAACTGGTCTTC
The DNA here is from genome assembly GCA_021442155.1 of Cymbidium sinense. Lineage (NCBI taxonomy): Eukaryota > Viridiplantae > Streptophyta > Magnoliopsida > Asparagales > Orchidaceae > Cymbidium > Cymbidium sinense. Next base: position 126,679,730 of record CM038215.1, read on the forward strand.
TTTTTGACCAAATTCTAAGCTTATGGGTCGAAGAACATTGAGTTCAGCAGTTTATCTGTTAAATTATCTAGTATGTTATGCTCCGACTTAGTTAAAAGTGGTTGATACTTGATTTAATTTGAGTTGTGCTGGCTCAACTTGAAATCAAATGGTATTGAGGAAATCCAATTTCGATTGTATTGGGCTTAAACAGTTGTGGCACACATTGCTACTTACCATTCGATTCAAATCAAATAAAGGAGTTGTACTAGGCAAGCTATATAGTTATCCAAGCAAAGAATATATTATTGAATCATAAAGAGCTAATATGGATTGCAGAAAGAGTAATAAAATTTGATGTTCCATACATAGATGTAAACAAAAAGCAAGAATATATTACAGAACTTTTATTGAAGGATCACACATTGAAACTGCTAAACGAAGCTCAGGAAGAACTGGCAATAGTAACAAAAATAAAAATTCACTATATAATATATAATTGAGTGAATTTTTATTTTGTTACTATTGCTGTTTCTTCCTGAGCTTTGTTTAGCAGTTTCAATCTACATTACCGTCACTTCTTAAAATTCATTTGTGTTTGTTTTGCCTTTTTATCTTTCTGCCAATATTATTGATTTTCTTGGTTTACATCTATATTGTGATTGAAAATGCTTTTATCTTAAATTATCCTTTCACGTTACCTATTTGCAGAGGGAGCTGGCGGATTATCTGTATTACAGCCTGACATCTATGCCAAATGTGCGGGTCTATGGTCCTGCTCCTTCAGAAATCATCCATCGTGCTGCTCTTTGTTCATTCAATGTTGAGAATATTCATCCAACAGATATTGCAACAATTCTTAATGAGGAGGTGTGTGTAAAGTTATAGTCGATTCAGCACATTTTGTGGTCCAGTAATTTACATCATCACATTCACTTTTATGATGCAAACTTCATGGTTCATTATTTGTTCTAAAATGCAAGTGGTTGTATAACCAAGTAGAAAAGAGTATTGCTATACCCAAGAAATCTACTTAAAAAATTATTTAGGGTCCACTAATTTATGTTCAAGATCAAAATGTAGTAGACTGTCATGCACTATTCCTTGGGAAAAAGTTTTTGTTGGTTCAGTCCATCTAATCAAATAATTATGTGGCATGAGATTTTTGTATAGATTTTTTCTGCGGTATATAACATTTCTCAATAGAGAATGCGCTCTTTGTTGATTCTTAACAAAACTAGAGACAAGTCATTTTACGTGTTCAAAACCTTCACTCTGCTTACATAATTCCTAGAATTCCCTTTACCCCCACCCACTCATATCCACACATTTTCTTGTTTTTATTTTATCTACAGTCAATTAGCAATCATTGCTATTGGAGGAATGACCAATGAAGTACTCTTGAATCGTGATGAACAAGTGGGTTGAACTGAACTTGTGATCAAAGGGTCTAGTTATTTGGTTAAAGATGAATTCACTGCTAGTGGTCATGTAGGAATGCTTGATTCTAAGACTGAAGTATTAAGCGGGCTGAACTCTTTATTCTTCCTACTCTCTCTCTCTCTCATATATATATATATATATATATATATATATATCTATATATATATATACATATATATATATATATATATATATATACATATATATACATATAATATACATATATATACATATATATATATATATATATATATACATATATATATATATATACATATATATATATATATATGCAGATGATACTATTTAATATTTCACTGAACTGTCATGGCATCATATATGTTTTGTTTGCATGCACACCATGTGTCTAATTCTATAAAATAATTCAATTCAGTATGGTGTGGCCATTCGATCGGGTCATCATTGTGCTCAACCACTCCACCGGTACTTTGGAGTTAATGCCAGTGCTCGTGCAAGCCTTTACTTCTACAATACCAAAGAGGAGGTGGATCACTTTATTGGGGCTCTTAGAGAGACAATCAACTTTTTCTCCATGTAAGTAGCTAGCATATCGGTGATCTTGTAATAATTCTTGCAAACTGTAATGTAAATAGTGTATTAATTTATGCTTTTGATAAGGAAATGTCCTCATCATTTTACTAAGCTTTTCCAGTTTTGTGAAAATCAGATATATTTTGTTTTAAAGTGATATGACTGCTCCCTTAGATTAGTGTGATGGATTTATTCAGTTCGAGGACATTTAACTCTAATTATTTAACTAAAGATCAGCAAAGTTAGTCACTGTTGTCAGGGATGTTGTTGTGTTGTTTCCTGCATCTCATGTCGCATCTTGACAGGTTAATGTCAGCAGTGCACGTGCTTATTACACTAACAAGTGAATTAAAATCCATGGTAGTAAATCTTATGATTAAATGTGTTGTAGTTTTATAGGAAACAATTATCACTTGAATCATATATAGATTGTGTTTTTAAGTGACTGTTGACTTGTAGTAACTGAATATAAAGCCATTTATTTATAATTTCATGTATTTATTATATTTAGATGTGATCAATTGTGTATTAAACAAATGGTTCTTTCTATTTATTTTTAATTAAATATTATCAATTGTGTTTAATTTGGTAGTTAGGTGCTGATCATTCTCAAAGGACATAGATTAAGCGAGGCTGCTTTTTAGATTTATGTCTTTTACGTGAGCTGGTGGATGGCACCTATTTCTTTATAGAAAAAAGATCTACTTCCTAATCGTTACAAGGATGATGATTCTAACCCATCTTTTAGAATACTATTTGTCTTCTTTAACTTACCAAGTCAAGTGATTCAACTCTGATCAACTCAATATCATCATAATTAGTCATTTGAATAAATAAACATTTAGTTGTATAGCTGCTTTCATGATACAACAATGGATTATCTAGTAGATGTTGGATGACTATAAAACATGGCAATGAACACGACAACACGGATACCACATAACATGATCAAGATAATTGTCACAATTGTAACAAATAGGACATACCATGTCATGAATATAATATAATATTTTATAATTTATTGATATAAAATATACAATTTATAGTATTTCTTTCAAATGCATCACTCGGTGATGTATAATAATATTATATACATATACTTTAAAAAAGAATTTAACGATAATAAAAAAACAAACATTAATAATAATAAAAAGGAAGGATGATTTTCATACTGGTAAATTCTATATATTTTTGTATTTAATACCAAAATTTTCATATTTTCTTGTATAGCATCTTAATCTTTAAATGTTATAAAACTTTATGCATGAAATTTACATTTCATTTTAAATAAGCTTATGTCAGTGGAAGTTTTTATATTATTTAAAGATAAGTGTTATATAGGTAAATATAAAGATTTAGGTGATATATATGAATACATAGGAATTCAGTAGTTGGTACTTAAAGCCTCCTAATAAAATACTATATCATAAGTGAAGAGTATCATTTATTAGCAACACAATATTAATCATTTATTAATCATTGTTCGTTGCCATATATTTTGTGCTTGTATTGATATTTCAAGGGTGTGCTGCCCCTCACATGCATCTTTGTTGCATGTTGAGCATAGCATATCTGACCCATATCGAAACCTAATATTCTGAAATGCTTCTAACATAGTTTTGAGCATTGTAGACGCTTGTTGGGGGTGAGGTGTCATATTTGACATGGATGGAATCTTTTTGTTAAAGATGGAATTCCATCTAGGCCATAATATCTTTTTAAAGCTTTTGGATTACACACATTCTACATTTTGCCTAGATTAACCACACTTCGCCAATTATGCTGAAGTTTGATGAATTTGGTCCATTTTATTTTTCCACACCTACAAAGTTAACTCAATCCACTAGTCAAAGTTGTGACAAGAGTGAAGAGGATGAGAAATGTTGAAAAAACACTTCACATGTTAGTTAAAACTTGCCTCTTGCAATTTTCCTTTAAAGTACACTTTATAATATTCATAATTTTCTAATTTTTGAAGAAAGGATGGGTCCTTAATCTTTATCGCTTTAAGTGATCATCAAAGTGATGGAAATCACAGGGCAAATATTTGGATAAAGCACTTGACTTTCAAATTTAAAAATAACAGAAATAAAAAACATAAAAACATGTTCAACGTGAAAGATGTTAAGGAGTGACATTTTGTTCAATTTCTTAGGCACAAATTGATTAACCTGTTGAACATCGTGTCATGAGGTTTTAAGCATAGATTAGTTAATACAATTACTAATAAGAAATATATTTTCTAAAAATATTTGAATTAAAATTAAGAAAATTTCTGAGATATCCGGATCCAATCATGCATGGATATTACTGTGGATCAATTCACCTTCTCCGTTGTTTCTCCATTGCTGCAAGACCTTCATTGATTAGGTCCAGTTACAAAATGAGCATATTGAAAAGCATCAACTCTAGAACTCGTTCACAATCATTGACGACATACCTTCCTTTAGTATTTTGTTAATTATTTTGATTTTTTGTCCCTCTGCTTTGCAACCATCGGGAGGGAGAGCCATTAATCTCCGACTGCTAGTGAAAGTTTTAGTAGTGGTTGCGGTTCTCTTAGCAATGATATGGTGGGGGTCTTATTCATAGGTATGCATATTTCATATTTTAGATTAATGGATGAGACTTGACATTTAATTTGTCAGCAGTTGAGATAATTTAATGAGAAAGACATTTTCATGAGCCATTTTAGATGGCAGTCTATATAAATTATCATTCTTTTATGCTCAATTCTTAATAATGACTTCGCTTTATTATCATGATCTCAGTAATCTGTATATCCTATCAGCAAATGCGGAGTATTTTGCTAATCTCTTTGTAGCTATGTTCAGTGGAAATTATTTGGTGTATTGTAGATATTGTGATTATTTCTCGAGGTTATGGAAATGATGAGAAGAGGACAATGACTTGTTCTCCATGCTTCTTCTGTGAAGAATAGATGAATTATCAAGTCGCTAGGTGGATTTTTCTTATGAAACTTGGTAGAATTTTGTATTTTTATGGCTTGTTCTGCAACTTGGCTAGGTTTTGATGCATTGGGAGCCGATTCAAATTCTTCCAATCCTGCTTTTCGGAATACAGGTATCTAGCCATGCTTCATAATTTTCCCTTTGTAGGTGGAATATCCTCAGCTTGAATTCTGTGGCATATTGTTAATTCTGCAACTTGGTTGGATCGGGGTCATTGCCTCAATGGGAATCAATATTAGTACGACGGCCTAATCTTTTTTAAAACCCTAACCTAATCCGGCCAGATTTTTTTGTCACCCTTTGTTTCAATGAAACTTTTTCCAGTGATAGAATTTTGTTCTTAGCTTGTTAAGGGTCCTGCAACTTTAGCTACTTGCCGTACATTGGGTTCCAAACCAATGAAACCTAACCGTTTGTAAACTCTAGCTGACCCAGTGAATCCTATTATCTTTCCCCATCTTGATATATTAACTTACCTTGTTTTGAGCTACATTCAGAATGGGTTAGATAGGCTGAACCACATTTGATTTTTAATTCGCGGGACTGTACAGGTAAGCTGGTTGTTGGAGTTCTATATACCATTTCGAGACATTTTAGTAATACAACTATATAAGTTTGCATTTGGCACCACTTTTTAGGGCATAAGTTTATTTGCGTTTTATGCAACTAAGAAAATATATTTCATATGAATACGGCATCAAAGTTGTTACTAGTGATGAAGCCATCTTCTTTCAGTAGTTAGAGCTGTAATATCTATATATGTTTTACTGATTAGAAGAAAAATGTTGATGTTGGCTAGCATTGATTAGGGTCCTTTGAGACATTTTAGTAATACAACTATATAAGTTTGCACTTGACACCGCTTTTTAGGGCATAAGTTTATTTCTGTTTTATGCAAATAAGAAAGGGGCATTTACATATATAGCACACAATTCTTACATATTTACATATCTAATACCCAATTATAAATATTTACATATATAACACCTACATCTTTATTATTACAACAAAAATAGCACTTTTCTTACTTTTTTTGAGGATAAATTCACCTTTTGAAGCATAGAAAAGGTGCTATGTTTGTAAATATTAAATTTTAGGTGTTAGATATGTAAATATATAAGAATTATGTGTTATGTATGTAAATTTTCCAATAAGAAAATATATTGCATATGAATACGGCATGAAAGTTGTTACTAGTGATGAAGCCATCTTCTTTCAGTAGTTAGAGCTGTAATTTCTATATATGTTTTACTGATCAGAAGAAATATGTTGATGTTGGCTAGCATTGATTAGGGTCCTTTGAGACATTTTAGTAATACAACTATATAAGTTTGCACTTGACACCACTTTTTAGGGCATAAGTTTTATTTGCGTTTTATGCAAATAAGAAAGAGGCATTTACATACATAGCACACAATTCTTATATATTTACATCTCTAACACCCAATTATAAATATTTATATATATAACACCTAAATCTTTATTATTACAACAAAAATAGCATTTTTCTTATTTTTTGAAGATAATTTCACCTTTTGAAGCATAGAAAAGGTGCTATATTTGTAAATATTAAATTTTAGGTATTAGATATGTAAATACATAAGAATTATGTGCTATGTATATAAATTTTCCAATAAGAAAATATATTGGATATGAATACGGCATGAAAGTTGTTACTAGTGATGAAGCCATCTTCTTTCAGTAGTTAGAGCTGTAATTTCTATGTATGTTTTACTGCTTAGAAGAAAAATGTTGATGTTGGCTAGCATTGATTAGGGTCCTTTGGGGCAAGTTGAGCCTGACTGCCTGCTTGATAGGTTCCATCTTGAAACCAAACCAAACTTCTTCCCTTTTCAGTTTCCCATAACCTAAACCGTCCTTGATTTGGGTTCAGATTAGAGGAAGCAGCAGAGTTAGGATTTATTTGGTGCAATTGTAGTGATATGAAAATTCAATAATGAAGTTGTAGAAGAAGTTATTATCTAACAATTACAGTGAGCATTACAATTTTTTTAGTTTAAAAAATTCATATCATAATTTTTTGACAGCCACCGTATTTTATCAGATCAAATTAAAAAATTTAATTTTTTTATCATAGATTCTGCAAAATATAATCAGAATACAGTTTCTTATTGACACTTGTGATGTGTTATCACATTGCCACCACAATTAACACACCATTAGAGGATATGGGTGTGGTGGAGCAATTGATGAGAAGGGGGGATGTAGTGGAGTTTGAGCATATTTTAGTAGCACTGTTTAAATTTATCATTGTTGACCAACCTTTCTGTTCCGGATAAAATTGGATCAATCCCTAAATCACGATTTTGTTAGAGACGATCAAGTCATTTTTTTTCTTAAAGATATATTTATAAACTTGTAAACTTAATTTTTGTTTCTAGAGTGGGTTAGATGGATAACATATTAGATTTGAGAGCCTCCCCATCTGGCTTCCACCTAAACAGCACCATCACTGTTCCACTCTTTTTTTCCCTTGCAGGTTCCACTCTGTCGGATATCTCCCTCCTTAATCACATTATACTTTGTTGCTTCCCACATGCTTAAGTAAATCTGACCTCCCTTGAAAAGGACCACGTTGTGTTCTGGCTCCTTTTAAGCAGTTGGTAGTTGGCCATTTGTACCATCAAAAGCAGTTGTCCCCCAATTTACTCCATGAGAAAAATTAGAAGGAAAATTGCCTGTGCTGTCTTTTGCCTCTCTCCACCACTAGTGCCAACTAATGCTTCCATCGGTGTCTGATATTTTTGAAATATGTATACTTAGCCATGGGAGATGGTTAGTGTGAGTGCCAACTAACTACTTTTGATTGTTAAGGGCATTTAAAGTTGTCAAAATTTTAGGTTGGAAGGGGAATATACGTACATAGCATGTATTTTCATATATGGGAAAAGTGTTATATATATATAAATATTAAATTTTAGGTGTTAGATATGTAAATGCAAAAGAATGTGTGCTATGTATGTAAATTTCTCAAAAAAAAGGCCTTAGGCGAGGTTTGTAATTTTATTCAAAAATTGTTTGATGATTATTTAAATTTGATTTGATTTGATTTAGTATAAAGATATTTTGCTTTAAATTACTATAATTCATTCTAAATTGATTTAATTCACACTTTTAATATTTTTAAAATTAATTGATTTCATTTAAATCAACTAAAAAAATGTCTTGGAATAAGTTATTTTTTATTTGGCTTGAGTTTAGTTTTTTTTTTTTTTGAGATATTTTAGTGAATTTAATTATAAATTTACACATTTAATATATATATATATAAAGATTTTAATTTAAATTCATTTAATTGATAGTTTAAACTCTCAATTATTTGATTAAGATGATTTGCATGACTTAGTTTAGTTTAGCCCATTAAAAAATTATTTGGCCATCTGTGTCTCTCCGTACCATAATTTATTTCTTTTGCGCTATTTTCTTCCATGAGTTGGAATTTGGTTGGTAGTAGTGGTTGCAGCCTTTTGCCCTTTTTTGCTGCGCACGTGCCAATCGGGAGCAGGGTAGACCTTTCTCACTAGAGAATTTTGTTGAAAATAATTTGATTTTATATTTAATCGAAGGTCGTACGTGTAGAAGAATGTGATTTGTCGAAGAATTCTGTTATCCTATTGAATTAGATTATTTAAATAAATTTTAGAAAAAATAAATGATTAATTTAATTATCTTATATAAAAAAATTATAAAATTAAAAAAAAGAAGAAGATATTACCTGTCTCCTTTAACTGTACTGAGTTGACTTCTATTCTTGAGTTTTCAGATATCCATTGATGAGGATGCTGTCATTTAGTTATAAGCCTAAAAGATAAACAAATTAAAAATAAAAAAATACATCAGAATGCAATATCTGTAACATATCTGTTGATGTTATTATAGCAGTTGCTCATTACCAATTTTAAAATTTTAAAGTTATTTATTTAGAGAATATTCTACTCTTAAAAAATATAAATAAAATTATATTACATCTTTATTTAATTCATTAAAATATTTTAAATTAAAAATATATTAACTTGATTTTATTATGATTATGCTATAAAAATATAAATTTCAAATATTTTTTATACACATTTATACTAGTAAATCATGCTAATTTTTTCTTAGTAAATTTTCTTGTCTGCCCTTTTTCGTGAAATCTATAAATAAATGTGATACTACACTAGAAATAAAATGTTTTGTTTCTTTAAAAAAAAACAAATAAGAAATTACAAAATATTCAATTAAAATTTATGATCTAAAAAAAAAATCTTATAATTTCTGCGTCACATTCTTTCACACTAGAAATAAACAAGGCTCTGATACTTTTCTCTCCGATGCCGTGCGTTAGTTGAATCTCTCTAGAAGCACGCAACCGACTCGTGACGGCTATTTCCAGCTTTTGTGACTAATGAATGATTCCTTGATTGGTCTACAAAGCAGGCTGCGCGAAGAAGAAATCCTTAACGGTGCAAGACATTTTAATTTAGTGATTAAAAATTTTAACTTTCAGCCGGAGAGATTTTAAGTCAAATCTTTAATTATATATATAAATTTATAATTAAATTCACTTAAATATCATTTGAATAAAATAAGAAATTAAATTAAATTAATCTTATTTGATTGATTTGATTATGAAGTATATATTTGATTATTATTTATAATTTTGATATTCTTTAATTTTTTTTTATTTCTGATTTTATTTTATTTTTGTGAAATAGATCACATTAATGAAGAAATTATATTAAATTTATTAAATATAAAATCAATAAAATTATATAAATATTTAATTTAGAGATTACTTATTGTATACGTCAAATTATTAATATATAAATATATTTAAGTTCATCGTTAAATTTAATTATATTTTATTTTAATCAAAATAGAAAATAAACATAATAAAATTAAACTTGATTTAATTTAATTTTTAAAATTAATTTTATCTTTAATTTTATGATTAAATTAATTAGTTTGATTAATCTAAAAGAAATCATCCTTCAAACTAATTAAAATCATCCAGACCAATTAAATTCTTACTCTTATTAACGTCAAGCTTTAATAATTCGATATGATTTATCCTCCGCTCCCTCGACTGTCACTCTCCACTTAATTGAAGGTCAGTACATATTTAAAAGCAAAATTGATATTCGGATCAATTGTGTCCGACGGGTGGCTGCTATTGTTTTAGAAACGTGGAGAAGCTCACCGCGTCCCCTCAACCTACACCCCCACCCCCAAACCCTCTCTCTCTAACGGGCCCCACAGAAACTTTTTTTCTAAATTTTTATTTAAATGCAGCCCATTAGTTTATATATATATATATATATATATATATATATATATATATATATATATATATATATATATATATATATATTGTTGAACATTGATTTATTCATTGGTTAGAGTGTGTCACATAATAAATAGTTTTAAGAGGAGGAGATGAAAGACATTTAAAAAAATAAATGAACATACAAAAAAAGAAAAAACATAAATCTTTTTATTACTCATGAAGATCTACAAGAGATTTAAGAAGAATAATTTCTTAAAAAAAATTTAGATAGATAGTTTTTTCAGTAATATTACGAGCTATGTGATCTCATAAGTGTTTCATATACCAACAATAAGTGCCAGATGACAAATAATTTGATGAATATCAAATATTTACTCTTTAAATTGTTATTTTTGATGTATTCTCGATAGAATGTGAATTTAATTTTGAACTCAGATGAAAGTTTAGAATCTTATATTGAACTCATTCTAATAGTGATGCAAATAATCATGTATGCGCATATCCACGCATATGTGCTGGCGCACATATAATATATATATATTCTCGGGAGGGCCCAAAATCATATTGACGAAGAAAATGTTTATATACGCAACATAGTCAATCAATGACCTATGAGTAACAAACATTATAGTAATCGAGCCGGCCCAAAATTGTCCGGTTCACACAAATCCGTGCCACGTTTTTTTGGGGAAAATCCATTCCACTCATTCCAACTGAGCATCCTATCATCAAAACGAGCATGTTTGCTTCAACTGATATTGGGCCCACCAGTATCACAGAAAAGTCGCACTAAGCATAGAAAATCATTTTCTTATTAAGAAAGTATATATATATATATATATATATATATATATATATATATATATATATATATATATATATATATATATATATATATATACATATATATATATATATATATAAACAATTTGTTATTGTTAATATATTTTGAAAGAATTTATATTAATTGAACACCGGCCAAGCTTAATAGAAGTTTAACAAATAAATTTCGCCTTGATCGTATTCCATACATTTAAAACCTTACACAAGGAAAAAAATAATAAAAATACTATTACATAAGGCGCCAATAAAAAAAATTATTGAGTAATTTTCACATAAATCATGATTGATATTTCGAGGAGTTGATAAGTATTTTTTTTTTCTTCAATTATGACACTTACTTTAAAACACACTCTAAATGCAAAATCTATTTGATATGTAACTTAAAACTCTATTAGTTGAAGCACGAATCTTGATATCGAAAGCAATCCGATTCTGAGTCGAGATTAGTCTAGATCAAACGCTTAAAATATAATTGAAAATTTTGGGATATTAGTCGGATCCCTAAATATCTCTTAAATATGAAGTGTTTATAGTCAAATCGAGCATCTTGACGAGCTGGATCTAACAAGCCTAAGATCTCTTAATTTTAACTTCATTTGAGCATTCAAATATGTAAAATACATCAGATAATTGAAGGAATCATTTTGAGCCGTCCGATGGAGTGATTTTAATTTTGCCTGTATCTATAGAAATGCTACTCCCATGATGTATAAATAACTCATTATTTTTTACATGAGGGGAGGGAAGCTAAAGAAATGAGAGAACTCTAAGACTCGGAGAATCTCAAAGCATAATCGACACCGATTGACGTATCATCGCCAATTACTCACGCTACCACCACCGGCCGCATGGCCGGTCATTCCTGGGGTGTAAACGATAACTCGAGCGAGCCAGAGCTTGATTTCTCATTTATTATTTTTTTTGTTCAAAATTGGCTGTGTGAAATAGCTTCGTTTATAGTCGTGTTATTCGAAAAAATATTTGTGTTAGTTTTAGGATCGTGTTCGAAATTAGTTTCGATTTTATATTTTAATAATTTTTATTTTTTTATTTTTAATTAAAAATAATTATTAAAATCTTATGCGATGAAAAGCGAAATACTATTGACAAGAATTAAAACTAAAATTTATACAATTATACAAAATAATTATATACAATCATAATTATTATTTTTACACTAAAAAAAATCTTTGTTACACAAAAAAATTAAAATTAGAGATTCATTCAAATATTCAAAAATGAAAATTATATACAGTTAAAATTTATTTTATTAAATTAAATGATTTTCAATAAGAGATTCAAAAAATATTTTTTTACACAAAATTGAACACAACTTCAAATACTAATTTATAGCCTAACAAAATTTACAAGATCATATATCATATATGCATATACAAATTTACAAATTCATAACTTATATAATTTACAAATTTACAGATTTACAGCTTTCTAAAATAAATTCAACCTAAAATTTTATATGATCATATACAACTTACAATTTCAAAAATAAAAGCTAAAAAAATAATGAAATTACAATTTCCAAATATCAATTTCTAATCAAATCAATTGCTTTAGCTTTAATGTTAAAGTTTTATAGTCTTCAAGCTTTCATATCTTCAAAATCCAACCAATCTTGAATCTTCAAAACTATAATCTGCACTTTATGTTAACAAAACTAGCAAAAAATTATAAAATAAATATTATGAGTGGGCTAAAAACTAAAATAAATGATCGATCGATCATTAATTTTTAATGGGTGTATGAATATTAGACATTCAAAAAGATGATAAAATGAAAGATTAATATTAATAAGACTAGGATATGTAAAAAAAATGAAAATAAGTGTAGCATTTATTCCAAATTGATAAAATGAAATCACAAAAAAATGACAATGAAATCACAAAAAAATAAAAATAAGTGCAGCATGTGTTCCAAAAAATCCAAACTATTAAGCTAACTATCATTGATTAAATGATAGACATTCAGAAAATTGATAAAATATAATCACAAAAAATTAAATTAAATGTTTGAAAATACATACAGCCAAATATCAAAGCTAAGTTATATCTCATACATCTATTTATAGTTTTTCATTATAGCCCATTAATGTGTAATATCACAAGTGATATTACACATTAATAAAGATCTGTTCAAATTGACCAAGTGTAGCATCAAAAGATCTTATCATAGCCCAATAAGGATGCAAAGATCGAAACCAGCCAGCAAATGTGTAATGCACAAAGAGCAAAACCAGCAAGCAAACAAAGAACCAGCCAGCAAACCTCCTTGTTGCAGAAGTTAGAAACTAGCAAATGTAAAGGAAGACAGCATACCCCCAGCCTAAATTACCACAGGAATTACAGAAGTCTATCAGAGAAGAGATGGGAATACAGCAGCAGATTAGAAGAAACAGGTAAAGGGTTGCTCCCCACCACAAATAATTCCAATAAAAGACAATCAGAGATAACACCCTAGAAGCAGCTTGCTTAGCAGCAAACTCAATAGTCCAGTTCTGCCAACAGTCATGACAATAATAGCCAGCAAGCTAGCCATAAGTCCATTCATTTAGAGTAAACAGTATATAAGTTAAAATCAAGTAAAGCAAAAGCATAATCATAATGATCTGCACAATTCTAACAGAACCAAGAGGGATAAAATAATAGCAGGAGAGATCAGCTGTAGCCCATATGTTAACATCAAAAATAGTCAAAAAAATCAAAAGGCAAGAAATAGCCAATAACCACAAAGACAACCTGCTGGACAAAGGACCCGAAAATCGAAAAGCCACCAGTGGAAATAAAATTACAATTATTACACCCACCATATAAAACTCCATTAAAAATCATAGATGTAGGGTAAGGGACAGTGGAAACTCCAAAAGCCACCAGTGGAAACATCTGCATTTACCAGAATGAAGATTTGCAGAAAGCAAATTGTCTAATCCTTCTTTAGAAGAGTTTATGACTCAGACCGACCCATTTGCAAACTGAATGGCCCATTTATGCCCACTGAAAGCTGATCATTCATCCTAGCATAAAGCTTCTTAATAACTTGACAACTGAAATGCAAGAACAATTATGAAGTTGTTTTTGAACATTAACACTTTTTAAATCCAGTTGATAGTAGGGTGGGACAAAAAAAAACTACGTTTACATCAAAGAACAAAGAGCTTTGAAAAGCCTCAATGAAACCAATGAGCGACCTCAGTGCCCAAAAGAAATATCATAAGTTACTTACTCGTCCTTCATTTAGGCCTATGGTCAAATCATACATTTCTAAAACAGTTCAAATTTAAAATGATTAGAAAATGAAGCACACAATTCACGACTTGAGAAGCTTATGCTTCTATTTATTATACAATGAAAACATTGCTAAGCCAGGAAGTTCCCAAAAGGCAAACGATGACCACAAAAATAAACTTCAGTGGTAATAGAAGTTCTAGGCACAATAGGCAGAAGTTCAACGTAGAAATTGACAATATTGAAAAATGAAAATTGAAACCTTAATAAAGAACAGATTGCTGTAAAATTGCTGCAATAAAACTGCTTGATATGGTTGTATCCTTCTCCAAAGCTAAATATTTTTCGGTAGTTTAACATAAAGGTTCTCCTCCTCCATTAACTTTTGCTGAAATAAAAGTAGATAATGACATTATAGAATGAAGTTTATCAAATTTATTAAATAGACAAAATTTAGTTGGAAAAGTACCAAAGGATCTTTAATGTTGGGTTGAGTGCCTCTAATCCAACTAGTTGTACATACAAGTGCATTATGTTTTTGGTGATAAAGAGCTCTATAATCATCAAGAACTCTACCACCAAAGACTAAATGATTGAAATGTAAAGTAATGAATTTCATTTTGAGTGGATCAAGACCGCTGACCACAACCATGAGTAGATTGCATTCTCCCAATATTTGTCAAATTTAATTTTCATACGGCCATTTGCTTGACAAATTGATCCAAGGAATTGCACTCTTCATTAAGCAATTTCTTAACATGCATGACTGTAGGAAGAAACAAATTGATAGTTGGATAACAAGAACCTGAAACCATTTTTGTCACATTATGGAAAACAGAAAGAAACCTTCTAATCGCTTCATATGCCATTCAATCTCGAAGGTAACCACTTGTAGTTAAAATCTCGATCGCATAATGAATGAACACATTACGGTAAATAAAAGTGACTCAAGCATTAAGTAAGTGGAGTTCCACCTTGTAGGAACATCAATACATAATCCCTTTGAAGTAGGGACCCTAAGCTTTCTCCACTTCAACAAACTTATGTAAATGAGAAGGAGACTTTTTGAGATATTTTACTGTCTCCCTTATTTTAACGGTTATTTGTTGCACCTCTTTCAAACCATCTTGAACCAGTATATTCAAGATGTGAGCACAACATCTAACATGAAAGAAATGACCCTAAAAATGTAACTTTTCTCTTGACTAAAAATTAACTTTTAAAGCATTTGCAGCAACATCATATTACGCGCATTATCCAGTGTGATAGTAGATACCTTGTCCTACAAATTCCAATCTAGCAAACAATCATATATAGCATCACAAATAAAAGTACCCGTGTGTGGAGGATCAAGCTCAACAAAGCTGATGATTCTCTTATGCAACTGCCAAGAATCATCAATAAAGTGAATTGTTAAGCACATGTAGCCTTGTTTGATTTGATGTCCAACAATCAAGTCAAAGAAACTCTATGAATGCTCTTAAGAAAAGTTTTCAATCTCTTTTTTCTTTTCATAAACTTTCATGCAATCACTTCTAATTGTGTTTCTAGATACCCTCTCAATTGGGATTCAATACCTTCAAAAGAATATTAAACCACATATGCTCAACCATCCTAAAGCGGATACTCATGCAATAATCATCTTTGCAATTATCTCCCTAATCTGAAGATGATCCTAATTTTTGGGGTCATGAAATAATGGAATCTCAATTTCAGAATTGACATCAAAAGGCATAAAATTTAATTTTTTTTCCATTTGTCTGCCAAATCAACAACCTGCTTATTCTTGGCTTTGATTTTTTCACATTCCTTCACATGCCGCAAAAGTTGTGAAGTTGTGCCAGTTTTTGATTTATGAAATTTCCTGCGACAATATATGCATTGTAAAGAGGGTATACTCTCCCCCTTAAATACAGAAGTGGCTTCTATAAAATACTCCCACACTGAAGATACTCTCTTCCTACCTCTCTTAGGGTTTACATCAGCACTAGTAGTCTCAAGTGTATGCTCCTCTGATTCAACTTGTTGTGAAGTACTTGGTATATCATTACCTACAACTAAATCATCACCGCATGATGCAGACTGAGAATGATCCACATTAGACATGATTGTACACTAAATAAAAAAGAAAATATGAGTTAGGACCACATACACATACACTCTCCAATCTCCATACTAAACTCCATATTCAATGTTCTGTTACTCTTCTCATTTAATCAGCTCAAAAAAAATTGCAACTCCAAGATATACATAATTAAGCTAATCTACTATCAGCACCAAATCAGCTCAATAAATAGTATCCATGCCAACAGAGACAACAAAATAATGGCCGAACAGAAATAAATAGTATCCATGCCAATAGAGACAATAAAGTAATGGCCGAACCAAAATAAATAGTATCCATTCCAATAAAAACTGAAAAATCAAACAGAGCCTGCAACATATATTTCCAAAATAATAGAGACAACAAAATAAT
The DNA here is from genome assembly GCA_021442155.1 of Cymbidium sinense. NCBI lineage: Eukaryota > Viridiplantae > Streptophyta > Magnoliopsida > Asparagales > Orchidaceae > Cymbidium > Cymbidium sinense. Next base: position 126,696,524 of record CM038215.1, read on the forward strand.
GGCCGAACATGACAAATTAGAATGAGAAGAGTAAAAAAAATATGAAAAAATCTATGAGCACGCAATATATAGTTCCCAAATAATGAGGCAATGAGAATAATGGTAGGACGGGACAAATTAGAATGAAAGCGAGAAGAGTAAAAGAAAATGAGAAATCAAACAGAGCGACAATATATAGCTCCCAATAGACAGGTAGAATAATGGTAGGACGGGACAAAGTAAAAGCATTTTAATAACCTACAAAGAATAACCGAATCATCCACAACAAGCATAGCTGCATAAGATGTAGAATATAGTACATGGAATAACCGAATAAGCACTTCAAGCATTTCAATACCAGAGCTCCAGAGACAACAACATATAGCACATATATCAAGTGACTCAAGTCTACAAATGAAAAATCGAGTCATTGTAAAGCTTAAGAGCATTTCTCCTTTTAACATGAAGCCGAGTAGAAGCTTGCTAAAAGAAGAAAATAATGATAGCAGACATGCAAAGTCGTAGAGTCCCAAGTAGAAGCTTGATAAAACAAGAAAATAATCGTCAAACCCTAGAAATCTAGAGATGCATCGGAGGTTTAGGCTATTCTGAGATATTACCATTGCAATTTGCAACTTGCAAGACTCACAACTCGTGAGACTCTTGCTAGGAAGAGTAGAAATTCGGCGGCCAAAACAAGGCGAGAGAGTCGAGGGACTTTCTGAGGATCTGAAAGTCGAGGTAGAGAGGCGAGGAGGCTGAGGGTTCTTGTCAATCTTGAACGAGTCAAGAGATTATTCATATATCATTCGATTGTTTTAAATCCCAGCCATTAACATAAATTCATATGGTGATTAATATGGCTCACTCATGACCTCGTATAGCTTCTGAGGTAACAGTAAGTCAGTAACGATAGCGGGTATATCGTTCGATTGTTTTAAATCCCAGCCGTTAACATAAATTTATATGGCTGGGATTAAATTTAGACCATCTGATTCAGGTAATATGCTTGATGCTTCTGAGTTTTATTCTGCTAAATATAATTAAAAAATTTCTATAATTATAATTATTAATATATTTTAGCTTATTTGATTTAAAATTTTATTAACTAATTTAATTATTAAATTAAATATAATTTTTAAAATATTTAATGACATAAATTATATTTTAAATAAAATTTAATATAAATTGTTCATTTATTTTGAGCTAAATCGACGATCGAACAAAGGGTTGTTGTGTTGACTCGTTCATCGAGCTTGAAATATTTGTTCATGTTGCTCATTTAGTTAACGAATAGCCGAACACAGCTATCGGCGAACAGAATGTTGAACAACGAGCTTTTGGCACCTATTCGTGACGGTCGGATCACCGCCGATCGCCGGCGGCGTCATGGACACCACTATTGATCACTGCCGGTCACCGCCACCGGTCACCATCACGAGCTGCCACCGCTCGATAATTACCGGATCACCGCCGACTGCCACCGTTCATCATCACTAGATGCTACTAACCACCACTCGATCATCTTTCAATAATTTTTGTCGGATCATTAGACTACCACCTTAAGCAAGGCCTTTGTCGCTAATTTAGTGAAGCTTGCATAAAACTTATTCTTGTAAGCTATCATTCTTCAACTTTGGAGAAAGGATAATAGTTATAACAAAAATTGATGTAGTGAAATTATTTTTGAGTGGGCTAGGCCCCGTGGTTTTTCTCTTCTTGGGTTTTCGACGTAAAAATCCTGAGATCTCTCAAACTCTTTTATTGTGTGTGCGAAACTTTTATGCAACGCTAAGATATTGAATTCTTCTACTCTACCGACCCGAATATTCCTGCACGTAATAGTTTGGCGCCATCTTTGGGAAAGGAATCCCACAATCGTAATCTTTGTGAACACTTACATTATGGCCAACAGGCTCAATACTTGCAATAATGGAGCCTCCCGCTCTAACTCCCATTACTCCCTAAATGAATTCTTAAACTAAGGACGCTAAGCTTCTACCTCACTTCCCCCTGATAGGTGTTACCCTATCGGTGAAGGTGCAATAGGAGCCTCTCTAGAAGATCATGTTCGTCGAATGAAAGAGTCTCAAAATGAGATAATTTAACTTTTACGAGAAACACGATAGTCATTACTACAATAAATGCATCTCCCCCAAAATCAATCATTAGCCAGGGGAGGTCAAAATGCTTGCATAGGGCCTTCTCGCCATCAGGTTGAAGTTCCTCCGCCACCATACCATGATGCTAACCTCCTTGGCACCATTAGTTCTACCCATCCATCACTTACGGTTCAGCCGATCTCTAACCCACCAATAATTGTGGATGGCTTGGCACATTCTTGCCCGACTAATTTCACCTTTCATGTTATGCGTGCAAAATTATAACATTTAATGCGAGAAGAATTTCACCTTAAAGATATAAATCATCTTCCCTCTCATCATGGCTATTAGGAGTCTTCACCTTTAGCTGAAGTAATTCTTCAACATCCTATTATAGTAGGTTTCAGGCTTCCAAGCTTTGACTCCTATGATGGAGCAGCCGACCAATATGAACACATTGACCATTACAGAATCATCATGCACATCCAACGAGCTCCTGTCACACTACTTTGTTAGGTCTTCCTAGTCACCCTGAAGAGTCAAACTCGTACTTGGTTCTACTCTCTTCCAAGAGGATTTATCTATACTTTTAATGAACTCATTAAGATTTTGTAGAACAGTTCATTGAAAACTGAATGATCATTAAAGATTCATCTCATCTCTCAGGAATTCGTTAAAATGAAGATGAATCACTTAAAGAGTACTTCCATAGATTCTCCTTAGAAGCTCGTTAAATACTAGGGGTGGACTTTGAATTACTAAGAGAAGTTTCTCTTGGAGGACTCCATCTTGGGACTTTCTACTCATCACTAATACGTAATACGGTTCGATCGTATGCCAACTTGGTTCATCATGTGGAAGCATAAATTTTTGCTAAAGAGGCTGTCAATGCACATTGAAAATAATTTAAGCAATATTTGGGAAACAATCATGGACTAGGGGGGGACCCACTTGATTATAAGTCCTGAGATAAACACATCAAGATTAGGGAGCAATTTCGATTGCAACATTTAAATGATGATATTCTAGCATAATTATTATTACAAAGCTCATTTCTTCTTTTATCTAATTTTATATATTAGATTTATGATGAGTAAGATAATATGAAGAAGCTTTCTACAAATATATAAGATGTCATAAGAAATTCTTGTGCAAGATTAAAATTCTTCTTACAGTCTTCAACTATACTTCTACTTATTGGACAAGATTATAATTTTGATCGCAAAAGTATAGTAACAGTCTAAATACAAATCAAAATTTCATCTTTGATTCAGATACACGTGGCAATCACCTCATTCCAATCAGAGTATAATCAATCCTAATGGGATTCGATTTGACCCCTTCTATACAGGTTAATGTTATCAAATAATATTTTGACAAACAACCTCAGATGGGTCAAAAAACTTTGGTGGATTTTTTTTGACCTATTATATACAAGTTAATGTCATCAAGTAATATCATAACAAACAACCTCAGATTGGACAAAAATCCTTAGCAGATTCGATTCGACACCTTTCATACAGGTTGACATTATCAAGTAACACTTTGACAAATAACCTCGGATGGGTCAACAATATTTCATAGATTCAATTTGACCCCTTCCATATAGGTTAATATCATCAAGTGACACTTTGACAAACAACCTCGGATGGGTTGAAAATCCTTCGCAGATTCAATTCAACCCTTTCATACAAGTTAATGTCATCAAGTAACACTTTGACAAACAACCTCGGATGGGACAAAAATCTTTGACAGATTCGATTCAACCTCTTCCATTCAGGTTAATGTCACCAAGTTATACTTTGATAAACAATCTCAAATGAATCAAAAATTCTTGATAGATTCAATTATACCCCTTCCATACAGGTTAATGTCATTGAGTAACACTCTGACAAATAACCTTGGATGGGTCAAAAATCATTGGCGGATTCGATTTGACCCTTTCCATATATGTTAATATCATCAAGTAACACTTTGACAAACAACCTAGGATGAGTCAAAATTCCTTGGCAGATTTCTTTCGACATGTTCCATACAAGTTAACATCAACATCATGTCAAACAACCTCAGATAATTCAAAAATTCAAGATAAATTTCTTTCATCATGAAAAATAACCTCAGATAGGTCAAAAATTCAAGATAGATTTCTTTTGACATGATTCATATCGAGTAAATACCACGAAGAATAACCTTAGATGAGTTAAAATTATTAGTAAAAAATCAGAACCTCATCATATGAACTACAAACCTTGATCTCCTCCAAACCCGGTTGATCCGATGAGCATAGTTGACGCATCTTTTGAGAGAAAATCAAAGCCTCGTCGTATGAACTATGGGCCTTAATCGCCTCCAAACCCGGTCAATCTAACGAGGATAATTGATGCCTCTTTCAAGGGAAAACTTGAGCCTCATCGTATAAACTATGGGCCTTGATCACCTCCAAATCCGGTCGATCTAATGAGGACAGTTGATGTCTCTTCAGAGAAAAAATCGGAGCCTCGCCGTATGAACTACGAGCCTTGATCACCTCCAAAATCGGTCGATCCGATGAGGATAGTCGACGCCTCTTCCCAGGGAAAATTGGAGCCTCGCTGTATGAACTACGGGCCTTGATCACCTCCAAACTCGGTCGGTCTGACGAGGACAGTTGACGCCTCTCTTAAAGAATAATTGGAGCCTCGTCATATGAACTGCGGGCTTTGATCGCTTCCAAACCTAGTCAGTCAGACGAGGACAGTTTATGCCTCTCTCGAGGGAAATTAGAGCCTCTTCATATGAACTACGAGTCTTAATCAACAAAGCAAATAACCTTATTTTCAGAAGAAAGTCAGAGCCTTGCTGACAAAAGGAAAAAAAATTTCTTACCTTGAGCCCCTGAACTTCTGCTGGATAATTTCTCATCCATCAAAGGAGAATATTAGAGCATATGGGAGAAAACTATGTCTTCTTAATTAATCCCATTGGAGGGTTTTTATAGATCCACAAAGTGGCAAAAAAGGAATAAAATTTGGAATGAACTTTGAAAATATTTAAGTATATTTCAAAATTTCTACACTCAAATATATCATTCCTTTTATAAAAATTAAAAAAAAGTAAGAACATAAGAAAAGAATAGGGGAAAATATCAAAAAAATTAAAAAATTCTAAAATTTCTGCTCATTAGCACACGTTTGTGCATCGCGGTGCGATGTGTACGGGTTGCACACGAGGCCCTACACCCCTGGCACGAGGCCCCCTCCGTCTGCTTGTGGCCCTGCGGCAGCTCCTTCTTGCCCTCGCATCGTGGGCCTTACGATCCTCCTCCATGATGGCATGCCCACGACCATGCGAGCTTGCGACCAGACTCGCCAACGTCCCTGCACATTCACATGTGCGTACCTGCACTAAGTTGGCCATGACCTTGCACATCCGTCACTCTGCTTTCCCACGCATTCGTGGCCTCACACACCCGTGTGACTGGTCTCTTGTGTTCGTTTCTGTGATCATTGTCTTATGAGCCCATGAAGATCTATTTTCTCAAACTATATCTGATGCAAAGGTAATGAACCCAAAAATTTCATTAATATTAAAGAAGTTGTTATTTTCAATTATTTGACTTGTATTTTTGGATGATAGAAATGATATCATCAAAAAACAGGGGAAAATTGATATGCCACTGAAAAATCTACTATTTGAAGCACAAATCTTGATATCGAAAGTAATCTGCTTCTGAATCGAGACTAGCCTAGATCAAGCTCTTAAAATATAATTAAAACTTTGGGATATCAGTTGGATCATTAAATAGCTCCTAAATATGGAGTGTTTATAGTAAAAGCGAGCATTTTGATGAGCTGAATCTAATAAGCATAAGTTCTCTTAATTCTGACTTCATTTGAGCATTCAAATATTTAAAATATATCAGATGATCGAATGAATCATTTTGAGTCGTCCGATGGAGTGGTTTAGATTTTTCCTATATTTACAGAATGCTACTCCCATGATCTATAAATAGCTCCTCATTCTTCACATTAGGAGAGGGAAGTGTGATGTTTATTTTTGGATGATATGTCTATGTATGGGGGCACCACATATATATGAGGGTGTACTTATTGAGATAATCGAGTACAACATCAAGGAATACTATACTATCTCGAAAGATAGAAATCACTACCTTATGATAGACTTAATCACCTAATAAGGACTCCTAAGGCATGTTGGGTCTTCGAATGTACCAGAGATTTTTCTCTTACTTTACATGGATGAATAAAATATAATTTTTTTAAAAATCGGGTTCTAAAGTTCCCTATGGGGAAAATCCCCATAGTTAACTACTTTCTAAGGAAGGTGAATTCTTTAGGAATGCTCTCGATTAAAGTAGACAACTATTGTCTCTAAAGATTTCAAAGATAGGACTATCAATACATTGGCTATATTTAGAAAATCAAGTGGGATAGATCAAAAGGATAGACTTATTTATCGAAGTCAAAAGAGATTAGTATGAGATATTTATGATATTAAGAAACCTAGTGAGCATCCCAAACTATTCCATGGTTGGGCTTTATATATTTGAAATTGAGAAGAATTATGTATTTGAGTTAAAATTTATTAAAAAGCTAAGACTTATAATCCTATAATACAATATGTGAGAATGTCTAAGAGGTGAGGATTTATGCTTATAGCCCAAGTGAAAACAACAATTTAAATCCTAAATCTAGGAGCTTTAACGAGGGCCAAAGCACGTCCTAAATCTAAGGCAAAAATGAATATATTGTTTACCTCCATAAGAGAGGGTAAATCACCCGACTGCTAGATTTATAACCGTCTAGAGTGGCAGCCAACAAACTCCTCATACATTTTAAAACTATGTTGTAAAGTCATATGTTTTGCAAGATAGCTAGGTTGTTATCATTTAAAAAGAATCTAAAGTCCTTAAACTCACTCTCTAAGAGACTAGAGCATGAGTGGTATGAATAATGACTTAATCTAATATAAATTTTATCAATTTTTATTTGATTTTGGACTTTTTATTTTAACACAGGCCATAGGATTTTATATACCTAAATGCATGATGAAATAGGTTTATTGGCTAAATCAGAGAGAAAGAGGTGTTTTCCACCAAAAGGGAGACCCTCAAAAGTCAAGTCTTTCCCTATCGTGCAAGGATGGAATCCCTCTCTTAGTAAGAGTGAAATAATATGATATGCATGATATTAAACATACAACATTCAGCTAAGGGGTTGATAAATATTTTAATTATCTTGATTTAATACCTAAGCTTTAAATGAAGTTATGAGTTATTTTAGAAAATTTAGTTATGAGTTGTGATTGGGGTAAAAAGTTTATTTTTTTCTAAGAGCCTAAGCGGATTCAGGCCATACATTAAATCATCATATATGAAGAAATTAGAAAAATACATGCCATTTCTATTACACAATTATAAACAAAATATTAATCAATTTATAAACTCAACGTGAAAAAATGAAATGCCTGTGCGATCGGGTACCGTCGTACAACCCGAAAAGAGAAATGGGTAGCTGAGCTCTACTCTTATACATCCTGGTATATGAAAGAATAATTAAAATCATAAATGAATAAATGCTATTGGGGGTCTTCATGTCTTTGCTCCATTTCTTTATTTAGATTTGCTTGCTTCAAAGGCATCACGAGGCGTCCCAGGACAAAGCCTCCGCTCATCCTAATCTACCATAATACTAATCCTAATTCCTAATGCAAGATTACATCAAAAATAGGAAAAGTAAATCAAACTACACATGCAAGACAAGTGTTAGCTAAACACATCATACAACTCAAGTAGTTATATGTATAATTTGGACTTAACACCTCGCATATGGGTAACCAAGTCTACCTGTCCTAATATAGATCATGCTTAGGGGTTAAGAAACCTATAAAAGAGAGCATTTATATTTATTTTAAGCGCCCCTTAAGCACAATCTTCTGCATAAAATATGATTAAGCTAATCACAGTCTACCATCTAGTCTATGAAGCATACACCATAACATCCAGTCTTACATCAAATCATGCACCGCCCTAACATAAAACTAGAAGTGGTAACTTAATCTAATATGTGTGTATTAAGGCTTGTGTGGTATGCCCTAACTAGCCTATAGAGTTGTCATTCTCTATGTATGAAGGATACTTAATTATAAAGGGTTGTTTCACTTTAAATGATTTAATTGATTTGTAAATTTAACTTAGTGTTTTCTTTTATTTTCTTTGGTTTACTCTTAACAACTAAATGTTATAAAGAGAAGAAAAGAGAGGATCACTCTCTTTCATCCATACCTTAAGCCGCATCTAAAGAAAATTAATTAAACAAATTCCCTTTATTGAATGGATTATTACATATTTTAATTAATCATAGATTTAGGTTTACTTTAAATAATCTCATTCAATAAGAAAGATATCTTAAGATTAATTGGAATTAATTACTATCATATAATACATGTTTATTCATTTCTGTCCATCATATATATGACATGCATATGATTAAGTCCTAAACATAAATATATATGCAATTTGTATCTTAGTACACTTAAATGATTAATATAAGCAAATGTACTTGGAATTGATGTTTCATTTGGTTGAATTATTTTTGTCATATTAATTTAAAGATCAATCTAAATTATTATATAAAAACATAATAAAAGAACTTAAAATCATATGACTAACAACCCAACCACTTGAATAAAAATATGGATGCATGTATTTTTAATAGGAAAAAAAATGAGATTTTCATTCATTAGCTAAATACACATTCAAATATATAAAAATTTTAAGCAAGTATGGCGCCATTGTTCTGCATCAGGGGAGTGAGGTAGGAATCTCCTTGGGGCTACTTAAAGCCGTGCGTCCCCAGAATGTCCATACTAATATACCCGCTACTCTTAAATACATATGGATGTATAAACAACTATAAGAATGGAAATCATGCAAAAGTAGAGTTTAATTGAATTTATTTATTTGTGTAAATGAATTAAAGATCTATTTAAAATTCAATATTAAGATGTATAAGAATGAAATCAAACGAGTACGTCACCATTATTCTGCACCAAGGGAGTGAGGTAGGAACCTCCTTGGAGCTACTTAAAGTTGTGCGTCCCCAGAATGTCCAGATTAATATACCCATTAATATTCAAACTTATGCAAGTCAACATATGAATGTAAGAAAGAGACCTTACTTCATACACTAAGCTTATATTCACATGCATCTCCTATGTATGTGTAACTAAAGTCATAATATACATATTATTCTTCATTAATAAACTTTTGAAAATACATTTAAGGTTTAATAGTGATAATAACCACACATATTTCTAATTAAGTCAATACATACAAATTGACATAAAGGGAATCATTTTCATTTGACTAATTTGAAAGAAATGAATGCATGAATATAAGTGACATACAACATTTTAATATGATTGGAAGGAAATAAAGAAATACAAGTATGTAATTTTATTCAATCCAACTAAGTCCTAAGGATAATCATATTAAACAAACTCATTTAAAATAAATTAAAGTTTCTTAAAGATATTTTTTATCTTTATGTTTGGTTTAATTTAATAAATATGAAAGAGGTTTGCTAATCATAATCTCATTCACCATTTGTGTGAGTTAATTTGATTTAATGAAAAATAATTAGGTTGATTTTAAGTTGAGGTATAAATTAAGTCAATTAATTAAATCCTTAAATACATCACCTTAAGCTAATTAACTAAATAATGATGAGCCAACATGAGATGCAACCACATGAAAAGTAAATTAGTAATGCTCCTAAGAAATGAAAGGGGCCTAATACAATTGGCTCATAATTAATAGTTAATTAAGCTTAAGGGACTCACTTAATTATATTTATGATTTTATCACACATATGAGCTAATCATAAGTTCATTAGCTCTCTCTTTAGGTTATTGAATACCTAAAGAGCTACCCAAGAGTTAATTAAGGAAGGTAGGTTTAATCAAGTTAATTAAGTTCATTAATTATCTAATTAAATCTTAATTATCCTCAATCAATAATATGAAATGGACTTAGGGGAAGAGATAAAGAAAGAAGCCTATGTCTCAATCCCTAAGTATTTTTAATTAGTTAATTAAAGTTCATATATAATTTGGGATTTGATTGATTTGATTAATTAATTAATTAATGAGTCTTAGTTAATTAATTTTAAAGAGGGAATGAAGAAGACTAGAGGAAAAGATTGGAAGAGGGGTCCCAACCCATTTCCCTAAGTTTCTTCACTATTAACAAAGGCTAATGAACTCAATTGATGGATCATTTCACTGTTCATTTGATTAATTATCACTAATTAAACTAAGAGAGTAATTAAAGTTTAATCAATCAATTTTCCTAATTAACTATCCAATAAATTCTAAACAAATAGGAGAGGAAGAAGTCATCTCCCTAAACATCTCTAAAAAATTTGAAATTAATTAGATAATTAATCAGAGAGTAATTATGCAAATTAAAGTTTTAATTAAACCTTATTTAAGTAGAATTTATTATTCAAAATTAATTAATAATAATTTTTTGAATTCTCCTCTGAATTACCTTTAAAATGAGCCATCATTTATATTTTTTGAATTTTTCTAGGATTAGTTATTAATTTAAGATGTTTCAGCCTTAAAAATTAATTAAGACAGCCCTAATTAACCCTTAATCCGACGCCATGTGGCTACTGACGCAGCACACACTTTCCACGTGGTGCGATGGGATAGGCTATTTAAGTTGTCAAATCAAGAAGCTGACTCGAATTATGGTGGACATGCTTTCCCATGGACCATCCGATCTAAGATCGGATGACCATGATTAGATCTCACGATTAAGGAGGAAATAGAGGTGGATCTAACGCATTGATCGATCCATCCCGTTCGATCCGCAAAATGATGATCGTGTCCTGCGAATGATGAAAGATGGATACCGTCCATCTTTCTCCATTTAATTCAAGCTCACCAAAGCTCAGATTGGGATTAAATTGATCCCACACCATCAGGATAACAAGGCAAACACATCCAATGATAAAAAATGCATGACATACAAATTTCTTTTGAAATGGACCAACCACTTTTTCCTAAATTGACAATTTTGAGGAATTACCTCACTGGAGCTAATGTCCAGTGGTGGGATAGACTGAGGTAGCTTCGTTTGGTAGAAATGAAGTCCTGTTGAGCAACACGAGCCTTGATTTGAGGTGGTTTTTTCTATGGACCAAGGTCCTCCTATTTGGCATTCAGTCTTGATCAAAGTATGGCTTCCAGTGGCTTTAGAACTCAAGGGATGATTTGCTTGGCTTCTATTAGGAGTGGTGAAGGTGCACACATAAGGAATTTTACTTTGATGGAGTGAAGAAGAATATGAATCGAAATGGAGGTGTCTTATTTTCGTTTCACACGTAGAGAATAATGGCCGATCGAGTGAGGCTTGGGGTGCTCCAGGAGGCTCTGAGGGATTTCAAAATCATTCAAGGGGCTTATAGGATGCGAATGGTGATGTTTGCCGCTTGAATTGAGGGAGTATACCCCGAAATCGAGTGTGATGGATATACGAGATCCATCCCTGAATGTTTGCCGATTCACCATCGTCAAGGAATTGAAGGGGTCATCGTTAGCTCCATGTGGCTCGCCAGGAGTTGAGGAAGCTATGGTAGGGAGCTAAAGGTAATATATGGGAGGGTTGAGTTGGGTTGGTCCTTTGGGCGCTTGGGTATGAAGGGAGGTGACTTGGTTCACCTCCCTTTGGTCCATGACCAATTCTAGTGGTTCTAGGGTGGGTTAGGGAGTCTAGGCATACCCCATTTGGCAATGGGATGAATGTCATGGTGATGGGAGAGTGGACCTTGCCTTTTATGGCAAGAATCTAATGCAAATGAGCTTGTCCAATGATTAATTCCCTTAGGTTGGGTCCCACTTAGATTTGGGTTGGTTTGGGTCGGGTTTGGCCAGCTCCTAGGATTGGTTCATGTTCAATTGGTTATGTATTGGTTCATGTTCAATTGGTAACTAAATATGATTGGAAGCTTTGGTTTGATTTGATTTGAATTTAATTTGGATTTTGGCCAATTTGACCTTTTAGGTCAATTTGGGCTAGGTTGGGTTAAGTTGACCAATTTGTCAAATTAAGCTCAATCATGGCTTTGGTCAAGTTCAATAAATGATTTGGAATGAACTTGAGCCATTGGTTGCAATCAATTTGGATCAAATCATGATTTGACCCATTTTGATTTTTTAGACTAATTTGTGTCAACTTAGGTCAAATGGCCAATTGGACTTCGTTTGGCTCAATTGAGGGCTTGGTTATGTTCAATCATTGATTATGAATTGGTTTTGAATCAATGGTTTCAATCAATTTATTTATGCTAGGTTTTGGCTAGTTTGGGTTTCATTTGGGCTAAAGGTTAACTTGATCAAAAAACCAAGTTGACTTGGTTTGACCCAATTCAAGATAATTGATCACCCTAGGATGATTGTTGATCATGATATAAGATTTGGATGGGTTTAGTTCAATCCAATTTGGGTTAGATTAAAACTTGGCTCAGAAATGGTCTTTATGTCACTTTAGGTCAAGTGGACCTAAATGGGTCATTGGTTTGGTTTTGACTTGATTCAAGTTTAGTTGAACTCACATATAAGCCTAGGATTGATATATAAATCCAATTGTAATTGGTTTGGAGTCAAATAAATTTTGGTACATATAACAATTTCAAGTAAAAAAGGGTCAACATGGGCTTGACTTGAGTTGACTTGGATTTGATTTGATAATTGTAGTTTATATTTATATTTGGGTAAGTGATTGAAGGAAAGATTGATCCATGAAGAAAACCATCAGTTTTGGATTGATTTGGGTATCATCTAGCCAAGTTCAAAAAATTGGCTAAAAAAAAGCTAAAATTAGAAATTTGATTTGATTTGGGTTTGGTTTTGACTATTTTGATTTATATTTCATTTATATTTATGAATATGAATGAAGATATAAATGATTCATGAGAAAATCACTTGAGTTTGGAATGATTAGGAAGCGAAGTTGACCAAGCTTAAGGATGTAGGTCAAAAGGGCTTAAGTAGAGAATTGATTTAGTTTGATTTATTTTTGGTCATTCGAGAGTGGGTTTCATTTATATTTATGAATATAAATGAAGGAATGATTGATTTATAAAGAAATTAATTAAGTTTGGGTTAATTTGGGTTGAGATTTGATTAAGCTGATGGAGGTAAGTCCATATGGCTTAAGAAAGGTCTTGATTTGGTTTGATTTGATTTTGGCTATTTGAGTTTGGATTTCATTTATATTTGTGAATATAAATGAAGGAATGATTTATTTATAAAGAAATAAACCAAGTTTTATTTTGTTTAAAGGGGTTTTGCTAAGCATATGAGGGTGGTTCATATGGCTTAGGAATGGATTTTAGAATTTGATTTTGATTTTGGGCTTTAATCACTTGATTTGGAATTTGAGTTTGAGTTTGATTCGAGATTGAATTGGTATTTGAGAAAATCAAGTGAGTTGAGGTTGATTTGAATTTGACTAAGGCTAAGTCCATAAGATAAAATCAAAGGGCTTAGGAAGAGTTTTGGAATTTGAATTTGATCATGGGGTTAAATTATTTGATTTTGAATTGATTTAAAATTTTGATTTAAAGAAGAAAGCATGTATTGAGTTTAAGGCTATAGGGTAGGCAAATTTTTCTAAATCCAAAAGGCATGACCTTTTCCCATGGCTAATCCTTCTAAGTCTCTAAGCTTAGGTTAAATGTTCACCTAATCACTAGAAATGTCTTAAGACTAAAGAGCTTTTAGTGTCTATAAGAGTCCTAGATCCATAATGAGGAAGTTGAGAGCTCACTTCAAAAGCAAGGTCAATAGGAAGCTAAAGAAAGGAGAGAGCTCTGAGACTCGAAGAATCTCAAAGCATAATCGGATCACCGGCCAACTATCGTTGGATCATGTACGTCGGTCATCACGCCATTCAGATCACGATCAGCGTCGGCCACCGTCGGCCTGCTTGGTCACCACCTTTCGCCACCGGTCCCTTCCATACCAGATAGTGCTAGATCGCCGTTTACCGTACGCTACCACCACCTACTATTTTTCGATAGTTTTTGTGGGATCATCGACTATCACCTCAAGCGCCTTTCTTGTCAAGTGAAAATCAAAACTTATTCTTGTAAGCTATCCTTCTCCAACTTTTGAGAAAGGATAATAATTATAACAAAAACTGATATAGTGAAATTATTTCTAAGTTGGATGAGCCTCGTGTTTTTTCCCTTCTTGGTTTTTCCACGTAAAAATCCTGTGGTATCTTAAACTCTTTTACTATGTATGTGGAACTTTTGTGTAATGTTAAGACATCGAATTCTTCTACTCTACTGACCCAAATCTTCCTGCACGCAACACTACTAATTTAAAACTATTTGTCATTATGCCTCAACTTTCTCTAAAGCATGAAAAAAAAATAAGTGTAATTAGTCAAATTTTTTTATTAAGATAAATCTTATTAATTTTATCTAAAATTTGAAGATTCTAAAACTAAATTTAATATAAGAATATTTGCCAACTTAATAATAATAAACAATAAAAATAAAAAAATAAAAAAATATAAAAAATAGTCATTTTTAGACGCTCTCCAAATAAGATTATAATGAAAAGAAATTAGTTTAAAGTATTCTAATCAATTCTTTAATTAGAATGACTCAAAAGTTTTGAATTTATTTTAATGTAAGGGCAATAACAACATAAAGTTTAATTAATTCCTCATATTATACTATATCGAATGCAAATATTATCAAATGCACATACTTCAACAACATAAAGTGCTCTAAGTTTATTGCACAATATCGAAGCTTTCAGTAAGTAAAAGAATTAAATAACCATTTTTTACGTTTAATTGCTTATCGTTAAAAGAAAAGAAGAAGTTACATTCTAACTTGAGGTTGACGTCGATGATTCGAAACAGACTATTCACATTTGTATTGCGCTCGCTATAATAAGTCTTATCACTCTTTTACTGTACAATTTACCGACTTCATTACAAAGGAGCCGGCCCTTAAATTGTCTGGTTTGCAAGAACCCGTTCCACTCAGCCGGCATGTTAAATTGTCTGGTTTGCAAGAACCCGTTCCACTCAGCCGGCATGTTAAATTGTCTGGTTTGCAAGAACCCGTTCCACTCAGCCGGCATGTTTTTTTAGCCGCCATCACTCATAAAAGTAACAGAAATTTTAGGAGTGTCTATGCAAGTCAAAAAATTTAGTTCAATATTAACTCAAAATTTATTTGATTTAGGGTATATTTGGCATGATAGTGATGGTACGATGTAGTGTCGCACCGCACTATAGTGCCCTGCATTTTGAAGAATCTGTTGTCAAAAAATTAGGTTTTTCAATCTGACCCGGGTCCCAACACATTCACTACTATTTTTTCAAATAGTTATAGTTGTCCTAAATAGACTCTTAAATAGATGTGATATGATCCCAACTACTTATTAAATTGGTCAAAAATCTTGACCCAAACTAGATTCGCCTTTAATAGTACTAATTTGGGCGCAACAAAAGTGATTTATTTGGACATGCATAATTTAGATAAAATTGAATCAAAATTAAATTAAAATTGAGTCAAATTTAATTTTGAGGGGTCAACTTTCAATCAATCTTAGATTGAAGGGTTAAATCTTAGCTGAAGTTAATTTCAAATTGATGTGTCATTTCAAATTTGACTCAAAAAATTAAAATTATCAAACTCTAACTCAAATATGACTAGAAGATAATCAAGTGAACTCATAATCAAATTTATTCGAGTCCAATCTATATAGAATTGCAGTGTTCAACAAATTATTGCCACTCCTAAAAATTTGTGATCAAATTAAGACTTTTTCTTATGAGAATTTTTTTTAATATATTCTAAAAATAACATTAAAAATTATTATTTTACAGGTGTATGTTTTGGAGAATTATTGAAGCTATTATTTTAGATATACTGAGGCATTGACTTATTGTATGGCCCCTAATGGGGAAACACTTCTACATAAATCCCGGACGGCAAAATCAAATAGAGAAATTTAATTATTGATCCTTTTCCACGTCAAAGCATTGGAACGGAAGCAATGCCCTTCCTTTCTCGCCGCCTACAGTATTATTCATTACACAGTCACTGCAATAAAGTCTGCATTAGTCAAATCAGGCCCCACCTATGGAAAAAAAATCTTAGAATAATCTAATCGGATTTTTTTATTAAATTAAATCTCAAAAGTTAAAAAAAATTAAAATGAGGCATATTGATTATTATCTATACTAAATTCAGATCCGGCCAAGTGAGTGCTGAATTCAGCCAGATTAATATTTCTCATTTAAAATAAATTGCACGATTAGAATGATAAATATTATAACCACCACAAAATTACTACTATGATTGCAATTATCACAGTAATTAAATAAATCCGACAGCCTTATTCTCTGACTCGGTGAGTCACTCACTCACAATGTTCACACTTAGTAGAAAACGCCTATTACTCGGACAAAACTCGGCAGGCCAGTGGGCTCCTCCTAGAAGAGAGAGGCGTCGAGCTCTTCGAATTCAATTTTCTCCCAAATCGCCGGGTTTGGGATGAACGATTCCGGCTGGCAAAGTGGCGCCTCCACTACGCTGAATCCAAAGGCGTCGACGTCGCCATAGCTGAGCCATTCGCCGAACGGCAAGTCGTCCTTGTCGAATTGAAGCACCGACGTCGGAGAAGGCAGCGGCGCTGCAGGCTCAGCCACCGCCGTCTCCACGGCCGCCGGCGTGGGCGGAGCTTCCGATGACTCCGATTCGGACTTAAACTTCCCCAAGGGGAAGTTTGTGACTGCCTTGTCACCTTTTATCCGGAGGGCGGCAAGGTCGTAGACGGCGGCGGCCTCCTCCGCCGTGTCGAAAGTCCCCAGCCATACCCTCTTCCGGCAGAAGGGATTACGGATCTCCGCCGAGAATCTTCCCCAAGGCCGCCGCCGTACCCCGCGGAATTTTTTCCTTTCACCAGCGGGCGGTGAATCTGCCCGCGACATCGTCAACCGCTGATGGGGCTTCCGGCGTGCAGGTACGGAATTGCCGACGGCTAGTTCGTGGACGAACCTCTTAGCCCGCTGGCGCTGGGCTGGCTCGTCTTCCTCGGAGCTCGATGAATCGGTCGCGTCTGCATCCGTGAAGAAGATGCGCACAAGTCTTTCAGATTTTCCGGTGGTGGAAAGCCGAATAGTCTTATCCGTAGCGCCGGCACCGGCAACGTGGGTGCCGCGTCTACGTTTCTCTGTTATCGGTCGATTCATCGCCTGAACCCTATCCGCGGCTTCATTTTTCAACTAAATTGAGCATTTCCTGCTCATAGTTGGTTGCCGGAGTTGAGGGATTTCTTTCAGTCTCTCATATTCCTCTCTGCTCATAAGGGTTTGGGGTTTTGGGGAGAGGAAGAGGTAAAATGAGTTTAGGGGGAGAATGAGAAGGGGTATTTAACGGATAAGAAGGGAACCTCGAAGCTTACATGTATGGAATTACGAGAATGTCCTCGGCTGTAGTTAGCTTGTCGGATGCGGAGCCGCAACTATGAGGGATAGCGCGCGGCGACGAGAGAGCCGGACGGAACTGTAAGCCTTTAAGCGGTTAAAAAATTGTGTTAAGATTTCTCAAATTTTAAGTGGAGATGAATTTAAAAAATGTTAGAATTATTTTAGAACTATTTTAAAAATAAGTATAATTTAAATTAATTAATATTAATTTTGAATGAAATTTAAGAGTTTTAAAGTTCGTTTTTATTAATTTTCAGCCGGAGATCCTAATACAAAATGTAGTACTACGAATAAACTAATTCACTAGATGAATAAGTCAAATTTATTATTAAGTTTCATTTATGTTCATTCGAATTTATAATTGAATAAATTAAATTTGAATATGGTATAACTGATTTATTCATATATCATATTGTCAATAGATAGATACTATCATTAGAAACATCACATTATTTATTAATAAATATATTGTCATTGGATTTTCCAAAATAATATTTTCATCAATAAAGCCTACATTGAAGAAGTTTTTGTTGGTAATACATTAAAGTTATGATAGCTATCCACCATTAATTTATTAATGAATTTTTTGTTGGTGAGTCATTGACGAATTTTATTGTCATAATTTATAGCAATATTATAGACATAATTTCTTTAATAAATATTATCATAGAAATTTATGTCAATAATATGATGATAGATTGTAACATGAATTTTTTTTCTTCACAAGAATATGATATATAAAGCTTGCAATAGATATTCCATCATAAATTAAAAAAAAAAAAAGTAGGCAAAGCATATATTTAACATTTCTATAAAAATCCCTAACAAAGAAACAATAACAAAATATATCACAATTTATAATATGTATTATATCTAAAACAATTGCACGATTGAATAGCAAATGTTACCTATGAAATAAGTTTAATGGACAAATAAATAGATGTTTAAGCCATTCTAAAATATAACAATATATATTTAACAAAGAAACATATATTCATAAATAAGCAAATATTGACAAATAAGTACACCTTAAATTTGTTCACTTCAACAACCACCTATTCTTTTGTTTATATTCAACATAAAAGTTAACCTATTAATAATAGAAAATACAATTAGTATGTGCTTATTTAATACATAATTAATAATGTGCTTTAATTAATAATAAAAAAAATACGCTTGATGTCCAAACAAATTGAAGTAGAAAGCATATTGAGAGTAATGCAATAGTTTTTTTAATAAATCAAACAACAAAATTCTTTGTTTTGAATTTTTTTAGACAATATATTTGATGTGGATAAATTTTAAGCTTAAACTTTTGGTAATGAATTCGAATTTTTTTTATCATCCAAATTAACTAAAAGATAAATTATCCTTTTGATTTAATCTGATGAATCATTCATCAAAGCTTACAAATAATCATTTTTTAATTTTTTTTACTAAATATTAAATGTGATATAATTTTACAGTATACTTAGGAAGCATAGAGAGAACGACACTTGAGTTGGTGGTAATGGCATCGAGAGAGGGAAGATGGTGACCTGTAAGGGAAAAAGATAGTAGAGAGTAGGAGAGAGAAAGAGAGAAGGGCAGGAAGGGAAGGAGAGAGAATGGGAGTGAGTCGTATACGCGAGCTGGAGAGTGTTAGGAGACAGATAGAGAGAGGGAGGCAAACAGAAGGAAGCTATGGCTTACTGATAAACTTTTCATTGTAAATATTTATGATAGAAAATTCATTATTTAATTTTTTCATAATATTTACAAAAAAAAATTCGTAAGTGAATCCATCAATAATTAACGATGAAATATTTTTTGTCATAATTTTTCATCGGTTAAAGCATATTTTCTCTGTAGTGATGGCCATTTCTTGGTGGAAGTCATGAAGCGATTGTCGAGCATCATTGATTCATTGGTGAAGCCTCAGAAATGTCATGATATTTATAAAATGTTAGCTCTTTAAACAATCTAACCAGTAATTTAAATTAATGAGACTTTAAATTTTAGTTTCAAATTTGGCCATGATTTTATTATTATAAGTTTTTTAATTTTAATGGTTTAAGATTTGATTTTGATTATAATATTTTTTTTAAAAAAGATCAATAAATTACAAAACATATAGCTCAAACTCAAAACATAATAATCTTTTCTAACCACTTGGGTATATATCCTTTCACTCGATTATGATTTTAATTATTTTTTTATTATAAAATATAAAAATGCATATTTAAAATATAAAATAAATATGATTATTTAATTGAATTTCAAGTTATAATATACTTGTGTCTATTGAAAACTTAATGGTAAAATTCTACAAAATTGATGATTAGTCATGAGTTTTAGTAAGATTCAACATGAGTTTCTAGATGAAACTATAAAGGATGTCCCCATAAAATTCATACAATCAAGCTTGAATCTTGATATGGAGTAGTTTTTGATCTCAATGCGTCAAAGAATTCGAGCTACAAACTTTTAAAATTAATTGTGAGGTCATCCTTAATAATTAAGGTGTTTTATCCGTTAATATTTGGCATCCCATATGGAAAAGGGTTCACTGAGCTAAATATAAGCTATAGTAAAAAAGATCAAATGAATATCATGTCTTTTTATATTTACCTGTAGAGTAACTTAGTCCTTATATTTTTCATACAAATTATTAAATTATGCATTGAGGAACGATGCTCATAAACATCTGACGAGTAGTCTTTTCTTCAACATAATATTTTAGAAATCACATGTTGTTAATCGGTAACCCTAAATTTTCTATAAATATTATGAAAAGCAGTCACACCCCATCTTTCATTTCAATTAATTGCAGGTTTTTATTATCTAAAAACTCTAAACATGCATGATGCCTTACCTCAGTGTTGAGCTCCTCAACCTGAGGAAAGTTGACTGCGCAAGCTACGCACAACTAATTTTTTTCTACGTAGTGTTAGATACGACTAATACAAAACGCACAAACCAGTCAAAAAATGATTGTATGGCAGATGAAAGAAAAAGAATTCAAAGAAAATAAATTAGAATTCACTAAGCTAACTAAAATGCAGCTTAAACGAACCGCTATATAAACTCTGAGCTACTTATTATATGAGACTAAAAAATAAAATGAGATTATTTTTAAAATACTCTTAATGTCAATCTTAATTAGGCGTTTAGGCATGAATTTTTTTTTTTTATGAAAATAGACATAGTCGTTAACCAGATGACGTACGCGTGTGTACACGGCCAAATGTCCGTCAAACAGAGAGAGGGGAGGTTTTATTATTATTATTATTTTTAATTAATATAATTATTTAAAATATATAATTTAAAAATATTTTTTATAAAATATTTAATAACTAAATATTTATATATTTAGCTATTAATTTTTTTTATTTATATAATTAAATATATATAATTTAAAAATATTTTAAATTATATATATAAATTTATAAATTTATTTAATATTTTTTATTAATTAATATAATTATTTAAAATATATAATTTTATTAATTTTTGTTAATATATAATATAAAAATATTTAAAATATATAAATAAGTAAATTTTAATAAAAATAAAGAAAGGAATAAATTATATAAATATTTTATAAAATATATAAATAAATAATTAGTTATATATATATATATATATATATATTTAATTAGTTATTTATTTATTTAAAATATTTATTTCTTTAAAATATATAATTAGTTAAATAAATAAATAAATAAATAAATAATTGTAAATTATATAAATATTTAGTTATTTATATATTTATAAAATATTTAGTTATTTATATATATATATATATATATATATATATATATATTTATTTATTATATATTTATTCCTTTCTTTATTTATTTAAAAAAATTATTTATTTATTTATTTTTTTTATATTTTTTATATTTTTATATTTTGTTATTATTATTATTATTATAGACTTATATATATATATATATATATATATATATATAATTACTTTATTTGTATAATTTATAAAATATTTATATAATTTATTCCTTTCTTTATTTATTTATTAAAATTTATTTATTTATATATTTTAAATATTTTTATATTATATATTAACAAAATTAATAAAAATTATATATTTTAAATAATTATATTAATTAATAAAAAATATTAAATAAATTTATAAATTTATATATATAATTTAAAATATTTTTAAATTATATATTTAATTATATATATAAATAAAAAAATTAATAGCTAAATATATAAATATTTAGTTATTAAATATTTTATAAAAAATATTTTTAAATTATATATTTTAAATAATTATATTAATTAAAAAAAATAAAAATAAAACCTCCCTCTCTCTCTCTCTCTGTTTGTCTCTCTCTCTCTCTCTCCCCCCGGTTTGTAAAACCACCAAAAAAAAAAAAAAAAAAGGGACGGTCCACTGGCACCGACGTGTACACACATCGGCACCAGTCGTCCGTCCGTTTGACGACTATGCCTATTTTTATAAAAAAAAAATTTTCATGCCTAAATGCTTAATTAAGATTAACACTAAGCCTATTTTAAAAATAATCCCAAAACAAAATACTCTCCAATATAGAACAATCCTCAAAAGATTCAGAAAAAAAATGATGCACGAGTTCACATAAATGATGTGCTAACAAAACTTACAAAATACTTGATCGTTTTAATCTTTGCAACTCACCTTCATGAAGATCACATTCATTCTGCATCATTAAAATAACTAAATAAAATTAAAAGTTCGCAAGACTGAGGGTGTGCAGGTACAGTAGATATATAACAGGTATAAACACGCAGAAATTGAAATTCAGACTAATGAAAGAATGGCATCATATGTGTTCCTCTTCATCACAGTCATCTCTAATAAAGGTGTCGCAACGATAATGTTCATAACCTGATTGAAGAGAAAGCTATAAAGGTGATGAGGTAATTATAAATGAGCTCAGGGAGTAGGGCATCGAAGGCGACGCAGCTGAACTTGCTTGCGAACTTTGGCAATATGGAAGCACTCAGGTCGGGGTGAAATAGCAGAAGCTACCGGAGATGTTGTAGACCTTAAGCTTGGTTGAAGATTGATAGACGCGACCGAAGGTTTCCCCTGGAGTCAAAGGTAGAGGTATAGAGTATGATATTAATTAGAGGACATCCCACGTTAGTATCAAATCTTATCAACAATGGTAGAGATTATGCGACCACATGGTTGGGCTTTTTGCTTCAGAGGAAAGGGTACTTCGAACTCACTAATAAAAAAATCGGCTCAAAATATTTATGCTATATTTAAATAGTATATGAAAATATATAATTATCATTTGTTGATAAATTCAAAACTATAATGACATTTGCTATTAAATATGTAATAAAATAATAAAACATTAAGATATTTATATACATCCCTAAATATTTTATTAGATGGTTTAGTGTTGACCAGATTTACTATATAATATTTTTTGTCACCTTAATAGTATAATGATGTCAAAATTAAATAAACATAGGCTCATTAGATTTATTTCATCAACATATAAAAAAGTATAAACACACTGCACACATGTTTAGAGTTCATTAGGATCTAATTGCATTGTAAAATTTTGAATTATATTTTTAAGTATTTGATTTATATTCATTTGAGTTCATATTAAGACACAGCTTTGATATCACTGGTTTCACTGATTCAAAACATTTTTGGACTATAAATTTATTAAAATCTGATTTCAGATATGATCTCATAATTGATTTTGAAAACTTTATATCAAATACCTAACATTTATATTAAGATATTATTTTTTTGGTGCATGATGAAATTTAGATAAGAATATCCTTAACCAAATTTTACAGCACAACTAGCTACAATTTTTTTGGTAAACAAAAATTTGCTCTCTCTCTCTCTCTCGCTCTCTCTCTGTATATATATATACATAAAGAAATCTTGCTATCAATTATGATATGGTGATGTTAGCATATTAAATTCATTAATGTTTTTAAAATATTTATTTTTAACATCTCTATGTTATGGTATCTTCTTTAAAAGTAATGTTAATTATCATCTCCCGCATCGCAGCATCGGTCTCCATGTCTTGGCTAAAATGTTTATTTATTAATATATCTACTGGAATTATTAAATAAAACAAAAGTTGATAGTTTCCAACACCCGATGCCTTTTATACGTTATAACGGTCTCTTTCTCACGACAATAATGATGAGATTGGTTGGTGATTGCTTCATCCATGATGGAGGATGGTTGCTTTGGCGACGACGAAGAAGGGCGAGTTTTTTTTTTTTTTTTTTTTTTTTTTTGTGTGTGTGTGTGTAAATTTAATCGTATAATATATCAATATGAAGAATTTAGATGGAAGAGATTGAAGACGACAGGAAGATAATAATTAGAATTCTCGTCAGCTCCATCCCATATATGCATACATTAGTTTTATAATATTCGAAGAACAACTCTCTTAATAGTCAATAGAATGCTGAATTAAACGACTACAAATAACTACTTATTACACAAAGAAAACAAACTCCCAATGCCTCCGGTTCAGTGCTTCCTAGTCCCGACGTTCCAGGTAGCATGGTAGGCATACAAGGCATAGGTTTTGTTCTTATCATGTCCTCTCCACCATAGGCAAGTGGGAGGTTTTGGCATAGCTCTGGCAAACGGCATTGCAATTGTGGCGGTACTTATCGACGGCTGGAACTCATGCGCCAGCCGGCATGCAGGTAGAATATTTACGAACATAGAAGATAACCTCTAAGTAGTGAAGGTATTTTAACCTATTGGCTGAAAACTTATATTTTCAACTCAGAGATTTTTGGTTCGTCCTTAAAAATGCATTGTGAGTACAAATTTATGATTAAATTCATTCAAATATGGCAATAAGAAGAATTTTTATCTAATTACATTATTATTATTGCTTGTATTTGTGTGTGAGCATATATTCCGGATGAATAATCTAGATGAGAGATTATTATATTGAGAAACTAATTTCAATTTAGTAAAATTTTCTAACATTTCGTATTCCTTTTGTCTCCGTCTCTCTCTCTCTTGTTCATTGTTCGATCCAGCCTGCAATACTAATAGTGTCATTTAATTAAGTACATGAATATATGGATTTGTCGCAACAAGGCTCAGCCCAAGGAATTCATTTGAGCCATTTTCATGATTGATATCCTAACTAAAAAAACACCTTAGTTTTGCCCCAAGGTAAGTATACAACAATATCGATTTGGACGCAAGTGATAACTTCAACTAGTGCTGAGCTCGGTACCTTAGAGATAGAATAGAGCTAGTTAAGAAGAATTGACAATAGGGCTTCAAATGAACCAAGCATTTCACAAGCTACTTGTGGCTCTGCTCGATTAGAGCTCTTTCATGAGCATTTGATTAATTCATCGAACGAGCTTGAACGCTTTTGTAAATACTCAATTGCTAAATGAACAAGTTTGAATAACTTGTCGTTTTGCTCATTTATATTTGATATGACACTGAAAATTTTACCAGTTGAAGCACGGTTCTTGATGTTAGAAGCAAGCTGTTCTGAAGATGAAACTGGTCGAGATCAATCACTTAAAATATCATTGGAAACTTTGAGATATCAGTTAAATCCCTAAATAACTCCCAAATATGGAGTGTTTATAGTCAAATCGAGCATCTCGACGAGCCGGATCCAAAAAACCAAGATCTTACAATTCCGACTTCATTTGGGCATTCAAATACTTAAAATATATCAAATGATCAAAGGAATCATTTTGAGTCGTCCGATGAAGTGGAGTGGTTCGGATTTTGCATGTATTTACAGAGACGCCACTCCTCCAATCTATAAATAGCCCCTCATTCCTCATAAGGAGAGGAGCAAGAGAGAAGAGAGAGAAAGCTTGAAGATCCTCCAAGCACAATCGTTACCACTGATGGTCGCCAACCACCGCCGTCGCCGCCGTCGCCGCCACGATCCTCGCCGCCAACCTCGCCGGCTCCATCATGACGACCTTCATCCTCGCCATCGTTCCTCATTGTTCACCATCATCCGCTACCACTAAGAATCACACCAACGCGTGACTACATAGTCGTTGTTCCTTTCTCATATACAATTCTGTAATCCCGTTATCGGGAAGATTTTGTACTCTGAAATAGATACATAGTGGAAGCTTTTTACTAGGCTAGGCCCCATGGTTTTTTCCCCTCTTTTGAGGTTTTCCACGTGAAAATTTTTGGAGTTTTCTTATTCACTCTTTAAATACCTGTGTGTGTGCTGGATTTCACAACAAGGCTAAGACGTAAACTTTTACTCAACCGCAACTGGTTTTCTAGCACGTAACAGTTTGACACCGTTTGTGGGAAGCTAACCCCTCAATCATAATTTCTGTGAACACTCATTATAATAAAGCACAACAATGGGGCCTCCCGCTCCAACTCCGCCACTCTCCAAACCAATCAACCAAGGACGCCAAGCTTCACACCCCTCGACAGCGTGACCCGGTGAAGGCGAAATCTCTTTAGAAGATCGAGTGTGCTGAATGGAAGAGTCTCAAAATGAGATGATCCGACTTTTGCGAGGAACACAACAACCATTACCACGGCAAACACATCTCCCCCAAGATCGATCTTTAGTCGGGGGAGGTCAAAATGCTAATCTCTTTGACGCTGAAGATCCTCTGCATAGAGACTGTGCTGCTGATCTCCTTGACACTGCTAGTTTTACTCATTCATCACGTGCAGCTCAACCGATTACTAATCCACCAATTATTGCTGGTAGTTTAACACATTCTCATCCTGTTGACCACCACTCATCATATTATACGTGCAGAATTACGACGTTTAATGCAAGACAAATTTCACCTTCAAGATAGAAATCATCTTCCCCCTCACCGCGACTATGAGGAATCCTCACATTTAGCTGAAACTATTCTTCAACATTCTATTCCCGTGGGTTTCAAGCTTCCGAGCATTGATTCTTATGATGGGGCGACTGAGCCACATGAACATATCGACTATTACAGGACCATCATGCATATTCAACGAGCTCCTGACACACTGCTTTGTCAGGTCTTTCTAGTTACCCTCATGGGACAAGCTCACACTTAGTTCTACTCCCTTCCAAGGGAATCCATCCATACCTTTGATGAACTCGCTAAGATTTTTGTAGAACAGTTCATTGCAAACCGGAGGATCATTAAAGATTCCTCCCATCTCTCCGGCATTCGTCAAAATGAGGGCGAATCACTTAAGAAATACTTCCATAGGTTCTCTTTAGAAGCTCGCCAAATACCTGGAGTAGACCCTAAACTATTAAGAAGAGTTTTCCTTGGAGGGCTCCGTCCAGGGCCTTTTTACTCATCACTAATGTGAGATATGATCTGCTCATATGCCGACTTAGTTCATCGTGTGGAAGCACAAATCTCTATCGATGAAGCTATTAATGCCCATCGTAAATAATTTGAATAATCTACAGAAAAATGTAAGAGCATCCCAAGGAATATGGACCGATAGTCCCATCAAAAGAAGCAACAAGGCAGTCGTGTCTCCCCCACGGCCCCAATATCAATGACGTGAACCACGACCAGAAAAGGAATACACGCCACTGAACACATCTCGTGTTAACCTTTTGATGGCTATTCGAGATGAAGAAAATATCAAGTGGCACACATCAAAACCAAATTAAAAATCAAGAGCAATATTGTCACTTCCATCGAAATCGTGGACATACTACTGAGGCATGCAAATAACTCAAAGAAGAAATTGAGAGGCTCATTCAACAAGGATATCTACGTCAATTTGTGAGGAATCAATCAACTCAAAAAAACATGCCTCCAACTAGGGGGCAACCAGGACAATCATCACAGAAATAACAAAATAATCATCAAATAGTTGGGAAAATTGAAACAATCGTAGAAGGACCAATACTATCTAATCAAGTTCTCATTATCACTTTTGAAGAGATAGAGTTAAAGAAGTCTCGTATTGATCATTCCATCACTTTTAATGACTCGGACTTAGAAGGAGTCCATGTTCCTCATCAAGATCCACTTGTCATCAGCGCAGGGATCGGTGACACATGCTATAATGTTAAGAGAATTTTGATTGATAATGAGAGTCTGTTGATGTCTTATTTTACAGAATATTTTTTGACATGGGCCTGGTTAGAGAAAAGCTCCAACTCGCTGCAGGACCATTGTACGGGTTTGATAATTGCCCTGTGCGAGTAGAGGGGACAATTACCCTTCTAGTTATCATTGGTGAATTTTCTCGACAAGTGACTCATTTAATCCAATTCATGGTTGTCAAGTCAAATTTGACATATAACGCTATCTTTGGAAGGTCTCTCCAATCAATTTTCGGTACAATCACTTCAGTATCCCATCTTAAGATGAAGTTTCCAACCCCCGCTGGAGTTGGGGTGGTCTGAAAAATCAACGTGAGATAATCATGTTACCTGATAAGCTCAACCACGCTCTGCGTGACCTTTAACATCAAGATTTTAATTTTGAGATGAAGAAGTACCCAAAGCTTCGCCTATGAAGATTTTCTTGTATTATCGATGACCAACCACTACGACAAGGCAAGTGGATCCGATCTAAGAACAAAAAAAAGGAAAAATACATAGACTTCTTATGTAGAAATCAAGACATCTTCTCTTGGAGTCTGACGGATATGCCGGGGGTCGATCCTAATGTGATCATGCGCTACCTCAAGATTGATCCAACATTCAAACCGATCATCCAAAAGAAGTGAAGTTTTGCACCCGATCGCATCCAAGCTATTAAACATGAAGTTAACAAGCTCCTAGAAGCGAGATTCGTATGAGAGGTACATTACCCTACATGGCTAGCAAATGTTGTCATGATTAAGAAAATAAATGGAACATGGAGAATGTGTATTGATTACACTAACCTTAACAAAGGTTGCCCGAAAGATAGTTTTTCTCTTCCTTAAATTGATCAATTGGTTGATGCTACATCCAGACATCAAATGCTCAGTTTTTTAGATGCTTACTCTGATTGCAACCAAATAAAAATGGACCCAACGGATGAAGAAGCTATAACATTTCAAACATATAAAGGTTTATACTATTACCAAGTTATGCCGTTTGGGATAAAAAATATTGGTGCTACCTATCAATGACTTATGAATAAGGTTTTTAAAGACCTATTAGGCGCTGGATGGTATATGTGGATGACATGTTAGTGAAAAGCTTGAAGAATCACAACATATTTCGACTTAGAAATATGCTTTAACCTTTTTCATTATAACATAACTCACCAAATGTGCTTTTAGGGTTACGTCAGAAAAATTTCTTGGATTTATGGTAACTCACCGTGGGATAGAGGCCAACCCCAAGAAAATCAAAGCTCTCAAAGATATGACACCTCCAAAGAATATTAAGGAATTTCAACATTTGAATGGTGAATTGCTATGTTATCCCGCTTCCTAGCCCGTTCTAGGGATAAATACTTGCCATTCTTTAAAATATTAAAGGGAGCTAAAATAATAATAGTGATGAATGATGCTTTTGAGCAACTAAAGAAGTATTTAACATCTCCACCCCTACTATCCAAGCCTATCCAAGGAGAGATGCTATACTTATATCTCGCAGTCTCTTCCCACGCGATAAGCTCAATTTTAGTGCGAGAAGAAAATGTGATACAACAATCAATTTACTATGTCAGCAAAATTCTCTCTGATATAGAAAGTTATTATCTACTTGCAGATAAGGTGGCTCTAGCTTTAGTTTTTTCAGTGCGAAAATTGTGTCCATACTTCTAAGCTCATATTATCGGCGTTTACACTCATTTACCATTAAGGGCCATCCTATAGAAACCAGAAGCATCTGGGAGGTTAATTAAATGGTCTATAGAATTGAGAGAATTTGATATAAATTTTCTACCTCAGCCTACTATAAAGTATCAATTACTCGTAGACTTTATAGTGGAATGCACTGCCCCAACTCCAAAGGAGCTATCTGCTACATGCCTTTCGTCTCCTCAATGGGCCCCTTATGTTGATGGAGCTTTGGAAAATCAGGGGAAATCTTACTTATTTCCCCAAAATACTTAGGTATGGACTCACCTAAAATTTCTTGCAACTAATAATATGGCTGAATATGAGGCTCTCATCGTAGGGTTGAGACTTGCCATTGATTGTGAAGCTCAAGACTTAGTAATCCACATTGACTCTCAGCTTGTCGCCTCCCAAGTTGAGGGAAACTTTAATACTCATAATCCTCAGTTGGCATAATATCTCCACTTGGTAAAGTCTCTTCTTGCCCATTTCAAGACACATCAAATCATTCATATACTATGAGAGAAGAATACTCGAGCTGACGCTCTCGCTAAGCTTGCTACATCTGCTATTGGAGATCTATTTAAGAGAAAGCATGTTGAAGAAATATATTTTTCTAGCATCCCATGGTCATGGGTAATACAAGCAATTAATGAGATAAATGAACATTCATGGATGGACCCTATCCTGTCTTTTCTACAAGAAGGAACCCTTCCTGAAGACCTAACTTCTATAACTCATCTCCGAAGACAAGCTTCAAACTTTACTATTATCGAAGGTGAACTATACAAATGAGCTTTCTATGGATCATACCTCAAATGCCTCTCACCTTCAGAGGCATATTACATATTAAGAGAGGTTCACTCAGGGATATGTGGAGAACACCTAGGAGGAAGGGCGCTAGCCCTTAAAATTATAAGGCAAGAGTTCTATTGGCCTATGATGAAACAAGATGCCTTGGAGTTCACAAAAAAATATGCAAGTTATCAGTTGCACTCTAACCTCTCTCACATGTCGCATACAGAGCTCTCATCCCCTCAAAGCCCGTGGCCTTTTGCTTAGTGGGGAATTGATATCATGAGACCTTTTTCGATAGCGTCAGGGCAACGAAAGTTTATCATTTTAGCCATTGACTACTTCACTAAATGGGTGGAAACTGAACCACTCACTAAAATTATGGAGGCAAATGCTAAACAATTTATTTGAAAAAATATAGTATGTCGATTCGGTCTTCCTGCAAAGATCATCAGTGACAATGGAACCTAATTTATTAGAAAAATCTTTACGTCCTTTTACAAAGATCTTCACATTCAGCTGCTACATACGGTTGTAGCACATCCTCAAACTAACTGACAAACTGAAGCTACCAACAGGACTATACTCAAAGGACTAAAAACACATCTTGAGAAGGCTGGGGGGCAATGGGTTGATGAGCTTTCTAATATTCTTTGGGCTTACTGCACTACATCGTGCACCTCAACTGGTGAGTCACCATATAACTTGTGTTTCGGCACAGAAGCTATTATACCAGTAGATATCGGGGTTTTAAGTCCAAGAGTTCAATTATTCGATCATGATGGTAATGATGAAAAACTCTGACAACACCTGGACCTACTCCCCAAAACTCGTGACATGGCCCTACTTCAGACTGCTTCTTATCACCAAAGAGTAGCTCATCACTTCAACAGAAGAGTAAAACCTTGTTCCATATCTGTCAGTGACTTGGTCCTACGAAGTCTCGAAGCTGCAGGTAAAGGCCCTCAATGCAATAAACTCTCACCTCATTGGGATGGACCATATGTAGTTATAGCTATGGTCAAGCCAGGAACATTCAAGCTCAAGGATCTAGAAGGAAAAACTCTACCTCGAACTTGAAACACTGAGAATCTTTGAAAATATTATCAGTAATTCCTACTGCATAATTATTGTAATATTTATTTTATCTCGTTTATCATTTCATCTTCATGTTGCCGACCCCACTTAGTGGGATAAAGACTTGTTGTTGTTGTTGTCATTTCCTCTTGAAACTCATTTCCATGTTAAAATTATCTTATGATTGTATCGCCGAACTTATCAAATTAATGAATTTATAGCATTTTTTTACAAGCTTATTTCTTCTTCATTTAATCCTCCCGCTTGAGAAATATATAACTCACGTTGTATCTCAATCGGGGCATAATCAATCCCAAGGGGACTTGATCAGACCTCTTCCATATAGGTAAGAAGTCAAGTAACACTTTGGCTGATACCTAGGAAAGGTCAAAAAGTCCTTGGTGGACATCCCGCGACCTCTTCCATTCAGATTAACGTCATTAAGTAACACTTTGGCTGATACCTAGGATAGGTCAAAAGGTCCTTGGTGGACATCCCGTGACCTCTTCCATACATGTTAACGTCATCAAGTAATACTTTGACAAACAACCTCAGATAGGTCAAAAATCCTCAGTGGATTCAATTCAACCTCATCCGTACAGGTTAGTGTCGTCAAATAATATTCCGACCAATTACCCCGGATAGGTAAAAACAAAACAAGAGCGTATCATCTAAAATTTTTTTTTCATTGACAGCATTAACATGATGATATAAGAAAGAATCAAGATTCTGATACACAATAATAACAATACATAGATAAAAAAGAAGAAGACATCCACAATTGATACTACATGATATCAACGTCCTCCCCACCACTAGGAGATGCTCCCTTGAGCTCACTCTCGACTCCTTCATCTTCTGAATCTGATGAAGAATCTTTAGATACTTGGCTAAGAGATAGATCCTCAATACTAGCTCTGGTCTTGTGATGTACCAAGCGAATTTCTTTTAGGAACCCTCGGATGATGCCCTCAACATTGGTGCTCCAAGTCCTTCACTTTAACATCAAGAATATGATTACGAGCTTCCTGGACATGGTCTTCGATTGTACCATGATAAGTCATAGAGCTCTTAAAGTTTTCCACTAGCTTCAAGGAGATTTTATTTGCTTCTGCTTCTAACATTATATGCTCCTTCTCAGAAATATGATCATGTAATGCTTTCTTCTCCAGTTCAAGATCTTTCTTCTCCGCTACAAGTGCCTTAAGTCTTTTCTCTTTCTAGCGAGTCTCTGCCATCACCTCAATTAGATCATCATGAGTGCGCTCCACCTCCTGACACTGGAGAGAAAGAGAAGTCGACATATTTGCTAGCTCAGTTCTGCACCCGGTCAGCTGATCCTCCAAAGTTTCCACTTCTTTGGCCTTAGCACTCATCTTTCGCTCATACTCACCTTGCACATATTTTACCTTCACAAATTCAGTATTCCACTCATCTAAAGCAACACCCAAATGAGTCATCTGCCCTAATGTTTGAGTTACCTATATAAAAAAAACCATCACAAATATTACACAAAGGAAAAGAAGAAAAGAAGAAGGAGGAGAAGACAACGCATACCCATCTCTGGACGCCCAAAGTGCATATGTGATTTAACACCTCTTCAGGAATGTGTGGCTTTGAGAAATGAACTCTCCCATCATGAGTTAAAATAGCTAAATTCTCAGAGGCCAACTAGGGGCGAACATCTTCTTCACAGATATCTGACGTAGTCACTTCATCACATGCTTTTTTTTTCTTTAAAGATGAAACATTGCTACCACCGTGATCCCGTAACGGGCTTCTTAAGAGAAACCTATGAGTATGAGGATACCTTTCATCACCTTTACTTGACCTCTTCAGTGGAAGAGCATGAGATCTTCTTGCCTGGATGGAAAGGCCAACCTTGAACATCCTATCTTCAACTATATGTTTGCCAATGTGACGTAACTCATGTTGCAAGCTTCCTACATCAATAATATTAAGAGTTGCCAGGATCTCATTCTCTGCCATTAGCAAGGGGTCTGGAAGGTCATTCAATCTTTCCCGTCTCTCAGGAAGGCCCCACTCATTTTTCACAAAAAAGAATCCATTAGACCAATTTCTAGATGGATCCCGTGCTAAAAATTCTATCCAATTCTTTATAGTCTGATAAGAAACACGTCCCTGAGCATCACATGTGAATCTACACATTCGACATAAGTGTTTGATGTTCAAAGTAACACCATGCTTTCTAAAGAAGATAGTCAAACCAATGATGACCACCAAAGCTCGAAATGAAAATTGTGACAAAGCTACACCACATATTTTGAAGATCTCAATCAACTCGGGAGCCAAAGGGAACTGCAGTTCCGCACGAAGAATCATCTCAAAAATAGTAAAGTACCCTAGCAGAGGTGAATGGGCTCGATCATACTTTTTGGCAACAATGGCCACCAACTCATTAGGGAAGTAAAATTTTTTGTGGAACACCATTAAACTACCTAATATGACAGTGGATGGTATATCGTCTATAGCCATCAAGCTATGGGTTTTCTTTTAGCCATCACCCTGTGAAAATACATAATAAATATAGAGGAAGAAATGAAAAAAATCTGAGAATTTTGTGAAGCAACTCACTCACCCCAATACTTGGGCGCATCCTCTTTTGACTCTCTCGCTCGCAGATAGCTTGGGATAAAATTTTTCGACTACGATCTG
The DNA here is from genome assembly GCA_021442155.1 of Cymbidium sinense. Classification (NCBI taxonomy): domain Eukaryota; kingdom Viridiplantae; phylum Streptophyta; class Magnoliopsida; order Asparagales; family Orchidaceae; genus Cymbidium; species Cymbidium sinense. The sequence continues at coordinate 126,730,428 of CM038215.1, forward strand.
ACAAAAAGGATACACATACATATAAGAACAAAATAGAAAGAAAGAGAGAAGTTATCCTCCTCTAATGATGCTCTGAAATTACCTGCCAAACTTTCTGAGTCGTTTGAATGATGGTTCCTAACTAATGCTTCCCCGCCATCTTGGCGGTCATCAACTGCTAAACCATCCATTTAAGTTGTAAGAAATCCAATTTCCTACAAGGGAACTACGGGCCTTGATCGCCTCCAAACCTAGATGGTCCGACGAGTACAGTTGACGCCTCTTTCGAGGGAAAACTGTAGACATGACATATGTACCGCGGGCCTTGATCGCCTCCGAACCCGGACGGTCCGATGAGTACAGTTGACGCCTCTTTCGAGGAAAAATTATAGACACAACGTATGTACTACGGGCGTTGATCACCTCCTAACTCGGTCAGTCCAACGAGTACAGTTGACACCTCTTTCGAGGGAAAATTATAGACATGACGTATGTACTGTGGGCCTTGATCGCCTCCAAACTTGAACGGTCCAACGAGTACAGTTGACGCCTCTTTCGAGGGAAAACTGTAGACATGACGTATGTACCGCGGGCCTAGATCACCTCCGAATGACCTTCACTCAAGAATAAGAGAAGCACTGGAGCATAGGAGGAGTGTGCCTTCTCCCTTGGCCCTAGGGGTTTTATAGACCCCCTATAGGGAAAAAATTGTCAAAAATCATCAAAAAATTGCCACAAATCATCAAAATCGCTTTCCTCTCTGGGTGCTGCACACATGAATGCTCATGCACGCCCCTCACGGGTTCGCAACGCCAACCGCTTACGCTATCCACGCACCACGCGATGGTCGTGGCTCACGATCGCCCACGGCCTCTTGTGTTCTGGCTCGCGACACGTACCGTTGTGGTTCCGCGGCGACCCATCAACCGCTCCGTTCCGCTGACCCGTGGCTGGCCCAATCCACACTGGCGCCACACGCCACACGACATCGCGCCGAAGGCCGTGGGTGCCCATGGGTGTCCGTAAGCGCCCGTTTGTGCCCAGATGGGTCCATAACCCCAAAATCTTGCACCCGCGAGTACCCGTACACATCTGCGGCCCTGCATCAACTTTCATGATCAAAATCTTGTGCTCCCATGAAAATTTGTTCTCTCAAAATGTATGATTAATGGACCTGCAAATTTCATTGAAGAATCTATTATTTTCAAGTAATTGGCACATATATTTTTGGATGATTGAGATAATGTCATCCAAAATATAACGATATGACACCAAAAAATTTTACCAAGCACAAATCTTGATGTTAGAAGCAAGCTGATCCGAAGATGAAACTGGTTAAGATCAAGCACTTAAAATATCATTGGAAACTTTTGGACATCAGTTAAATCCCTAATTAACTCCCAAATATGGAGTGTTTATAGTTAAATCGAGCATCTCGATGAGCTGGATCCAACAAGCCCAAGATCTTACAATTCCAACTTCATTTGGGCATTCAAATACTTAAAATACATCAAATGATCAAAGGAATCATTTTAAGCCATCCGATGAAGTGGAGTGGTTCAGATTTTGCATGTATTTACAGAGACGCCACTCCTTCAATTTATAAATAACCCCTCATTCCTCATATGAGGAGAGCCCAAGAAAGAGAGAAGACAGAGCCCTCAAGCTTGAAGATCCTCCAAGCACAATCGTACCACCACTCGACGGTCGTTAACCACCGTTGCTGGTTATCGCCGTCAGTTGCCTCCGCTGATCCTCACCATCGTCAACCTTTGCCGGTCTCCATCATGATGACCTTCATCGTCAGTCGCTGTTCCTCATTGTTCACCATCATCTGCTACCACTAGCAACTGTTACCACCTGAACGTGACTACATAGTCATTGTTCCTTTATCATATACAATTCTGTAATCCCGTTATTGGGAAGATTTTGTACTCTGAAACATATACATAGTGTAAGCTTTTTACTGGGCTAGGCCCTGTGATTTTTCCCCTCTTTTTGAGGTTTTCCACGTGAAAATTTCTGGAGTTTTCTTGTTCACTCTTTAAACACCTATGTGTGTGCTGGATTTCACAACAAGGCTACGGCATAAACTTTTACTCTACCGCAACTGGTTTTCTAGCACGCAACAATATTCATGAACAATATCATTTAAAGCTCATGAACAAGCTCATTGAGGAGCTCAATTATGGCTCGATTAAGGCTTATTTGTGCATAATATTATTTGAATTTTTATTTGTTTTAGCTTAATAAGCTTTAATTGATATAGCTTATGCATATTTCTCAACAAGCTACTTTCAAACAAGCTTGATTAAGGCTTGGTTAAAGCTCATTTATTTCATTAAATGAGCTGCTCATTAACAAGCTCGATAATCAAATTTGCATTGAGCTCATGAACAAACTCAAATTGAGCTTGAACTCGGTAATGGTAAAAAAGGTCAACTTTGAACACCATCCTAAAAAGCTTAGGTTAAGCTTGCGCTCGCTAATGGTAAACATGCTTGAACTCAAACATATGCTCGGCTTGACTTGGTTGATTTGTAGCCCTAATTAGCAAACTACTTTTTCTTTTAGGGACCGTTAGATTTTAATTTTTTTTAAATTTAATTATATATTTTTATCTTATTTTTTATGTTTTGTTTGAAAATAAAACATATTTGGGGCATTAGTTGTTTCTAAAAGTACTTCGAATATCTAAAAATTATTTTGAGTGATTTAAAAATTAATTTCTTTTAATTTTTAAAAATATTAAAAAAAGATATTAAATAAATATATTTATAAAAATAACATAAAAAGGTAAAAATACAAAATGAAATTGATCCCAAACAAGACCTTAATGATGGAGACAGACCACATTGGCAATGAAGATTGTGGCGATAGTTACAACATTAAATGGGTACATCAAGGCTATAAAAATGAATATTTTGTTAAGAGAATGACGACTACTGCGATGATTCATCACGTTGTTAGTTTATATTTAAACTAGGGTAGGAAGATGATGAAGTAACCTAATAGTAGGCGCTTCAAACAATCAGTGGTTTAAGAAGTTAATTAGTGGGGAGAGAATGTTATTATTGGTAAATATATAAAAAATTAGAGTTTACTTGCTTGTTGGATTGTTTAATGCTAATGCTGATTTTTTAACACTTGATTTATTGGATCTCTCTAGTCATCAAAAGAGTAGCCAGAAGCATAAAAGTTAAGCACTTTCTCTTCGTTAGGAGAAAATATTATGTGCGGAGTCCGAACGCAGCTCTGCATCCGGACTCCAATTAGAATTGGACACGTGTCTACTCTTATTTTACTGTTTTTTGACTTTACCACATGGTAACGGTGAGACCGGATGCCGTTACCATGACGGGGACCCGACCCAGCCCGTTAAGTTGACAGGATTGCACTTGCTGGATGACATTTTCGAGCGCGTTGCTGGACGCCATTTCACCTCCGTGCTTGGGAGAAATTTAAATGTCCCATATATAAATCGATTTAGGGCACTCAAACAAAGAAGCTTTTTAAAAATTTTTTAGACGAATTGGAGAGAAGAGAAGCAAAAATATTTCATTGCAATTGATAAAAAACTATGAAGATGGATATAGTTACCAATTTAGATGATGATGATAGAAATATGAATGCATCAGTAAATTTACCATAGAGTTATATATATATAGTTATTTTGAAACACTTACTGATTTTCTTTGAAATTCTTTTTTAACAAGAAACAATTTCGTACACTATTTTGAGTTTTTTCAAGGAGGATTTTGGTGATTTTGGATTAGTTTTTTATGTGTACACTATGTACACTCTTGAATGTACACCCTTTTTTTTATTTTTAAGCTTTAAATGAGGATTTAAGTGATTTTGAAGTTCCTATATCCTTTCAAAATGTTATTATAGGCTGCTTCGAGTTATTATATGACGGGGACTAGGGACTGGGGATTAGGGACTGTCTATATCCTTTTGAAATGTTATTATAGGCTGCTTCGAGTTCTTTCCAGGAGGATTTAGGTGATTTTGGAGTAGTTCTCTGGAGTGTATACTTTGTGCACCCTGGAGTGTATACTTTGTACACCCTAGAGTGTACACCCTTTTTTTTAATTTAAACCTCTGGGAGGACTGCCTATATTCCTTCTAAATGTTAATATAAACTGCTTTGAGTACTTTCTAAGAGGATTTGGGTGATTTTATAGTAGTTTTTCATGTGTACACTCTGGAGTATACATTCTTTTTTTTTTTTTTTAAACCACTGGGGATTTGGAATTATAGATCTTAATGGTGTAATATGCTGTATGGAATGCCTTTCAACATGAATTGAGTATTTTTTATTAATTTTTTAGAGTGTACACTGTGAAGTGTACACCCATTTTTATTTTAAACTACTGTGAGACTTCCTATATCTCTTCTAAATAATATTATAAGCTGCTTTATGTACTTTCCAAGAGGATTTGGGTGACTTTGGAATCATTTTTCATGTGTACACTCTAAAGTGTATACCCTTTTTTTATTTTAAACCACTGGGGGGTTTCCTATATCATTTCTAGATGCTATTAGAAGCTGCTTTGAGTACTTTCAAGAAGGATTTGGGTGATCTTGGAGCATTTTTCTGGAGTGTACACCCATTTTTTTATTTTAAACTACTCTGGGACTTCTTATATCTCTTCTAAATGCTATTATAAGCTTCTTTAGGTAATTTTCAGGAGGATTTGGGTGATTTTGGAGCAATGTTTTATGTGTACACTATGGAATGTACACCCTTTTTTATTTCAAATCACTGAGAGATTTCCTGTATCATTTCTAGATGCTATTAGAAGCTGCATTGAGTTCTTTCTAGGAGGATTTTATGATCTTGGAGCATTTCTCTAGAGTGTACACTCTAAAAACCATGAAGTGTACACCCATTTTTTATTTTAAACTATTGTGGTACTTTCTATATCTCTTTTAAATGCTATTATAAGCTGTTTTAGGTACTTTTCAGAAGGATTTGGGTGATTTTGGAGTAGTTTTCCATGTGTACACCTTTTTTTTTATTTTAAACCACCGGGGAACTGCTTATATCCTTTTTTTTAAAAAAAATTAAACCACTGGGGGACTGCCTATTATGGATCTCAATGGTGTAATATGCTGTATGGAATGCCTTTTAACATGATTTGAGTATTTTTTTTTATCAATTTTCTAGAGTGTACAGTCTGTACATTATGGAGTGTACACTTTGTACACCATGGAGTTTACAATATTTTTGTTTATTTTAAACCACTAGGGGACTGCCTATATCCTTTCTAGATGTTATTATAAGCTGCTTTGAGTTCTTATCAGGAGGAATAGGGTGATTTTGTAGCAATTTTTTGTAGTGTACACTATGTACACTTTAGAGTGTACACCCATCTTTTTTTATTTTAAGCTACTAGGAGACTTTCTATATCCTTTCAAAATGCTAATATAGGCTACTTTGAGTTCATAATTGTACATGTTATACAAATTTTCATAATACGAGTGTGTGTAGATGTAGGTGAATAAGGCAAAGCAGAGGTGTAATGATGAAGACGTTATGTCTCATGAACTAGTTGTAGGCAAACTCCTTTGCATTACTGTTCATAATGAAATGGAGGCATATGAACTCTATTGTGATTATGCACATCAAACTGGATTCAGTGTCTAGAAGGGTCATGCTAGTTATTAGTCGAACTCAAAGAATTTGAAATCCAAGGATTATTTATGTGCAAAAGCAGGTGTGAAAAAGGGTCTCAATCTAAATAGCTTGGTTAAATAGAAAAAAATAGATACTAGGATCGATTGTCCTGCCATGATTAGATTTTGTGTTGATTTGGATGGGAATTGGAAGGTTAAAAAACTTATAGAAAGTCATAACCATTTAGTAGCAAAGCTGGGTGACCTGCATCTTCTAAGATCTGACAGAGGCATCAACAAGGACAAGGAGGCTGTGTTAAAGTCAATTATAGAGGCTGGAATTAGAGCAACTAATGCATTCAACTATCTTAGTCAGGAAGTTGGCAGAGTGGAGAATGTTGGCTTTACAAAAAGAGAAGCTTTCAATTATATTCAAAAAGAAAGAAGATCAAGGATTGCCAATGTTGATACCAATGCATTAATACAATTGTTCAAGGAAAGGCAGGCCGAAGATAGAATGTTTGCATGAGATGTCCAAATTGACTAGTCAGATAGCTTGGTGAATTTTTTTTTTGGGCTGATGGCATGTCAAGAATAAACTATGATTATTTCGGGGATGTCATAATTTTTGATATAAATTATCGACTCAATAAATATAATCTAGTATGTGCACTTTTTGTTGGAGTCAACCATCATTAGCAAAATAATTTATTTGGAGTAGCATTTCTATTTGAAGAGACAATTGAGTCATTCACATGGATATTCAAAATATTTATCTGGCTAATGAATAAGAGGCATCCTATAACAATATTCACTGATCAAGATCCTAATGGTGAGAGCCATTGAAATTGTATTACTGCATACTCGCCATAGGTTATGCCAATGGCATATTTCTAAGAAAGCTCCTTCAAAGGTACATTGTTTTAATATTAATAAGTGTGTATAGAGTCTCTTCTATAAATGCATGAGTAATTGTGATTCAAAAGAAGAGTTTGGTCACCATTGGTCTAAGATGCTAGATGATGGGAATTTGCAGGATCATGTTTGGCTAGCTGAGCTATACAGAATTAGAAGTAAGTTGTCTACCACGTTCAATAAAGATTCATTCTCCATGGGTATTTTATCAATGCAACGCAGTGAGTCCACAAATAAAATATGTCATGGGAGCTCTAAACCAACAAGCTTTATCACCGATTATTTCTTGAGATTGGAAAAGGTTACAAAGACATGATGACGGAATGAATATAATGAAGATTTCAAATGTAGTCAGCCAGCAATTGTTCAAGTAGTTAGAACTAGTCCTATATTGAAGCAAGCCACGAAGTTTTACATAAGAAAGCTTAATAATTTTTTTAAAGAAGAATTTTTACATGGAGTTGGTGGATTAGCAGCAAATGTTTATGATGATAATCCCAGGGAATATTTCATAACAAACTTAGAGAAAACTAACATTTCCAAAACATGGACTATTTATTTGGATAAGGCATGTCTGAATATAACTTGTAGTTGTAAAAAAATTTGAAGTGATAGGATTACTCTATGCCCATTGCATTAGAGTCTTGAGTCTATAAGATATTGTGAGGATCCCGGAGATGTATCTTCTCATGTGATGGTCTTCTAGAGCAAAGAAAGTTATCTACTTTGACAGTGCTTACAAATCATTCAAAGATTTAGATGATTATGATAGAAATCTGCTAGACATTCTTTTTCAAAATCACATCAGTAGATATTCATATCAAATAAGCACTAGAGCATAAGGTAATAAGAAAGTTGAGCAGTACATGTTGGATTCCTTAAAGAAATTATCTGATAATGTTGATTTTATTATGGTGTTTGTTTTCAATTTGTATATGGGGGATACCACATAGATCTGATGGTGTACGTATTGAGGTGATTGGGTATGACATCAAGGAATAGTGTACTATCTCGAGAGATAAAAATCACTATTCTATAATGGACCTAATCACATAATAAGAACTCCTAAGGCATGATGGGTCTTTGAATATACTAAAGATTTTTTCCCTACTTTACATGGATGAATAAAGTAGGGTTTATTTAAATGTCCCTGCAAGCCCCATAGTTAATTACATCCTAAAGAAGTGAATTTTAGTTAAAAGATTTCAATAGGACTATAAAATTATTATATTAGAGTGATAGGGAGACTTATTATTTAAGACATGAGTAGTGATTTTATGATATATAATTGAGATATATTTGAAATAGAATAGATTTGAGTTGATTTATTTATGATTCCAGAGAACAATCCTAAATCTAGGGAGCTTTAGTGAGGGCCAAAGCACATCCTAAATCTAAGGTGAAAAATTGGTATATTGTTTACCTCCATAAGAGAAGGTAGACCACCTGACTACTGGACTTATAATCGCCTGGAGTGGTAGCCAACTAACTCTTCCTACATTTTAAAATTATATGGTCAAGCCATATGTTTTGCAAGATGGTTAGGTTATTATTATTTAGAAAGAAGCTAAAGTCCTTAAACCCACTCCCTAAGAGATTAGAACATGAGTGATATAAATAATGACTTAGTCTAATGCAAATTTTATTTGCTTTTGGACTCTTCATGTTGACAAAGGCTATAGGATTTTATATGTCTAAATACATGATGAAATAGGGTTATTGGCTAAATCAGAGGGAAAGAGGTGTTTTCTACCATAAGGGAAACGCTCAAATGTCAAGTCTTCCCCTATCGTGCAAGGATGGAAACCCTCTTTTAGCAAGAATGAAACAAGATGATATGCATGATATTAAGCATATAATATTCAGCTAAGGGGGTTGCTAAATCATTTAATTATGTTGATTTAATACCTACGCTTTAAATGAGGTTATGAGTTGTTCAGAAAATTAGTTATGAGTTATAGTTGGGAAAGAAAAGTTAATTTTTTCTAAGAGCCTAATCGGATCCATGCCACACATTAAATCATCATATATGAAGAAACTAAAAAAAATACATGCTATTTTTATTACACAATTGTAAATAGAGCATCAAATAATTTATAAACTCAATGTAAAAGAATAATAGGCTCATGCGATTGGGTACCGCTGTACAGCCCGAAAAGAGAAATGGGTAGCGAGCTCTACCTTTATATAACCTGGTACATGAAAGAATAATTACAATTATTAATGAATAAATACTATGGTGGTCTTCATTCTTCATATCTCCTCTTCTTTCTTCCTTTGGCTTGATTTAAATGTACTTGCTTCAAATGTATCACAGGGCCTCCTAGGGAAAAGCCTTCTAGCCTCCGCTCATCCTAACCTCCCATAATAATAATCCTCATCTTTAATGCACAATTACATTAAAAATAAGAAAAGTTAAAATTAACTACACCTGCAAGATAAGCGTTAGCTAAACACACCATACAACCCAATCAATTATATATATAATTTGGACTTAGCACCCTGCACATGGGTAACCAAGTCCACCTATCCTAATTTAGATTATGCTTAGAGGTTAAGCAACCTGCAAAAGAGAGTATTTATATTTATTTTAAGCACCTCTTAAGCACAATCTCATGCAGAAAACATGATTAAGCTAATTACGGTCTAACTTCCAGTCTATGAAACATACACCCTGACATCCAGTCTATAACAGTACATCATAAATAAGCGTACATCAAACCATGCACTGCCCTAACATAAAGCTAGAAATGGTGACTTAATCTAATGTGTGTGTATTAAGGATTGTGTGATATGTTCTAACTAGGCTTTAGAGTTATTATTCTCTAAGTATGAAGGGTATTTAATTATAAAGGGTGGTTTTAATTTAAATGGTATAATTGATTTGTAAACTTTTGCTTAGTGTTTTCTTTCATTTCACTTGATTTACTCTAAACAACTAAATGTTATAAAGAGAAGAAAAGAGATGATCACTCTCTTTCATCCCTACCTTCAGTCACATCTAAAGTTAATTAATCAAATAAATTCCCTTTAATGAATGGCTTATTATATATTTTTAATTAGTCCTAGGTTTAGGTTCACTTTAAATAATCCCATTCAATAAGAAAGGCATCTTAGTATTAATTTGAATTAATTACTATCACATATCACATGTTTGTTCATTTCTTTCCATAATATATAACATGCATATTATTTAAGTCCTAAACGTAACTATACATGCAATTTATACCTTAACACACTTAAATGATGAATGTAGGCAAATGTACTTAGACTTGATATCTCATTTGATTGAATTATTTTGTCATATTAATTTAAAGATCTATCTAAATTATTATAAAAAAGTATAAGTAAAGAACTATAAATTATATGACTAATCAAGCCAACCACCTGAACAAAATATGAATGCATGTCTTTTAATAGAAAGAAATGGGGGGGGTTCATTCATTAGCTAAGTACAAATGTATGAAAGTTTTAGGCAAGTACGTTTCCATTGTTCTGCACCAAGGGAGTGAGGTAGGAACCTCCTTGGGGCTACTTAAAGTCATGCATCCCCAGAATATCCAGACTAATATACCCGCTATTCTTAAATACATATGAATGTATAATCAACTATATGAATAGAAAATCATGCAAAAGTAGAGTTTGATTTATTTAATTTATTTGTGTATATGAATTAAAGCTCTATCCTAATTCTAATGTCAAGATGCATAAAAAGTGAAATCAAATGAGTATGTTGCCATTATTTTACACCAAGGGAGTGAGGTAGGAATCTCCTTCGGGCTACTTAAAGTCGTGCGTCCCCGGAATGTCCAGACTAATATACCCATTAACATTCAAACTTATGGAAATAAACCTATGAATGTAAGAAAGAGACTTCACTTCATATACTAAGCTTATATTCACATGCACTTCATATATATATGTAACTAAAGTCATAATATATATTATTATTCATTAATAAGCTTTTAAAAATACATTTGAGATTTAATAGTGATAATAACCACACATATTTTTAATTAAGTCAACACATGCAAATTTAACATAAAGGAAATCATTTTATTTAATTAATTTTTGAAGGAAATGAATGTATGACTACAAGTGGCATATAATATTTTAACATGATTGGAAAGAGATAAAGCAACACAAGCATGTAATTTCATTTAATCCAACTAATTTCTAAGGATAATCATACTAAATAAGATCACTTAAAATAAACCAAATTTTCTTAAAGCCATTTTTGATCTCATGTTTGATTTGATTTAAGGGATGTGAAAGAGGTTTGATAATCCTAATCCCGTTTTCCATGTGTGAGTCAATTTTATTTAATGAAAAGTAATTAAATTGATTTTATGGCTTAATTAGGTTGAGGTATAGATTAAATCAATTAATTAAACACTTACCTACATCACCTTAAGTTAATTAACTAAATAATGATGAGAAAACATGAGATGCAACCATGTAGAAAAGTAAATTAGCAATGCTCCTAAGAAGTGAAAGGGGCCTAATGCAATTGTCTCATAATTAATAGTTTATTATGCTTAAGGGATTTGCTTAATTACTTTTATGATTTTGTCACACATGTAAGCTAATCATAATTTTATTAAATTTTTTTAGACTATTAAACATCTAAAGAACTACCCATGGTTGATTAATCAAAGTTAGAAATGAATTGGATTTTAAATTAGTTTAATTAATCCCTTAATTGGTTAATTAAATCCTTTGATTATATTTTAATTAGGATAATGAAGTTAACTTAGGGAAAGAGATCAAGGAAGAGGCCTCAATTCCAATCCCTAAGTCATTTCAAATAATCAATTAGGCTCTAAAATAATTAGACTCCCTTTTCCTTTAATTGATTAATTAAGTGGCTAATTAATTACTTAAACTTTGATTAATTTGAAATAAATGAAGAGGCTTAATGAAATGATCATAAAGAGTAAACCTAAACCATTTCCCTAAGACTTTTCACTATTAAAAATGGCAATAAGCTTAATTAATTAATTAATTCACTGTTTATTTACTTAATTATCATTAATTAAGGCTTAATCAATCAATTTTTCTAATTAACTATCTAATAAGTTCCAAGAAAAATAGGGGAGGTAGAGGCCATCCCCCTAAACATCTTTGAAAGCTTGAAATTAATTAGATAATTAATCATAGAATAATTAAGCTAATTAAATTTTTAATTAATCCTAAATTAAGTAGACATTATTGTTCAAAATTAATTAATAATAATTTCTTGGATTCTCGTCTAAAATACCTTTAAAATGAGCCATCATTTATATTTTTTTTGAATTTTTCTATAATTGGTTATGAATTTTAGAAGTTTCAGCCTTAAAAATTAATTAAATAGCCCTAATTAAACCTTAATTTTGCCGACGCCACATGGCTACTAATGCAATGCACTTTTCATGTGGCATGATGGAATAGGTTATTTAAGTTATCACATCCGCGTGCCTCATTAGTTGGTGGCAGATGCGCTTTCCCTTGGACCATCTAATCTAAGATCTGATGGCTACGATTAAATCCCACAATTAAGAAGAAAATAGAAAGGTGTCTACGCATGATCTATTTAGAGCCGTCCATTTCGATCAAGCGGAATAGATGACCCATGATTTATCTCCTCCCGAGCGAGTGTCGGAGACCGTCCATCATTTGTCATTCGATTCAAGCTCACCCGAACTCAAATGGAGATCAAATCAATCCCACACCTTTGGGGAGGAAAAATAAAGAGATTCAACGGTGGATATCTCATGACATGAAACTTTCATTCACAAAAGACCTACCCATTTTCATAGAAGGATCAATTTTGAGAAATTACCTCACCTGAGCTTGTGATTGGCAGTTCCAATGATTGAGGAAGCTTTGTTTGGTAGAAATGAAGCTCCGTTGAGCCACATAAGCTTTTATTTGAGGTGGTTTGCTCTAGAGACCAACACACCAGGCGTAGGTGATCAATCTTCGTCGAACTCCTATTTCCGATGGCTTGGAAGATTGAGAAGTGATTCATTTGGCTTCGACTAGATCCAAGGAAGGTGTGTTCAAGTTTGATTGAAGTTTGGTTAAGGGATGGATGAATTTTAATCAAGGGAGGCCACCCCTATTTTGATTTGACATAAAACTAAGAGGGGAGAAAATGGGGGAGCTTGGAAGCTTGGGGAAAGGCTATGGGAGACTATCCTTCACTCTTTATAGCTCAAACAAAGTAGAATGGATCAATTACCATTTTAATTGAGGAGGTATATCCCCTCAATTGCTGATGTGCAAAGGTCAAGTTAGGAAGAAATCTTGTGGACTTACAACTCCTTAAATAAGGAACCACTGGAGTGATCGATTGCTAGCACAATAAATCAAACCCGACCTAAGGTAACTATTGAGTGAATATAACTTTGGACTCATATTGACTCAAGAATAGTCAGAATTAATCTTATTTTTAGATGGACCCTGTCAGTGTGCGATGGATCTACTAAAAAAGGGATAATATCAGCCTAGTCCTATCTTTGATTTACAAATCCAAAGGAATAGTCTACCGACCGCGGGGTAGAACTGTCCAACCTAAGGGGTGCCTTCGGTGTGCAATGGTTGAGCTAGGAAGAAAGCTTATAGTCATACATCTTCTTAAACAAGAAACCACTGGGGTGATCGGTTGATAGCACAACAAATCAAGCCTAACCTAATGCTGACCGTCAGTGTGCAACGGTCATGCTGAAGAGAATGTGTGATAGATTTATATCTTCCAAAGCAAGAATGATCATTGGGGGTGACCTATTGATGGCATAATGAGCTAAACCAGACCTAAGGGAGACCACTGAGAGAAGACCCGGGGACTTATCTCAACTCAAAAGTAGTCAAGCGATTCCTATTGGGAGTTTTCAATCTAAAGATATGATGCCTGAAAAGGGGTTTTGCTCTAATCCACAAGCAAAGATATATATATATATATATATATATATATATATATATATATATATATATATATATATATATATATATATATATATATATATATATATATATAGTTTTCGACATCTCTAAGATATGATGCGAAAAGGCACCATTGGGGTTTTGCTCCTAATCCACAGCAAATATATATATATATATATATATATATATATATATATATATATATATATATATATATATATATATATATATATATATATATATATATATATATATATATATATATATATATATATTATTTTGTTTTGCATGGACCCTATTAGTGTGCGAGGGACTACACTAAGAAGGGGCTAATATTTGCCTAGTCCTATCTTAGACTTACTAGACCAAGGGAGAATCTGCATATATGCAAGACAAATTCTCCAACCATAGGGGTGGCGACTAGGAAAGGGGGATTGTCCAATCTAAGAATAACCTGGGTAGTGTCTAAATGGGGTCATTAAGGATGTGATCCAAATAGAGTGCCCACAAGGGAGGTGCTGCTAGGGGCTTTATCCAGGACCCTATAAAAGAAATCCTATAGGTATACAGTGACAAACTCTGGGAAAATGCTTGTAGACTTACATCTGCCATGAGTGGTGTATCGACCGGCTGGGTTGCCGTCAACATGGCAATAACCAACCAACTTAAGGTGCTCGTTGGTTTGTGACGATCAATCTGAGAGGAAGGCTTGTAGACTTATAACCTCACAGATGGAAATGATCATCAGGATAGTCTGTCATCGGCAAGACATATACTATTCTACCTAGGGAGACTACCAAGTGGGGAGTCCCGTATAGGGATTGGACCCTAACTTGAAGTAGTCAAAAGGAAAGGAGCCACTATGAGACTTATCCTAAGCCTCAAATATACCCGACCCAGTCAGTGCATGATGGCTAGTTCAAGAAGAAAGCATGTAGGCTTACATCATCTTAAACAAAGTCAACATGAGGTAGCTTACCAGCAGCGCAATAAGGCCTACCGAACTAATAAGGCGCTCGTCGGCTTGTAATGATCAAGTTAGGAAGAAGGCTTGTAGACTTACATACGTCAGATAAGTAATGACTGGGGGTGACACACTAGCAAGGTAGCATGTTAGTCTGACCTAGAGCAGCTAATGAGTGAGTGCCACATGGGGCTTTATCCCACGTCAAAATAGCCCGAGATAAAAGATATATGTTTATTTTATGTGATTATGTGTGGTTTATGTTGGTGTTGTGTTGCTAAAGGATAGGACGCCGCTTGGGTTCCTTACACCAACCCTAAACACATCATGGCAGATTTTCAAGCAAATATATTTCTAACCATGGAAGGGATATAATTTGAGATGAAAGAAATTTTATTGATAATTGATTTGAAATAAGATTTATGGATAGTATTTCTTTAGGTAGAGCCCGTTGATTAGAAGCATTGGGCTCTCTCCCTTATAATTTATAAACTGATAATATCCTCCTTGGTAGGCCTTTTCTTTGGCAAAAGGGCCTTCCCAAGTGGGTTCAAACTTGCCTCCCATATTTTGACGGGAAATAATTGGTCTCCTTAGAACTAAAATAAGCTCTCCTACTTGAAAAGCTCTAGAATGGACCAACTTGTTATGAGCTTGAATTATTTTGGCTTTGTACAACTCGAGGTTCTGGCATGCCTGGAGGCGTCTCTCCTCCAAACCTTCAAGCTCTTCTAACCGCAATTTGGTGTTCTGTTCCATTGTGATTTTACTACCCATAGCTATCCTTAATGATGGGAGTTGGACTTCTAATAGTAGGACTACTTCAGACCCATACACTAAGGAGAATGGGGTAGATTGACTTAGAGTTCTGTACGTGGTGCGGAAAGCCCACAAGGCTGTAACTAATTGCTCATGCCACTGTTGCTTGTTATCATTGAGTGTCTTCTTTAATATATGGATGAGAGTATTATTGAAGGCTTCTACTAAGCTATTTTCCCTGGGTAATATATGATAGAATATCTACAATCTATGCTATGTCTTTGGGCAAAGATGTTGATTTTAGTGCTCTTGAATATAGTATCATTATCGAATATAATTCATCGAGGCACCTCGAAAATGTATACAATATGGTTACTGAAAAACTGGAGCACATGTTGAGATGTGATCTCTCTGAGCAAGATTGCCTTCACCCAGTTGGAAAAGTAATCGGTAGTAGCTAGAATAAACTGATGACCCTTACAAGAAGGAGGATTAATCAGACCCACTATGTTGGTACCCTAACACTCAAATGGCCATGAGGCTAATATTTGATGTAGAATGTTGGGTGGTTAGTTTAAGATCACGCCGTGTACTTGACATTGGTGGCATCTTCTAGCTACATCCATGCAGTCTGTGATCATCGAAGGCCAATAATATCCTAGTCTCTTAATCTTGGCTTTCATCTTCAGACCGGATTGATATGCTTCGCATAAACCTGAGTGTACCTCGATCACGATCTTATAGGCTTCATGTTTGTCCAAATAATGTAACCACATATGATTGAAGGATCGTCGATACAAGGTGCCATCCACGAGATGTGCCCTCAAAACCAAATCATATCCTCTCCCCAATGGAGCACATAATCATAAATCAGCAAATCAAATCAAATTCTCATCCCCAGTTGATGCCCCTCAATTAATCAAATAAAATTCCCCAGAGCAAATCAAATCAAATCTCTATCCCTAGTGGATAACCTGAATCTGCTTCTTTAGTGGAAGGTTCATGCACTCATCCCCAGCAGATCTTTTCTCCCCAAATCATATCGAACCAACTCAAACTCTTATCCTCTATCCTAGTAGATAATCTAAACCTGCTTCCCTAGTGGAAGGTTCACATACTTGATCCCTTAGTAGATCATTTCTTCCTCTCTTATGCCCTTGGCATAAGTTGAGTTGCATTGCACTAAGATCTTGATTTTGTCTACACCTTGGGTTTAGAGATAGATCATTTCTATTGGTGTTTGCGATACTTCGGACGTTGTTGATCATCTCAGTTAACACCAATATGTGCGGTGTGCCTTGTCAGTCACACTACACCTATTGCGCACCCTTTATCGACCTCACTTTTAGGGTGAGCTCTCAACTTCCTTATCATAGATCTAGGACTCTCATAGACACTAAGAGTTTCTTAGTCTTAAGACACTTCTAGTGATTAGGTGAACACTTAACCTAATACTAGAGACTTAGAAGGGTTAGCCATAGGGATAGTGCCTTAGACATTTAGGAAGACTTGCCTACCCTACAGCCCAAACCAAATCCTTACTTCCTTCTTCCAAATCAATTCTCAAATACAAATACAAATTCCAAAATCAAATCTAACTATCACATGATTGAAACCCATGATTAAATTCAAACTCCAAATCCCTTCCTAAGCCCTTTGATTTTATCTTATGGACTTAGCCTTAACCAAATTCAAATTAACCCTAATCTAATTGATTTAGTCAATTATCAAATTCAATCTCCAATCAAATTCTAAATCATAAATCAAATCCAAATGATTGAAACCCAAATCAAATCAATTCCCAAGTCAAGCCCTTTTGACCTACATCCCTAGATTTGGTCAAATTTGCTTCCAAATCACTCCAAACTCAAGTGATTTTCTCATAACCCATTTATATTCATAAATATAAATGAAATATAAATTCAAAAGGCCAAAATCAAACCCAAATCAAATCAAATTCCAAATTTTATCCCTTTTAGCCAAATTCTTGAACTTGGCTAAATGAAACCCAAACCAATTCAAAACTCATGGATTTCTTCATGATTCAATCATTCCTTCAATCCTTGCCCAAAATATAAACATAAACCACCATTATCAAATCAAATCCAAGCTAACCCAAATCAAACCCAAGTTAGCCCTTTTTGACTTGAAATTATCATATGAATGAAAATCCATATGGATCTAAATCACTTGCAATTGGATTTATATTTCCATCTCAAACCCATTTATTAATATAACTAAACTTGAATCAAGCCATGATCAAGCTAATTAACCCATTTAGGTCCACTTGACCCAAAGTGACCTAAAAGATCTTTTTGAGCAAAGTTTCAATTCAATCCAAATTAGATTGAATTAAGCCCATCCAAACCTCACAACATGATCAACAACCATCCTAGGTTAATCAATTATCTTGAATTTGGTCAAACCAAGTCAACATAGCTAGTTGATCAAGTCAACACTTAGCCCAAATGAAATCCAAACTAGCCAAAATTTACCATATGCCAAATTGATTAAAACCATTGATTCAAACCCATTCATAATCAATGATTGAACATGACCAAACCTGTAATTGAGCCAAACCAAGCCTAATTGGCCATTTGACCCAAGTTGACCCAAATTAGCCTAAAAGCCAAAATAGGTCAAATCACAACCCAACCCAAATTGATTGCAACCAATGGCTCAAGTTCATTCCAAATCACTTATTGAACTTTACCAAAATCATGATTGAGTCCAATTTGACCAATTGGTCAACTTGACCTAACTTAGCCCAAATTAGCCTAAAGGGCCAAATTAGCCAAAATCCAAATTAATTCCAAATTAAACCAAACCAAAGCCTACAATAATTTTCAATTAGCCAATTGAACTTGACTCGACACCTAACCTACCCAATTTGGTCAAATTGGTCAACTTGACCCATTTGACCTATATGAATCTAAATGAGCCATAACCAAATCTAAAGCAATTTGAATCAAACCAATGACACTAATACACTCCAATTGGTCATGTGAACTTGACCCAACCCTTGGTTTGACCCAATTTGACCAATTGGCAAACTTGACCCAACCTAACCCAATTTGACCTAAATGGATCAAATCAAGCCAAATCAAATCAAATAAACTCCAAACCGCTTGAAATTTGGGCTAACCCACTTTTGACCCATCCAAAATTTGTCCAAACCATACCCATATCCAATTGACTATTTTGCCCTTAGATTTAGGGCATCCCATGTGATAAGACACATGCTCATTGGGTCATTTTCTCCCCCTAGCCACTTGACACCCATTCATAGGTCCGCTTAGGCACCTAGGTCCATGGCTAACCTGACCCAAAGGTAGTTGTGTCGTCCATGATCCATGGGGAGGTGAAATCACCTCCCCATCCACATTGGAGCTTGCCAAACCACCAAGGACAAGCACTTCCTCCCTTGGCAGCCACGTCCACACCCTCACCCAATCAAATCGAGCCACATCATACACTCAAGGAGCTCCACCAACCTTTGATTTGGACAATTTTTCAAGAAGAATCCAAAGAAGCCGTGGCCATCCAATCCATGGAATAAGGAGGTATACCCCCCTAATTCTCACTCAAATAGACACACTCACACTCGATTCAACCCGAGCAACCATGGAGAGAGTTCCCAAAGCAATTTCCAAGCCTTCCCTAGCTCCCTAAAATCCCCATTCTTGATTTTATGCAAAACCAAAATAGGGGAGGCCATCTTTGATTCCCATTTGCTCAACCTCCACCAAAGTGTAATTAACTTTGCACACACCTTCCTTGGAGACAAACGAGCAAGAACGAATCCTTTCCCAAGCTTTCCGATGGCCGAAGGGTAGAGTTTGATCAAGCCTGACGGCCTACATCGAGTGCTTTGGTCTTTCGAGCAAACACACTAAATCAAGGCTTATGTGGCTCAACAGAGCTTCGTTTCTGCCAAACAAAGCTTCCTCAATCGTTGGAACCGCCGGTCATAAGATCGATAAGGTATGCCATTGAAATCGATCCTTGAATGAAAATAGCTTGGTCGTTTGTGAAAGAAATTTCAGTATCATGCTATTTTCACCGTTAGATTTGATTGTTGTGCTTCCCTGAAGGTGTGGGATCATTTTCATCTCCATCCGAGCTCGGATGAGCTCGGATCGAGCAACGATCAATGGACGGTAGCCATTATTCGATGCTTAGGAGGAGATAGATCATGGACCGTCCATCCTGTGAGATCAGAATAGACGGTCCTGATCAGATCAAGCTTAGGGCTTCTGATTAATCCCTTGAAACCACGAGTTTATTTGTGGTCGTCTGATCTTAGATCGGACAGTCCACAGAGTTACCGTGTGTGCCACCATCCGAGTCAGCACTTGGACGTGATAACTTAAATAGCAAATCCCATTGTGTCGCATCAGCTGCCACATAGCCTGACTGGATTAAGGCTCTAAATAGGGTTAATTAATTGGTTTTTAATTTTGAAATTTCCTAAATTCATAACTAATTTTAGAAAAATAAAAAAAATACAAACTTATGCTAATTTTAAAGATATTTCAGAGTAGAATCCAGGAAAATTATTATTAATTTATTTTGAACAGTGGATTTAGCTTAATTAAGGTTTAATTGGAAATATAATTAGACGAATTGCTACCTAATTAATTATCCAATTAATCTCAAACTTTCTGTGCATATTTAGAGGGATGACCTCTTCCTCCCCTATTTTTCTAGGATTTTATTGGTTGCTTAACTAGGGAAATCAATTGATTAAGTCTTAATCAATTTCTTAATGTAATTAGTGATAATTAAGCAAATAAATAGTAAATTAATCAATCAATTAAGCTTATTAACCTCTGTTAATGATGATGAAGTCTAGGGAAATGGATTGGGACTCCCTCTTCCAATCTTTTCTTTAAGTCCTCTCCAATCCCTCTTAAGTAAATAATTAATTAACACCCTGTTGACATCAATTTTAGGATGAGCTCTCAATTTTATGAGATCTTCATGATTTAATCAATCCTTCAATCATGAATCTAAATATATACACAAACTTCAATCATCAAACCAAAACTAAATTCAAAAATCAAACCCAAGTGAAACTCATGTTCTCCCCTTTGAACTTGAAATTATCAACTGAATCAAAACTATTTGACTCCAAACCACTTGCAACTGGATTTATATTACAATTATAAGTCCATATGTTAGTTTAACTAAACTTGATTTAAGCCTTGATCAAGTCAATTGACCCACTTAGGCTCACTTGACCCAAAGTGACATAAAGTACCCATTTTGAGCCAAATTCTAATCCTACCCAAAATGGATTGAACTAAGCACACCTAAGCCTCACATTGTGAGCAACAATTATCATGAGATGATCAATCACTCAAATTGGGTCAAACTAAGTCTAACCTAAGGGTTGACCAAGTCAACACTTAGCCAAAATGAAACCTAAACTAGCCAAAATTCATACCATATAAAATTGATTGAAATCATTGATCAAAACTCATTCATGACCAATGTTTAAACTTGACCAAGTTATCATTTGAGCCTAACCTAGCCAATTATTTACCCAAACCCAACTTGACCTAAAAGTCAAAATGTGTCAAAGCTTGATCTAAGCCAAATTGATTAAAACTAATGGTCAAGTTCATTCCAAATCACTTGTTGAACTTGACCAAAGGATCAATTGGCCAACTAGACTCAACCTAGCCCAATTGATCATGAACCCAACTTGACCTAAAAGGACAAATTAAGTGAAATCCAAATATAAACCAAATTGATTGAAAACAAAGATACCAATACATTTCATATGACCAATTAAACCTAAACCAACCCATGACTTAACCCAAATAGGTCAAATGAGACAAATTGGTCAACTTGACCCATTTGACCTGAATGAAATCAAATGAACCAAATCCAAATATAAATGAAATTGAACCAAATAAATGATGCCAAAACATTTGAAATGATCATTGAACTTGATCCAACCTTTGGTTTGACCCAATTTGACCAATTGGTCAACTTGACCTAAGTTGACCCATTTTGACCTGAATGGGTCAACAAGAGCCAAATCATATCAAACCAACTCCAAATTCATTGAAACTTGGCCCAACCCTTTTTTCAATCATACCAAACATAGTCAAATTAAAATCCAAGACAAATGACCATTTTACCCCTAGGTCAAGGGGTAACCTATGGCCAATTCCACTTGGAATTTGGCCATATCCTTCTAGTGGCCACTTGGCACTCTCTTAGTGGGCTAAGTGGACACTAGTGAGCATGGTGCACTTGACCCATTAGGTTTGGGTCAGCCAAACCCAACCCAAGGTCAAAATGGACCACTCCTCTCATTTTGAGCACATGGGAATCACTCCCACACCTTATTTTGCACATGGCAACTTCTCCACTACCCCCTCTGGCCAAAACTAAACCACATGCAACCCTAAATGACCTAACAAACCCATTGCATAGGGTGAATTTGATCAAAATAGCTTAGGACCTCACAACCGTTCGATCCACCTAGGGGGTGATATACTCCCCCTAATTTCATTTCAATTCAACACTCTCACACTCGATTGAAGTCAAGGAACTCAGAGCAAGCAATTTCAAGTCTCCCTAAGGTTCCTAGATCCATCTCCAATTCTCCATTTCTCAGTTTCTTCAAATCAAAAACATGGGAGCTCCACCATATTTCCAACTTACTCAATACACAAAATCAGCTCTACTCCTCTTGCAAGCATCTTCAGAGGAGTCAATCGAGTTGATCTAAAGCTTCTCCTAATTTTCAAAGGCAAGGGAGGTGGTGTCTAGACCAAGGCCAAATCCATTTGAAGCTGACCTTGGCCAATAGAAGGATCAACCCAATACCAAAGCCTCAAATCTTCAACAAGGCTTCGTCTCTACTAGACGAAGCTACCTCGACAGATTGGAGCACCGGTGATAGCCTCCGGTGAGGTATGTCTTCAAACCGAGCTTAGGTATAGGAGTTCTTGGTCCTTTGTGAAAGTAATTTACACCTCATGCATAATTGATTGTTGGATTTACTTGTGCTTGCTCTTAGATGGTGTGGGTTGAGTTTAAGCTCAATCCAAGCTCAATCGAGCTCGGATCTTGCCCTAAGGGATGAACGATCTTTGTCTCCCATAGGCGAGCTTAGGGATAGATCATAGACTATCCATTTGTGTGTTTGGATGGACGGTCCTGATCAAGCTGCGTAGGGTCTCTGATTTAATCCTTTAAGAACTGTGGGCTCGATCTCTATCATCCGATCTCTGATTGGACGATCCAGAAGAAAAGTACGTAGCGCGCCACTGACGTAGCTTCAGATGTGACAACTTAAATAACCAATCCCGTCGTGCTATGTAAAAAGCTCGCACCGCGTCAGCAGTCCATGTGGCGTCGACGGGATTAGTTAATAATTAGGGGTTTTAATTAATTGTTATTTACTAAATCTTTAAATATTCATAACTGAATGTAAAAAAAATCAGAAAAATATTAAATAAAAAGCATTGTGAAGATAATTCAAAGGGGAATAATCTTAAATTAATTTCAATTGATTTTGAATAGTGATATTTTCTAAATTTGGGTTTTATTGGGAATATGATTATGCTAAGTACTATCTAATTATCTCACTGATTAATTCCAAACTTCTCATGTGTATTTAGTGGGATGACTTCTGCCTCCCCTAATTTTCTTGGAATTTATTAATAGTTGAATTGAGAGAATTGCTTGATTCATTCCTAATTACCCTCTCAATCAATTAACTAATTAACTAACCTTTTAAATAATAATAAATAAATTAATTAAGTTTGCTAATCACCTTAGTATAGTTAATGTACTTAGGGAATGAGATTAGTGGTTCTTTCCCATATCTTTTTCCCTAAGTTTATTTCATTTGGATAAAAATTTAATTAATGTAAAAATTAATTAAATGACTTAATCACTTTGTTAAATGGATTAATTAATCAAAATTTTAAAATAAAAGCAATCAAAATTCAATCAACTCCTTCTTGGGTAGATTACTTAGGTGTTCAATAACCTAAGTAACTTAAAGAAATCAAAATCCAGCCCACATGAGTGGGAAGGGTTATGAAAGTACTTAAATAAAACCCTTTAGCTTAATTAATCACTAATTAGGAGCCAATTGTATTAGGCCCTTTTTTTCTAAGTGCATTGCTGAAATGTTTACTTTATGTCAAATTACATATTTTGGCTAAAGTAAGAATATGAATGGCGTTTATGACTATTAAATCCAAAATTATTTTTCAAAGCTTATAAATCAAATATTATAACTGAAAGGCATGTTACTTATAATTATTTATAAGCTTGCATGTGAGTATAAAATGTGGTATGTAATTCTTCTTATCTTTCTTAACATAGAATTGTATAGGATTTACAAAGTGTATAGTCTATTTGAAAAGGAAATAACACTTGCTTAAATCCATTCCTATACACTCTTATGTCATGACTGAAGAGAGAATTCCATGTCACACATATAATCTAAACAATCAAACCAAAATCAAACAAATATAAACTTTGCATGATTCTCTTTCCATGCATTTCTTTTTGTACATGCACATGTATTTAAGAAAAGTGGTATATTAGTCTGGAGAATCTTAGGGTTGCGAGGCTTTAAGTAGCCCTAAGTAGGTCTTGTACCTTACACCCCTAGTGCTAACAATACCAGACACTTATGTATTTTATACTTGTAAATGTGCATATGAAAAATGGATAAAAGAATCACTCTTTTTCTACTTAACAAAATGATGCATCATGAAGCACCCAAATTTTCATAAGTAACTCTCTTAGTATTTATCATTAAGGTGTGCTAAACACGTCCATTTGCATGTATAGATATGCTCAGGATTCATCCATATGCATGTTACACATGTTGGAAAAGAAATGAAGTGATGTGTGTTTTGTGATAGTATTTCACTTTACTTAATCTTAAAATGCCTTTCTTTTTGAATATGTTTATGGAAAATATAAACTTAGGATTAATTAAAACACATAATAAAATATTCACTAAATAAAAATCAAATATGAATCTACCTTAGAAGTTACTAAAGGTAGGGAAGAAAGAGAAGTTCTCTTCTCTTTTTCTCTCTTTACAACTTAGTAATTAATTGTAGGATTCATTCAAACCAAATCAAAATACAAAATAAAATCAACCAAAGCAACTAAATCACTTACATGAAATAAACCCTCTAAGTTGAATATTTTCATACTTAGAAAACTTTAACCTTAAAGCCTAGCTAAGCATACCACACAAACCTTAAATGGCACATACATTAAGCCGTTGACTGAATGGTAGGGAAATCTTAGTCAAACCATTATCTTCTATAGGAGATTGTGCTTAAGGGGCATTGTAATAAAAATACAACTGCTTTTGCTGTGCAGGTGCTTATACCCCTAAGCATAATCCAAAATAGGCTGTGGACTTATATATATATATATATATATATATATATATATATATATATATATGCTTGGAATTTTATGGTTTATTTGGCTAATCTCTATTTTGCAGGTTTTGGTTAGATTTCCTTTTTCCCATTTTCATGTAATTTTGCAATTAGGATTTTGGAATAATTGTTATGGGGTATTATGATGAACATTGGTCATAAGTCTATGTCTTATGTACCATGTGAAGCCTTTGGAGCAATGGCATTCCAACCAACCAAAAGAAGAAAGAAGAAAGAAGAAAGCAGAAAGAAGAAAGAAGAAAGAAGAAATGAAGAATGAAGACTCCCCATAACAATGAATTCCTTCTTTATTGTAATTTATTCATTTGTAATCTGGGTTGTATAAGGGTAGATCTCGGCTACCTAATTTATTTTCGGGTTTGCACCGTGGAGCTCGACCACAGATGGATTTTTATTCTTTTGCGCTAGCTTTATAAATTGATTGATGTTTGTTTAGCTTGTGCATTAAGATGGCATCTTTTTCTAGTTTATTCCTTGCTTTGATGTATGGACTGAATGATGATTAGGCTCCTAGGAAAATAAATTTTCTATCCAACTAATCAATTCAAACTAAAAAAATTAAACAACTCATAACCTCACTTAAAGCTTATGTTATAAATCAAGATAAAAGAATTAGCAAACCCTTAGGTGGATGTTGTATTAATTTTCTCACATAATGCATAAAAAGTATATTATTTCACTCTTGATTAGAGGGCTTCTGCCTTTGCCAGAAAATTTGGCTTGACCTTTGAGAGCCATGGTGGAAATACACCTCTTTATCTTGCAAATTTTGACCCAGAATCTAATTTCCCATGCATTAGGCATATGTATCCTAAAGCCTATGTCAAATTGATTGTCCAAAATGAAAATAAAAAATAACAAAATTTGCATTAGATTTAAGTCATTAAATCATGCCCTACATGATCTGGTCTCTTAAGGAGTGTGTTTAAGGACTTAGTCTCTTTCTAAATAAATAACAGCCTAGCTATCTTACAAAAGTATTTGACTTGCCTACATATTTTAAAATCGTAGGAGGAGTAAGTTGGCAACCACCCCTAGGTGATTGTAAGTCCAACAGTCGGGTGATTTATCCTCTCTTGTGGAGGTAAACCAAATACCCATTTTTTATCTTAGATTTAGGTCTTGCTTTTGGCCCTAGCCAAAGCTTCCCAGATTTAGGTTCAGAGGTTGCTACTTCCCTTTGCGGGCTACGAGCATAAATTCTCACCTCTTAAGCATTTCCATGACCTAGTATCATGGAATTATAAGCCCTATATTTCTAATAAAAATTCAACTCAAACAAATCAATTCAATTTCAAAAATGTAAAGCCCACTCATAAGATAGTTTATGGTACTTACTAGGCTTCCTAGTATCCTAGGCATCCACTACTTATTTTTATTTGGCTTCGATAAGAACTCCCTCTTCTTGATCGATCCCACTTAACTTTTCTAAAAATAAATTAATCGATTGATAGTCCAACCTTTCAAAATCTTTGGAGATAATGATGATTTACCTTAATCGAGAGTATTCCTAAGGAATCCTGTTCCTTAGGATGTAATTAATTATGGGGGCTTGCCTATGTAGGGAACTTAACAAATCTGATTTAAAATAAACCCTGCTTTACTTTTCCATAAAAGTAGGGGCAGAATCTCTGGTATATTCCAAAGACCCATAGTCCTTAGGAGTCCTTATTGAGGTGATCAGGTCCATTATAGAGTGGTGACTTCTATCTTTCGAGATAATACACCTCTCCTCAATGTCATACCTAATCAACCTAATAAGAGCATTTGCGGATCTGCGTGGTGTCGCAATAAGGTGTTATATATTTTTATTTTTATTTATCCTCTTTTACAAAAGGGGGATATATGAAGGCAGGAATATATAAAAATTTTCACCACACACCCATTAATTAATTAATTAATAAGATTAATGAAAAATATCAAATCATATATGAACTTTAATCAACTAATTGAAAGGATTTAGGGATTAAGACTTAGGCACCCTTCTTTGTCTCTTTCCCTAAGCCCATCTCATTTTGATTGGTTAAAATTAAGTAAGGTTTAATTAGTTAATTAATGAACTTAATTAATTCAATTGAATCTATTTCTATAATTTAATCTTTGGTAGCTCTTTAGGTGTTCAATAACCCAAAGGGGGAGATAATGAAATTATGGTTAGCTCACATGTGTGAGAAAATCATAAAGTGAGATCCCTTAAGCTTAATTAACTATTAATCACAAGCCAATTGTGTTAGGTCCCTTTCATTTCTTAGGAGCATTGCAAATTTACTTTTCATGTGATTGCATATCATATTGGCTCATTATTAATTAGTTAATTAACTTAAGGTGATGTAAGTAAAGATTAATTAATTGGCTTAATTCATACCCTAACCTAATTAAATCATAAAATCAACCTAATTACTTCTTCATTAAATCAAATTAACTCACACATGGGGAATGGGATTAAGATCAACAAATCTATTTCATTTCCTAAATCAAATCAAACTCAAAATTAAGAAATCTCATTAAAGAACTTTGGTTTATTTAAGTGGCTTTATTTAGTATGATTATCCTTAGGAATTAATTGGAATGAATGAGATCATGTGTTTATGTTCCTTTATTTCTTTCCAATCGTGTTAAATGTTGCTTGCCATGTGTAATTATGCATTCATTTCCTTTAAAATTAACTAAATGAAATGATTTCTATTATGTCTAATTGCGTGTGTTGATCTAAACTAAAAATAGGTACGGCTATTATTACTATTAAACCAAAAGTTATTTTCAAAAGCTCATAAATTTATTATAATAAATGGAGTGATGATAATTACAAATAGCTATAAGTTTGCATGTGTTGATAATATAAGATATGTAGTATGAAGTTATCTTTCATTATCTTACATGGATTTATATAGGATTTACAAATATACAGTTCATTCGAAAAGAACACAATATTTGTCTGAATCTATTCCTATGCATCTCCATGCTAAGACTTAGGAATAATTTCATATCACATATGTAAATCATACAATCAAATCAAATATGACTTTTTGCATGACTTCTTATTCTTGTGGCTCTTTTGGTAAATTCATATGTATCCGAGAAAAGTGGTATATTAGTCTGGACACACCGAGGCTGCGAGGCTTTAAGTAGCCCTATGTAGATTTTGAACCTTACGCCCTTGGTGCAGAACAATGGTGTCGTACTCACTTAAAACTCTTATACATATATATGTATGATGTGGCCAATGAATACGAATCATAAGTCAAATAAATCAAAAATAATTTTTACATGAGTTTTTCCTATCCTTATAGTTGCTTATACATTTATATGTATCTAAGAAAAATAGTATATTAGTCTGGACACCCCAATGCGACAAGGCTTTAAGTAACCATAAGTAAGCCTTATACCTTATGCCCCTGGTGCAGAATAATGGCGACGTACTCACTTAAAACTTTTATACATGTGAATGTGTATCTAGTAATGGATGAAAAATTTCTCATTTCTATTAAAAAGGCATGCATTCATAATTCAATCAAATGAAATATTTAAATTCCAAATGCATTTGCTTACATTCACCATTCAAGTATGCTAAAATATAAATTGCATGTATATGTATGCTTAAGATTTAAGCATATGAATGATATACATGATGGAAATAAATGAATAAACATGTGTTATGTGATAGTAATTCATTCTAATTAATCTTAAGATACCTTTCTTATTGAATAAGGTTATTTAGAGTGAACCTAAACTTAGGACTAATTGAAATATATAATAAGCCATTCACTAAAGGAAATTGATTAATTAACTTGCTTTAGAAATGACTTAAGGTAGGGATGAAAGAGAGATTCTCTCTCCCTCTTCTCTTTATAACACTTAGTTGTTAAGTGTAGGCCATATGAAATAAAAGAAAATACTAAGTAAAATTTTCAAATCAATTAAATCACTTAAAGAAAAATCAACCCTTTATAAATGAAATCCCTCATACTTAGCAAATTACAACTGTAAATTCTAGTTAGGACATACCACACAAGCTTTAATTCATACATATTAGACTAAGTCACCATTTATAGCTCTATGTTAGGGCAGTGTATGTTTGATGTATGTTTGTTTTGTGATGTATTATTGTAGACTAGATGTTAGGGTATACGTGTGTAGGCTGAATGTTAGGCCAAAATTAGCCTAATCATGCTTTATACAGGGGGTTATATTTAAAGATGCCGCTAAATGAAAATATAAATGCTTTTTGTTGTGTAGGTTGCTTAGCTCCTAAGCATAACCCAAGTTAAGATAGGTGGGCTTGGTTACCCATGTGTGGGATGCTTAGTCCAAATTATTCATATAACTACTTGGGTTGCATGGTGTGTTTAGCTAACATTTGTTTTGGAGGCATAACTAGATTTACTTTCCTTCTTTTAATGTAATTTTGCATTAGGATTAGGATGAGTGTTAAGGGGGATTAGGATGAGCATTTATTATAAGACTAAGTCTTATGTACCATGTGATGCCTTTAGAGCAAGAATATCAAAATCAAGCCATAAGGAAGAAAGAAATGGAGCAAATCAAATGAAGAATTGGAAGATGAAGAAATGAAGAAGGAGGAATGAAGAATGAAGACCCCCCCATAACATTCATCATTTGTAATTGTAATTATTCTCTTATAATCCGAGTTGTATAAGGGTAGAGCTCGGCTACCCACATTTCTTTTCAGGTTGTACAGTGGTACTCGACCACATCAGCCTTTTATTCTTTTGCGATAGCTTTATAAAATTGTTTGATGTTTCATTTAGCTTGTGCATTAGAAAAAGCATGACTTTTCATAGTTTGTTTATGATTGGTGATTGTTATATGGCTTGGATGCATTAATTTTTCTACCCCAAATTAACAACTCATAACTAAACTAATAAAATAACTCATAATCTCACATAAAAGCCTAAGCATTAAATTAAGATAATAAAATATTTAGCAACCCCTTAGCTGGATGGTGTATGTTTAATATCATGCATAATCATCTTATTTCACTCTTGTTAAGAGGGGGCTTCGATCTTCACCAGATAGAATGGGCTTAATCTTTAAGAGCCTATGATGGAAGAACACCTCTTTCCCTTTTGATTTGGCTCATAATCAACTTTTCATGCATTTATACATACAAAATCTCATAGCCTGTGTCAAAATAAAGAGTCCCAAATTAAATAAAATTTGATAAAAATTTGCATTATATTTTTGTCATTATTCATACCCCTCATGCTCAAGTCTCTTAGGGAGTGGGTTTAGGAACTTAGTTTCTTTCTAAATAATAATAGCCTAGCCATCTTGCAAAAACATATGGCTTGCCTACATATATTTAAAGCATAGGAGTTCGCTGGCTGCCACTCCAGGCGGTAATAAGTCCAGCAGTCGGGTGATTTACTCTCTCTTATGGTGGTAAACTATATACTTACTTTTGCCTTAGATTTTGGTTGTGCTTTGGCCCTCTCCAAAGCTCTCTAGATTTAAGATCTGAGGTTGCTATTTTTTGTGGGATATAAGCATAAATCCTCACCTCTTAGGCATTTCCACAATCTTATATTGTGGAATTATAAGTTCTAGATTTCTAATAAAATTTAAAATCAAATAAAAAAATCTCCTCAATTTCAAATATATGAAGCCCAACCATATGATAGATTGGAGTACTCACTAGGTTTCCTAGTATCATGAGCACTCCCTACTTATCTCCTCTTGTTTCGATAATAACTCTTCCCTTTTGATCCATCCCACGTGATCTTCTAAGACACAACGAATTTATTGATAATCTTATCTTTGAATTCTTTGGAGACAATAATAATCTACTTCAATCGAGAGTAGTCTTAAGGGTTTCATTTTTTTTCTTAAAGTATAATTAACTATGGGGGCTTGCCCCCATAAGGAACTTTAGAACTCAGTTTAAATAAACCCTACTTTATTCATCCATGTAAAGTAGGATAAAAAGCTCTGGTATATTCGAAGACCCATCAAGCCTTAGGAGTCCTTATTAGGTAATTAGATCCATTGTAGAGTAGTGACTTCTATCTTTCGAGATAGTATACTATTCCTTATTATCATACCCGATCACCTCAATAAGTACACCCTCAGATCTACGTGGTATCCCCCCATACAAATGAATCTAAAATAAACACCACAAAAGCGAGTACCAATCAAAAGGTAATTCTATTAAATCTTTATATGAATCATCCCCAAGTTTCACAGCATCTTCCAAACTTAAGTATGATGCTCCCAAAAAGAACCTTTGAGTTCTTCCATCTGTGGATGACTTAGGGGTTTCTTTAACTACCAAACCCTCAACTTTTTGGGAAGAGAGTGGGGTTAGAGCTTAGGTTCCCAATTGACTCCTGACGGTCTCATATGCAGACTTGGATACATTTATGCTTTTCTTTGGAGTCTGATCTTCATCACTATCATGCTCCAACATCACCTTAGAAGGGATCTGTTGTTAAGAAGAGCTGGCTGGTGTGCTAACCACATAAGACTCATCCTATGAACAAGATTCTAACCACATAAGACTCATCCTATGAACAAGATTCTAAGTCTATGCGGATTGCAAGTGTACTCCTAGTGGCTGGGACATACCTCCTATTGGGTGGCCAATAGGGAGGCTTTCCATCTTGGGGGCTGCCTCTGAACTTCATCTGCCTCTACCTGGTGGAGGCTGAGTCATCCTACCCATGTGTTCGAATGGAGTAATGAACTGTGGGTGGAATTTAATGCCAAGCTCTATATCTTCCTTTGAGTCCATGCCTCGCTCTCTTTTATTTTCTTTTTCTATTTCTTCTTTTTCATTTTCTTTTTCTTTTCTTTCTTTTTGTCCCTCTTGGAGATCTTGATTAGATTCATGAGAATGGACTTGTTGATTTTGGGGAATAAAAAAGGCTGCATCCTCATATATCTAGACCTCATGCACTGTGAAGGGCTTGAGATCTCCTTTGACACAGTATTCAATTCCACCTCTCATGAACTTCATGCACTGATGTAGAGAGGATGGAACTGCGTTATTCTCAGGCATCCATGGTCTCCCAAGCAAAGCATTAAAAGATGTATCCAAGTCTATGATATGAAACTTGGCTTCAGTCTTCCAATCATCAATCTGTAATGTCAACACTACGGAGCTTAAGGCCCTCCCGCCTTATTCATTGAATCCTCTCAACATCATCCTCAGAGATGTCGATCCTCTAGTAGGCAAGGGTTCTTAAACTCATAATGTTGACTGATGTACTTTGGTCAACCAGAACTCTCGATATCTTATATCTACTAACATCTACTATAATGTAAAGAAGGCTGTTGTGCTTGGTCATTCCTAGAAGCAAGTCTTCATCACTGAATGTAACTCCTAAGATGTCCTTTGAGCTATGTGCCTCCTCTTCGATAGCGATCAACTAAGCTAACCATATCTTTGAATCAAGGAGAGCCTTGACTAGAGATTCCCTCATCTCTTTGGATAAGACAAGGGGGTCATATCTTCTTAACTTAGTTGGCAACTTTTTAAGAAGTGCTACGCTGTTGTAATCAAACTTGAATTGGTCCTCCACAAGCAAATCCATAAGTGGAGCATCTTGTGGAGGGGCTATTTGCTCACTGGAACCAATGGCTTGTTTACCATTATCTAGAGGTGCTACCCTAGGAGATAGAACTTTTCCACTACACAGGTTGAGTTCAATGACTTCTTGGAATGATGAACTTGTGGAAAGTTCTACCTTCTTATCATGTATACCTATAGCTTCTTCTAGGGGATCCTCGGAGTCAGTTGACTCCAAGTCAATCTCAAGAGGTGAACCTGTTTAATTCAGAAAAGGAAAGTCTGATTCTAAATCAGAAGGGAATGGATCAGAATGATTAGAGCTATCATTATTATTTTCTAGACTTGGAGAGTTTTTAAGAGAAATAAAATCTAAAGTATCAGAAGTGGACAAGATGTAAGTGAAAGCTTTCTTCATTGATTTCTTTTTTAGGTGGAGGTACATGATAGAAATCTAATAAAGTAATTGGGGTAAGGGATTTAACACCCTTGTCTGCTGATATAACACTCCTGCTAGCAAAAGAAAAGCTTATGGAGGAAGAAGTAGTAACTACAATTGTGGATGGAGTGCTGGACTCGGACGGTGGCTATGCAACTGAACTATCCTGGGCAAATAAGGTGGACTACTACTACTGCTGGGCTGCACCTTCTTCAAGTTGTCTTTGGCAACTTGCAAACCTTCCTTGGTGTTGGAGGTATAAGCTGCCTCAGGCACATGTATAAAGAGTTTCTTAATTTTAGAACTACTTTTTTTAGGGGTTTGGGATAAGGCAATATCCCAACCTTCTTTTGTCTTGAGAGCTGCGTGGCATCCCTTTCCTTTGATTGCTTCAATTATTGTTGCTTGGTTTTATCTTTTGACCTTGAGTTAGAACCCACATTTCAACAATTTTGGTTATGTTGAATGGGGTTCAAATTGCATGGAGAGATTTGTAGAATTGGAGGAGAAGCTTTTGCCTTGATGTTAACTTGGATTGTTGATTTTGATTTGTCTTTTTGAATTAGAACCCTCATTTATTGGAGATATTTATGATGTGAGGAGAGACTTTTTTATATGATTTTGATAGAACCCATACTCAACCAATTTAAGTAGGTTGGGTGGGGTTCAAATATTTGTAGAGACTTTGAAAGATATTTGTGTTATGTATCTTGTTTGAAAATTTTGATTTAGAAAACCCTTTACTTAGCAAATTTAGGTATGCTAAGAAGACATTTTGATTATATGTTTAAAGATTTTGTGAAAGTATCTTTGCTTGTGATGATGGGTTATGTGTGTGATTTTGTGAAAGTATCTCATAAATCATTTATATTCCCAAATATAAATGAAATATAAATTCAAATACCCAAAACCAAACTCAAAATTAAACTAAAACCTAATTCAAGCCTTTTAAGCCAATTTTTTGGACTTAGCCAAATCATACCCATACCAACTCAAAACCCATGGATTTTCTCTTCAAACAATCATTCCTGCAATCATTTTCCCAAATCTAAATATAAACTACAATCACCAAGCCAAAATCAAGCTAACCTTGGTCAAGCCCATGTTGACCCCTTTTGACTTGAAATTGTTATATGAACCAAAATCCAATTCAATTCAAATCAAAGTGAATTAAGCCAATCCAAACTTCATGTCATGATTGTTGATCATCCTAGGTTAATCAATTATCATGAATTAGGTCAAACGAAGTTAACCTAACCCATTGACCAAGTCAACCCTTTAACCCATATGAACCCAAACTAGCCAAATTACAACCTAAACTAAATTGATTACAACCAATGACTCAAGTTGATTCCAAATTGATTTTTAAACTTGACTAAAGCCTTAATTGAGCCCAATTTGACCAATTGGTCAACCTAATATAACTTAGCCCAAATTGACCTTAAGGGTCAAATCAACATAAAACCTAAGCACATCCAAATTGAACTTAACCAAAGCCTACAATATATTCTAGATGATCAACCAAATCCAAACTAAGCCATGATTCAAGCCAATTTGGTCAATTGGGTCAAATTGGTCAACTTAGCCCAAATTAGCCAAAATCCAAATTAAATCCAAATTAAACCAAATTGATTGAAAACAATTGAACCAATATACTCTAAATGATCATTTGAACTTGACCCAACCCTTGGTTTGACCCAATTTGATCCAAATTAAACCAAATGAACTCCAAATGACATGAAATTTGGTCCAACTCACTTTTGACTCATTTCAAATCTACTCAAATCAAATTCAATATCAAATGACCACTTTACCCTTGGGTCAAGGGCATCCCATGAGAAAAGATACTTGCCCAAGTGGTAATTTCTCTTCCTTAGCCACTTGACACTAATCCATTGGTCCACATAGGCACCAAGGACATTGACCATCTGACCCAAGAGGTGGTTGTGGCAGCCATGACTCATGGGGAGGTAAATTCACCTCCCCCTCTCCCATTAGAACACTTGGCATGAAGGATTCCCACCTCCCCTTGATAGGACACCCATTTATCCTTCATGCTAACCACTTTTCATGCCTTAGCCAACCAAAATAAGCCACCTAGGATGATTCCCTTCTGTTCCCAACCACCCCAAGCCAAATGACACTCATTTTGGAGCCAAAATCAGAAAGAGAGAAGATTTTCAGCCACATTTGAAACCATAAAATAGAGACAACAAAACTCATCCTTTTCCCCTCATTTCCATCCCTTAGAGCTCCCATACCAACCAGCACTCATTCCCACTTAATTTTTGAGAAAAAGTAAATAAAATCAAATGGATTTCATTGAAGAAGTGATGACCACCGGTAGATACATCATTGCAAAGTGAAGGCGAAGGTCTAGGTTCATTCCAAGGCTTCTTCCCCACTTGTGATCATGCTCGGATCATTACTGCCACCATAAATCATCCCCGGTGAGGTAATCTTCAAAAACCCATAGCCGACCTTAGGATTTCTTATTTTGTGATAATTTTTGTGTGATTATAAGAATTTTCTTTGAAAACCCTTGTATTTTTCATTATATTTACTCCCAATACAAATATAAAAGTTTTTCGGTGTGAATCGCCATGAAAACAAGCCCATTCGGGTGAGATTTACTTAAAATTTTGCAAAAATTGCTTGATATATATTATTTCCATCTGTTTCTTCCATCTGACTCACAGAAGCCATTTGATCCTATGATTCATGGGATCGAATAGCTCAGATCTCACCCAGATCCTTCGATTCCACCCTTTAGAGCATGTGGATTGGATTTGGACCGTCTGATCCACGTTCAGACGGTCCGAATCGCTCTACGTGTCATTTTCCCTGTTCACCTGTGGTTTCCTGCTCTCTGGGTGACGTGTCATCACATTGCTGTGCCAGCAAACTGCGCGGTGTCGCATTACCATGTTAGTGCCGCGCGCGGTGCTGACTGGTTTAAGTGAGAAAATCCTAATTTTTGATTTTTAAATTATTTAAATCACTCAAATCTTTAAAAATTTATAGAAAATAAAATACGTAATGAACAATTGCAAATAAGGACTCGTTAGATTCATCTTCCCGAGAGAAATCCAACGAACCTAAAATACCCAAAGTTTACTGGATATTTTGAGCTTAATTTGGGTTTTAGTAAAACATAAATTTCATTAATTAAACTAACAATATACATCAGATTAAGTTAAAATTTTCAGAGATTGAAATTGAAGTTGAAATCTACATTCCATAAATATTTCAAATCAAAATAACTTTTGGGTTGAAAGATATTGAATTTTAAAGTTAAAATGATTTATTTTAATAAAATAAATTAACAAACTTCATGAAAATCATCTTAATCAACTAAAACTTTGAAAAATCATAAGTAATTATAAAAAAATCTAAAAAATACAAATAAATACTCATTTTAAAAGTAGTTTAGAGGAGATTAATTTAAGTATTATTCTAATTAATTTTGAATAGTAATTAAGGCTTAATATAAGTTTAATAGAAAAATTAATTAATTTAATTACTGCCTAATTACCCAAGTAATAAATCCTAAACTTTCTAAGGTTGATTAATGGGATGACCCCTAGCTCTCATAATTTTTTTTGGGATTTATTGCTTGGTTAATTAAGGAAATTGTTTTTCTTAGCCTTGATTACTCTCTTAATTAATTAGGTGATTAATTAATACTTTAAATAGTAAGGAAATCATTAATTAAGCTTGTTTATCATTGTGGAATAGTTAGTGGGCATGAGCAATGAGGTTGGGAGCTCTTTCCTATTTTTCCCTAAGTTCATTTCACTTGACTTGAAATTAATTAATGGTTTAATTTATTAATTAAATGGCTTAATTAATTAAATTGAAATCATAACTAATCCAGAACTCATCTAATTAACTCTTGGGTAGCTGTTTGGGTGTTCAATAACCTAAAGAGAGAGTTAATGAAATTATTGTTAGCTCACATGTGTGAGAGAACCATAAGAGTAATTAAGTGAGCTCTTTAAGTTTAATTAATTAATAATTATGAGCTAATTGCATTAGGCCCCTTTCATTTTATAGGGCATTGCTATTTACTTTTCTATGTGGTTGTATATCATATTAGCTCATAATTATTTAATTAATTACCATAAGGTGACATAAGTAAGGGTTAATTAATTGATTTAATCCATGCTTAACTTAATCAATCTATAAAATCAACCTAATGCTTTTCATTAAATCAAATTAACTCACACACATGAGAATGTGATTAGGACCAGCAAACCTCTTTCATATTTCATAAATCAAATCAAACATGAAATCAAAAATGGTTTTAAGGAACTTTGGTTTAATTTAAATAAGATTGTTTAACGTGATTGTCCTTAAGAATTAGTTGAATTAAATGAGATTGTATGCTTGTGTTTCTTTATTTCTTTTCAATCATATTAAAATATTGTATTTCATTTGATTCTTGCATTCATCTCTTTTAAAATTAATTAAATAAAAATGATTCCCTTTATGTCAAATTTGCATGTGTTGACTTAATTTAAAATATATGTGGCCATTATCACTACTAAATCTTAAACATATTTTCAAAAACTTTTTAATGAATAAAAATATGTATTCTAACATTAGTTATACATATATAGAAGGTGCATGTGAATATAAACTTAGTATATGAAGTGAAATTTTTTTTCTTATATGCATATATTGATTTGCATAATTAAGAATATTAACGGGTATATTAGTTTGGACATCCCACAGATGCACAACTTTAAGTAGCTCCTAAGGAGGTTCTACCTCACTCCATTGGGGCAGAACAAGTGGGTGAAAACCATAATTTAATCAAATCAAATTTTACTTTTGCATGTGTGGGATCTGAAAATTCGCCACCGACCTCTTTCAGAAAATAAAAGGAAAGAAAGAGTTGTTTAAGTGTCGGTGATAATTTTAGAAGGCAGATGAATAGTAGATAAGACACTACTCAGAGATTTCATTCACATTTAGTGAGAACTCTTTTATATCTGGTTCCAGGTTTCCTATAGGTGCAAGCCCCTATAGTTAATTACCCCTCCTAATACTGAGAGAGCACTTTTCTTAAATTAATCAATGAATCGTTAAAGAACGAGTATATATAATTTGAGTAGAGTTTAGAACTTATGAAATTTATTATTTTAATTTAAAACTTTTTGTGGGGGGAACGATGATGCGCCCGATCTAGATCCCATGGTTTTGTAGTCCCGCTCGCGGTCCAGTCCGGTTAATCGGTGAGGACCCAACGGCCGAAGAATCCTTGTCGATGGGTTA
Source organism: Cymbidium sinense (assembly GCA_021442155.1). Taxonomy (NCBI): domain Eukaryota; kingdom Viridiplantae; phylum Streptophyta; class Magnoliopsida; order Asparagales; family Orchidaceae; genus Cymbidium; species Cymbidium sinense. The sequence continues at coordinate 126,768,302 of CM038215.1, forward strand.
TGTCCAAGATGTCCTTGTAGACACTGGAGTTTGTCTAAGGGGACAAATATAAGTCTACCTTAGCTAACATATGGCTTTTTTGCCCAACCAAATATATTCTACATTTCAAAGAGCAAAACCAGGGGAACATACTGATTCATCTGGCCGTAATTTAGTGTGCCATATCAAGAACAACCCGGTCAGGGCTCAGTGAATCGCCATTTATGTGGTGCCATATTGCAAAACTATGTGGGAGAGGACCTACGACAGCTTTAGGAATATTTGAGTATGAATGTAGTTATGCATTTAATTTGACATTGGCTCTTTGTGAGCAAAAATTTTCTTAATTTGTCACCCGAAGACAAATAGTTGCGGAGGGGTGGATTGATTTTTTTTATTTTTAAGTTTTAATTTAAATAATTCATTTAATTTTTATTTATATTTTTGTTATTTTTTTTGAATTTTGATCATTTTATGATTGATTTATATTTGAATATGTGATCATTTATCATTGAAATTTTAATTATAATTACCCTTCTCGATTATAGGGCTAATATCAATTAATAGACCATATCTACTCTGTCCAATTTTCTACAGAGGATAGGGTCTTAATTCATTATCTCAAGAAGTATAATCCTTCAAAACCTTGTCCACTCTAGCTTGAACATAGAGGATTAGGTTTGGGACTTTTCTTCTTGAGGGTTTGAATTTTAGAAGCTATGTTAGTTGATTTATATCTTGTATTATATGACAGAATTAGCTTCTTAGATATTATTCATTTAAAATTCTTATAATATCACATTTTTAGGTTTTGTTAGCTTAGTCAAGACCAAACCGGATATATATCGTTCTTTTGTATTTGACATGATAATTACTTCAACATGCATATGAATATCCGCTCTTTTGAAAATTGCATGAACATTAAGATGTTTAATATTAAAGTTTTGATGTCAAATTTTGATTTTTTGAGTTTTGTTAACCCGAACCCGGTCCAAAGACCAAACCGGAAAGTATAGCATATGTCCTTTTGTATTTGACTTAGTAATTACTTCAACATGCATGTAAGTATCTATTCTTTTGAAAATTTGCATGGACATTAAGATGTCTAAGTTGAAGTTTATATGCCAAATTTTGATTTTTTTAAAGTTTTGTTAACCCGGACCTGGTCCGAAGACCAAATCGAGAAGTATAACATTTGTTCTTTGCTTTATATCTAACTATTGTTTGGACATTTCAACATACATACGAGTATATGTTCTTTTAAAATGTTCTATGGACATTAAATGTCTAGTTGAAATGTAGGTTCAATTTGCAAGTTTAGGTTTTAATATGACATTTTTGAGTTTTGTTAACCCGGACCCGGTCCGAAGACCAAACCGGGATGTATAGCATATGAGATAGAGATTGATATTCATCTAGGGGTATAATATGAACAGTATTTAGGCTTAAATACCCTTACTTATATGAGAAATCAGCAAGTAAAAGGGATTGAAACTGAATACTTTGAGCCCTTTTGATCAAGTAAAATATTGTTGACATAAGATAAAGACTATTATTTATTTGAGAGTATGTTATGAATCATGTATAGGCCAAATATCCCTTTTTCATGCAACAAATCAGCAAGGGATATGAGCTGAAATAAATTATGTTGGAAGCCTATTTGATCAAATGTAAGGTAATAGACCAAACATAGACTTAAGCCTTTTCATTGGAAATATGATATGCATATTATTTTGGTACTTATAGTAATAAATTTGAAGCTTGTATTTACATAATAATAAAAGAAAGCTGCTTGCATGTATATTTAATTAAAAATATAATAATCAAAATTTACAACAGCCTCCCGGCTCTCCCCCCACATGTGAGGGTCCTATGAGAGACTGGTCCTTCCCACCATGCCAAGAAAGGCATGTATGGGTGGATGTCGTGAGACACCACGATTGAAATTTTGATAGCATAGCATTTTCCTACCATATTGGAGAAACATGAGTAGATACATATAGTAATAAATTTAAAGCTTGCATTTGTATTTAAACAAAAAGAAAGCTGCTTGCATGTATATTTAACTAGGAGCATAATAATCAAAATTTACAACGACCTCCGCTCTCCCCACATGTGGGGTTGCAGAGAGGCTGGCACCACCTTGCCAAGAAAGGCATGTATGGGTGGATGTCGTGAGACACCATTGTCAAAATTTTGATAGCATAACACAGAAATTTCCCTACCATGTTGGAGGAATATGTGTAGGTACTTATATCACAAATTTCAAGCTTGCATTTGCATGTGAACATGTTTGCATATATATTTAAACAAAAGGCGACATTCAGCATTGCATTGGAACCAAAGTAAGTTCATGAAAGCAATATGTATATTGAACATTTGAAAATATATAAAATCTAAAATTAATCTTAAAATGAATCTCCCTTCACATTTTGACTTTCATAATAGCTAGTCATGCAATGAAGTAAGGTAACCCTTCCTTTCAATTTTAGATTTCATATAGGTGAAAGAAATATAGAATCTTCCATGTGGTCTAGGATCTATGTCATAACACCTCAAATCCTCACTTTCAGATTTTAGAATTAAATGAAAGAAGCTTGACATATGTAACCATACAATGCTTGGAAACTTTGCTCTAAATTTCAGATTTCAACTTGCATATGAAAGAGACATGATATATATATAGTTTCCTTCACAGAAAACTAATTAAAACAAAGTAGAAGCATGAAATTCATAGGAGAACAACATGCAATGTAATATTGGGCCATACATCTTTTTTTTATCATATTTCCATACTATTAAACATCAAACTGATTGATTTCCCCTTAGATAAAGAAAACTTCAGCAAATATCATCTTTACCAAATAACAAAATGATTGATTTCCCTTCAGGTAAAAACAAATTTCAGTAAGCTGAGCCCTTAGGCAAGAAACTAATAGCTATCCCCCCTTGATAAATAGTTTTCAGCAAGCACCCCTTTGATAAAGATGATTTCAGTAAACATTATTCCCTTTAAACAACAAATTGATAGCTTTCCCCTTTTTTAAACACAATCTCAACAACTTCCCCATTGATAAAGATGATTTCCAACAAGCAACATACTTACTAATGAAACAATGCAATTTCCACTTGATAAAAGAAATTTCAGCAAGCTTGTAGCCTTTAAGGATAAGAAACATTTGCACCTAACACACAATATTTGGGCAATACATCATCCAGATTATTTTCAGCAAGCTTTACATAAAAAAAATCCATGAATAAAATGAGATCTGGGCCATACATCATCCTAAATCCCTCAAAGAAACTCTTAGCATATTCTCAAGCATAAGATATAGCATATTTAGCAAAACCCTAACTTCCAAAGAAACTCAAATGCATAAGAATAAGCTTAGGGTTAGAGAGAAATGACATGGAGGTCTTGAGCAGGAAAGAGGGAGGATCACAAGAGGGAAACCGAGAAGAAAAAAATGAGAGAGAGGAAATGTCGTGAAAGAATGAGTGTCGTGTATGGGAGTATCTGCGCCCAGAGCTTTGATCAGGAAGCGAAGAGAAAATCAGAGAGAGAGAGAGATCGAGAGCAGAAAAAATGAGAGAGGGAAATGTCGTGAGCCTTGGAGCGTGAGAGGAATGCCATGAATGAGGTCAACGAAGGAGATAACGTGAGGGAGAATCGTGCATGTTCCTTTTCGCCTCAATTGGCCTAAATCCATTAAAGATAGCAACCGCTTTAATTGGGCGGATGGGTGGCGGTCGAGGTGCTTAATAGGGATTAAGAGATTATTAGCTAAGGATTAATATAATTAACCCCTAATTATAAAATTTTGACGAATCATCCCAATAATAAACCCTAACAATATGGGTGTTAATTTTAGGTGTTTTTTAGAATCACGCGATCGATTTTGCAATGGGTGTTTGAGAAAAGTCGCGGTGGGTCATTAGTGAAATTAGGTCTAAATTGCGGCGTGCATACTTGGCCAACATGCCAAATTAATCGAGGAAGGCGTTGTTTGATAGAATTTGACATTTTGGCGATAACGACGCGATCAATTTCACGAACGGAGGTTGTTTAGACATCATCGAGGCTTCTTGACTTCGATATATGTGTAATTTCATTAAAAGTTGATTTTAATTATTTGATCGATCATTAATTGATTCGATATTTTCCCATCTAATTAATTTTGATGCTTTTGGTGCATTATGAAGTTGAATTTTCAAATTGAATCTAATCTAATTAATTTTGATCATGATTAGGAGGATTTTAACTTCTACGTCATTTATTTAATTTCCAATGGCACATAGTTGTAGGTCAACAAATGCCCCCCAACAAACATGGTGCGCGCATGGAGCGGACCGTGTTTGTTGCACACTAGTTGACCTTGTGGATCTCCAAGAGATTTGCTTGGATGTCACACTGAAGTTGTTATTTCAATAACTTTTAATAATATTTGATCACTTCCCTTTGATAGAAGTGAGTATAACTCTCAGGTTGGGCAAGCATTTGAACTTCATCAGTTCAACTACAATAGCTTGTTGAACTGGTAGAAGTTATCATTAGTCCAATGTTTTGTGCTTGATGGACTAGGTGAAGGAGATGCTTTGACTTGTCATCATCAACTCGTCAAGAGAATTTGGAGTGTCTTCGGTCCTTAGCTTTGGGCTTTGGCGGACTCATTGAAGACTTCCTCCTAGGGGTTTGAAATTTATATTTTCTCCTTCTGTCCTTGCTTTGCGGCTTAGCGAACTTGATGGAGTTGATGATTTGTTGCTGAGATGAGAACATCTTCGGTCCTATGCTTTGTGCTTTGATGGACTTATTGAAGATTTTATCTCAAAATTTTAAAATTTGTATTTTTCACTGCTTCATGACTTGATGAAGTTGATGAGATAGTATATACTTTGCTTTGATGGACTTATTGAAGATTTCATCTCAAAATTTAGGATTTGTATTTTCCTCCTGTCCTAGCTTTGTGCCTTGACAGACTTAATGGAGTTGATGAGATAGAAATGTCTTCGGTCCTGTGCTTTGTGCTTTGATGGACTTGTTGAATATTTCATCTCGAGGATTCTTATCTCGTGTCTCCTTTTATCCTTGCCTCATTCCTTGACAGATTTGATGGAGAAAAATCCTGAATTATCTTGGAGATTTGTCAGGCGATATGAAATTACCTTCTGCCCCAGCTTTCAACTTTTGTGAGCTTGTATAAGGATAAATGCTGACGACCTAGCTCTCAAAGCTTGCGTTGGATCAATGGCAAAGAGTCATCAGTCCTGTGCTTTGCGCATGCAATGGACATCTTGATGACAAAAACTCCCTTAGTTCAACATTTAGCTTTATACAAACATTGGGATAGCTTCTTTGATCCTCTGCTTTTTGCTTGATTGGACTTACTGAATAAGAATTTCCTTTGGTCTTTGCTTTCTGCATTGATAGACTTACTGAAGGAGTTGAGATTTCACATTTGTATTTGGTTCCTAACTCGGCTTAATGCCTTTTGAGTCAAGATTTTTTGTTATCATTTTAAAAATGACCTTATGACCAATAGGGATGATTTCCCAGTCTGGGTCGCTTGAACTCACCAAGTTGGAGAGATTTGGGGATTTGGATGCTCTTGTCTTTGAATTAACGAAGTAGGAGGGTCCCTCACTATGGCCTTTGTGGCGTGTTGAGTAAGCAGATATGTCAGCGTCTCGGCCGTATCTTGGCGTGTTGAGTCTGACCTTATACACCCACTTGAGTCATGGATTTGAGCAATTTGATGAAGGATTTTATCATCAGGCTAATGAGATGGGGATCTCTAACTACGGCCTTTGTGGCGTTGTTGAGTAAGCAGACCTGTCAGTGACTCGGTCGTATTTTTGGCGTGTTGAGTCTGACCTTATACACCAACTCGAGCCATTAGATTTGAAGTGGGATGATAAATTTATATCCGACTTGGTTTGTTGAAGTTTGCAGACTTGGAAAATTTTTTTCTTTAGTCAGTAAGACTTTTAAATTTGAGCATTTGAACATATAATTTTGAGTATGTATGTAGGGATCTGACTCTGATGTCAACCCAAAGATAAAGTACGAGAACGCCAATATTTTACTATAAAACTTAAAAAATGCCCCTGTCTAGCAGGGAGATTTTTATTTTATTTTGGAAATGCATTCTTGTGTTACAGGAGAATTTCTAATAAAAATTTCCATAAGTGTTTGGTAATAAAGATTTTCAAATGCAAGATTTGTCCAATCACACTTTCATGTGTAATATTTCTTTAAATAACGACCGTTGATTGGCGTCATTGGTCTTTCACCTTTGAAGTCAATGAGCTGATAGGCTCCCCCTTGATATACCTTTTCAATAACAAAAGATCCTTCCCAATTAGGTTCAAATTTATCGCCAATTCTGCGATGAGGGATGATTGCTCTTCAACACCGTGACTCTCCTTCATAAAAGCTCGAGATCGATGATACTCACATCTCTGATAGACTTGCTAACCTCGTCAAGTGCATCAAGCTCTTCCATCCGTAGACGGGCATTCTCGTCTTGGGTAAGATCATGTTGAATGGCTACTCGGAGCGAAGGTAGTTCAATTTTGAGTGGCAACCCCAAACATGAGTAGACTTTGTAGGAGTTTTGTAAGTGGTGCGTAAGCCCTAGTGCTTCCACAAGTTTGGTATGCCACTCCCTTTTATTTCTTGTGAGAATTTTTCTAAGCAATTTGACTAGTGTTTTTTAAAGGCCTCAAGCCATTTTCTCTGATTATAGATTGGAATATCACCAATCAATCTTATGCCGTCGAAAACAAAACTTTAGTACTTTTGAAGGCTGATCCGTTATCTGAAATGATTTGGCGTGGTACACCAAATCTATAGACAATATTATGGGTAAAGAAGTTGGTCACTTGTTTAGCTATAACTTCTTTAAATGGTGCGGTTTAGAAAAGTCGGTAAGCTAAGATGAAGCGGTGACCTGATGGAGGATCAATTGGTCCAATTACATCTGTCCCCCAGCACTCGAACGACCAAGATGCTATCGTTGGGTGCAACAAATTTGGAGGTTGATGAATTATGTTATTGTAGACCTGGCATTCATGGCATCTCTTGGCATGATTGATACAATATTTTACCATAGACGACCAATAGTATCCAATTCTTTTAATTTTGAAAGCCATTTTAGGACCTGATTGGTGTGCACCATAAAGTCCTTGATAGATTTCAACAATTACTTTGTTGGCTTCTTCTATTCCCAAACATCGCAGCCACATCTGCTCGAAGGATCTACGATACATAGTATTGCCAATATAAGCATATGGTCGAAGCCTTTTCTCAAGTTATGCATCTATCGACTTATTACTTCCTTGAAGTAGAATCGGGGTGTCTAGTCTTCCTTCTCTTCTACTATAAGAATTTCATTGTGTGGTTTTAGCACTTCCTCAAGTTGAGGTCTTTCATCTGGAATGGTTTGAAGCTTGTCTTGTTGACTTTGAGAAGTAATTTGTAAGGGAGTGTGAGGAGCAACATGAGCAGCACCCTGTTGATTTGCGTTTGATGACCCCTCTTCCAGCAGAGATTTTACACTTATTGGCTCTAAGACTCGACGAGTGTAAACACTAATTAGTATGTAGTTGTCATCGTCCATACTCGCCATTTCTTTAGCTAACTTTGCTAGGCAGTCTGCTTTGCTGTTCTTAGCTCTGGATAGTCGAGTCATAATGATATTTGGGATTTGCTTCATAAGTTTGAGAACTTGTTTGTGATAGTAGGCCGATTCAAGTTTGTTGATTTTGTAAAGGCCCAACACTTGATTGATGACGAGTTGAGAATCGCCATAAATTTGCAAATTCTGGACTCCCATGGAAATGGCTTCCTCTAAACCCGCCATCAACACTTCATATTTTGCTTCGTTGTTGGTTTGTGGTTGAGTTAATTTATAAGAATGTCTCACTATGCCACCTTTAGGTGTGATTAAGATGAGACCGATACTAGCTTGAGCCTTTGGGAGATTTGAGGGCTGAGTGTATCTAATGGATGAAGCTCCATCGAAATACAATTCTCACATTTGTTGCTTTTCTTTTTCATATATGTGCATGATGTGCTCATCGAAGATCATCGTTAAGCAATGAATCTGTGGGATGAGCGGCAAGAAAAATTTGCCCCTTTATCGCTTTAGGAACATATGTAATATCAAATTGTGAAGGATAGCCCATCCATTGAGCGACTTGTCTGTCTTGTCATCAAAAACTTCAACAGATCGATCCTTGAGACAAGGGTAATATTTATGAGATAGCATGTAATGATTTAGCTTTTGGGTAGCAAAAATTAATGCCAAACAATGCTCAATTGGAGAATAATGCACTTTCGCTCCTATTAGTCTTTGACTAATATAATACATAGCATTTTCCTTTCCTTCCTCATTACGTTGTGCCAACAAAGCACCTAGAGATTCCTCCAATGCTGCTGTGTACAAGATGAGAGGCTTTGCTGGGATTGGAGCTGCAAGAATGGGTGGGTTCAATAGATATTTCTTTGACGAGCCTCTTGACATTCTTCATCCCACTTGAAAGGAGTATCTTTCTTCATTAATTTTGCAAAATTGACATCGACGGATTTGATATAAATCTTCTAATGAATGCGAGATGTCCTTATATGGAGCAAAGTTGATGAAGACTCCTTGGAGGAGGCATTTTGACAATCGCTTTGATTTTGTTGGGATCAATTTCAATCCCCACCAACATATCCAAGGAACTTTCCAAGAAACTCCAAAGGCGCACTTAAGAGGATTCATCTTAAGGTCATATTTTCTGATTCTTTTAAAGACGATCCTTAAATCATTGAGATGATCTTTGCAATCTATACTCTTGACAACGAGGTCATCAACATAGCACTCAACTTTTTGATGAATCAACTCATCAAAAATTCATGTCATAGCCCTTTGGTATGTAGCTCCAGCATTCTTCATGCCGAAGGGCATGACTGTGTAGCAATATATGCCAATTGGCATCCTGAATGAGGTATGCTTCTCATCTTCAGGAGCCATCTTGATCTTATTGTAACCTGATGATCCATCCATAAATGAGAACATGTCATGGTTTGAAGTGTTATCCACTAATAGTTCTGATACAGGAAGCGAAAAGTCATCCTTTGGACATGCTTAAATCCATGAAATTCGATACATGAATCGACCATTCTTCTTTTCAGGATAATATTAGCTATCCGTCGTGTATTTTTCTTCTCGAATACCAACTTCAATGAGCTTCTTGGTTTCTACAATTACGTTCTTCAACCTCCAATCTCATTTTAGAGGCTTGCTTGGTCATTCGACGATTGCTAATTTGTGAGCTATATCGGGATAAGCGACATTTTAGCTTATATCCAAAGCAATCCCAATTCATAGAGCAAAGTTTTTAATTCTTCTTTATCTTTCAAGAAGTAGCAGCGATGAACGTGAGGATCCTCTCGTTCCCAAATTAATTTCTTTAAGTTCATCCATAGTTTGCCCACCATCTTCGCTCTTCAGTGGTCCTACTACTTCTTCATTATTTGTGACTAACGTTAAGAATGACATTCTCATCTTCATCATTACTCTACTTCTATTCTGTTATAGCGTAACAGGTATATTCTTGTGGACCGTTGTCTTGGATGAAACTAAGGCCTTTGGTAGTGTGTTTATTTCTCTTAGCAATGGTTTGAGAACCTTTTGGGTACCACATCATTTCAAAGAGCTTAGCCTTTTTCTTACTTGCTCCAGCCTGGACCCCATGTTTGCGCATTAGGTTCTGCATCTTTGGAGGGTAATATTTTGGTATCCTTGTGGGCATAGCTTCTTCTTCAGACATTACCCAAAGATCCTCTTCTTGATACCCCTCGGATTTATAAAATAGGCTTCCCGGCCCGTGCTTTCCAGGGAGAGGAGGTACATAGAAGGCCACCAGTTCCTTGACTTTGTGAGTTTCTCGAGGGGTGATTTTTTAGAATGTTGGGGAGGAACGGGAGTGACTACGAGTGTAGTCTCTACTACTGATGGATCTATGATTATTTTAAAGTAAGTGCATTGCACCTTACCTTCAAAAGAAGATTCAAACTCATAATCAAAGTAAAAATGTTCTTCTTCAGTCAGAGCTTTACTCAAAGAGTCATGCGAACCTTTAGATTTAGAAGGAACACATTCATCTTCTTCTTTAGTATCACTGCCTAGATGAGGGACAATGTTATTGATTTTGGACCTGTTCTTTATATCCCTAGGAATATTTGGAACAACCTCTTTTCCTTTATTAATTTTATCTTCTCCCTTCTTCTTAACTTGTTCTTTTATGGGTTTTGAAGTAGATGCATTATTTATTAGTTGTTTTGTTAGCTTTGATTCCTTCGAAAGGAAGTAGCTGGCGTCTTGATATATCTTCATTTTATGCACCGCAAAAGGTTGCATGTCACCTACAATTTGGCATTCTTCTCCATCATTTATATATTTCATACATTGATGCAATGTAGATGGGACAATGCCATACTTATGAAGCCATGGTCAACCCAGAAGGGCTCTGAATGAAGTATCTGCATCAATCACATGAAATTTGGCTTATGTGTAGAGGTCTCCAAATTTAAGAAGGAGGATGATGACCCGATAGTTTTCTGTCCCTTCTCATTGAAACCTTGAACCATGACTTTATCTCATCCCAGATGTTGGACATCTAGAGATAGCCATCTAAGAGTTCTCAAGTTCATAAGATTCATGGAGGAACCGGGATCAATTAAGATCCGCGGTATTATAATTTCATCATTTTCAGCTGTAACATACAGAGGGCGATTGTGCTTTGCAGTCCCGAGCATTAGATCATCTTCTGAAAATATGACGGTTGGAGGCTCTTGAACATGCAAGGTCTTCGTTAGACAACCTTCAACAAAATATGCTTCAAACTTTCCCGGTTCTTTGAGAGCTTCAATTAAGGTGTTATAGAGATCTTTCGACATTAGAAGTGCTTCGTATACACTAAGCTGTGCTGGAATTTTCCTTAGATGGGATAGAATATTGTAGTCGATCCCTTTTGATGAAGGCTTCTTATTTGAATCCTTAGGGATAACTTTTTCATTGATTTCAATTTCTTTTTCTTTATCCCTATTCATTAGCTCTTTCCACTATTGGGATGGTAGCACTCGACCACTTCTCAACTTTACTTGAGCTACTTCATTTTACATCGAATCTTGGATGACTCGATTCACCGACTCGATTCCGCCCCCAATGATAAACCGAAGATTGATCTTGCCCAACTTTACATTTTTTATGTCTGTTGATATGGTGAGCTCTGATTCATCTTCATTTGGAAAACAAAGTTCCTCTAAGCTGCTGTCAACCTCATGCATCATCAAGCAAGACTTAGTAGGAAGTTCTTCAACTTCTTCCCCTACTTCTTCATTGATCTAAAGATTTATAATGAATTCTGCAAGCGTGATAGGTCATCTTGCTGATTGTATATAATCTTCCATATTATTGATGATCTTTTGTGTTACATTACGACCATCAATAGTAGCAGTAACATTTTGTGCTACTGCTTTCTTCTTTTTATTTAATTTATTTTTTTTGTTTAGTAGGTTTCTTAGCCTTCCCTTGTGGTATTGGGCTAGGCTGTCTTTCATGAGATGAACTAGCCTTCCCATAACTTAGGTTTTGTCTCAACTCAAGTACGGGCTCAAGTGGTGATTTTCACTGAATACCTAGAACGCCTTCCAATTGCTTCAACATTTTTACAATCTTTTTAGAGACTGTGACTTGCCATCTTTCATCATCGACCAATTTCTCTTTGCCTTTATCATTGCTTGATTGTACTGGAGTTGAGGTGATTACTTTTGTGGATTCTTTCTTCGGACGCACCAATACACTGTCTGATAATGTGACTTCTCCATTTCTATATTTTTGCTTAGGCCAACCTTTGAATATGTAGCAATCTTCAACAGGATGACTGAGCACCCGATGGTATGGGCAATAGTTAGGATTATCTGCTTGTCCTCTTGTCTTTTATACTCGGTAGTTGCACTTTAAATGCATGTTTAAACAATTTGGCCACACTTTCCCTCTTAAATGAATACTCTTTGTTCAGCTTTTCTTTTAGGGTCGGGGCCATTGAGTCATTCATTCCTTTTGTTTGCTTTGGTTGCTCACCTTCCTTGCGACCTCATTACCTCCAAGTATGAGCTTGGGTTGTGGAGCAGATTGAGCATAGTTTTTTCTTGATAGCAGCCTTTCTTTTATCTATGCTAGAAACCTTTTACATGTATCCTTCTTGTATGAGGTGAAATGCATTTCACCTTTCTTTGGATCCTGAGCTTTTGTTCTTTTAGATTTATCTTGCTAGCCATCGGAGCGTGACAAATTTAATTTCTCAAATTTAGCCACCCTATCAAGTAGCTCTTGAAATGTGGTAATGAAGCCATGCAAAGATAAGGCGCCATCTTATCATCGGTGTTGCCCATCAGCAATTGGATCACATGCTATTCTTTTAATTGTTGTTCACATTTCATACTCATATTTCACCAACGTGTGATATATCGGGTCACTGATTCATCTTTCTTCCTCTTCTCAAGGGCAAGATCAGCAATAGTTATCTTTTTGACTGCACTGGCGAACCTTTTAATGAATATATTTTCAAGTTCGGCAAAAGTCTTGACTGAGTCATTTGATAACTCAGCATACCATTCGAAAGCAGTCGAAGTTAGACTACTGACGAATTGGCGGAATAATAATGCATCATTGCCCCCTGTGTTACCATAGGATGCTTTGAACTAGGCTAGATGTTGCTTAGGATTACCATTTTCGTCAAATAGATTAAATTTTGGCATTGAATATCCTTTTGGGTATGGAATTTGATCATACTCCGCGGGATATGGGCGACCTTTGCTCACCAATTTTTTTGCCTGCCCCGCAGCTATAATAGCTTTGATCTTCTCATTCAAGATAATATCAAGTTGAAAAGCTATCACGGCTTCAGATATAGTTTATATATTCTGAGAAGTAGGTTGCCGAGCTGACTCATTTATTTCAATCCTCGCTTTAGGCTAAATTTTGACCCTTGAAGCATGTGAGATCAAATTTATTGGAGGATTATCATGGGTATTACTAGAGGGTTGATGATTATTTGGGGGGACAGGTGTTGGACCTGCTGTGATATTTTTCTGCATTAACTGCATCATTGCAGTCATCTGCATTATCATTTTGCTCATTTTTCTATTCAACTGAATGATTTCTTTATCTTTGTCTTTCATCTGGCGCTGAATTTATCTCTGCGCTTCTGCTAAAGTGTTAGTATCAGTGAAGGTGGGATTTTCTTCCCTTTCTTCTTCTTCTTCTTCTTGTTATTCCTCTCCTAAAGACTCAGAAGATGCTTCCTCTATTTGAATATTTTGTTGTTCTTTAGGTTGAGGGGGAGGTACTGTTGTACGATGCCTATGTTGATATTGGCGCACACTAGATGGCTCACCGACTTGTTGTACCATGTATACTATTTTAATAGTTGTAGCATCCTCCTCTTCTTTTTTGTCCTCTTGGACATGAATTTCAAATCGGCGTCTCCAATGGACTTCAGATTCCAAGTGTGGAATTGAGACTTCTTTGATTAGAGGGCTTCGATCAAAGTTGGCCTCCTCTTAATGCGATGGAGTTGATTAACAACGGGATCCCCTTGAGGATCCTCCAAGGTGTATACCGTCATATTCTTTATCATTGGGGACCCTCTTTTTAGGCTCCCATCACTGATAGATTTGAGTTGGGGCAGATCTCTGGGAATTCACACCAGATGTCACGCCATGCCTTTGCTATAAAGCAATTTCTTTTTGATGCCTAGGCCTCCATATCAGCTTACCTTTCCACCGACCTTTTGGGTGGATTCTGCTGTCCAAGTCATACCCCGATGCTCACCGTGTGGGACATGGATCTGTTGGCATCCTGCCATTTGAGTTACGGGATGAGGTCTCCATGGAGGAGCAATCCTAGCATCCTTGATAACAGGACCTTGGTATTTTCTTTTCATCAGTCCTCTCTCCTTGGCAACTTAGAGAATCCGATGCAGTCGTGCAGATATAGTTTTGGGCCCTTACGAAGGAGTGAAACTGATCTTCTTTGGTCGAGCTTAATCGACCGAGCTATTCCATTTTACCCACTTAAGGTTGTCAAATCGATTATGGGTGGAAACACTCACTGCTGGTTCCATAGTTGATGTCTGCGGTAAATGCAAATGTTGAGCACATAGCTCAAGGTTTCTCTTTCATCATTGCCTCCGGCTAAGCTTGCTTCCAGACGAAGAAGCTTCAGCATCGTGTCTCCCTGGGGTGAAGGGTTCAGCTGGTAGGATTGCATTATTCTGAGGGACTAGGAGGCACCCGGTGACAACCCTCTTTAAGATTGGTGTCTCCAGAGGGGCCCTCTCAAAGACCGACTTCTTTCAGTGCCCAGGCATAGGGCCACAAGCCTCTTTGAGTGCTACACATGGCGTGTAGGATGAGTTCGAATTTTGGCAGAAAGACTTCGATTCAGATAGGGGAAGTCCACGCTACCAAATTGGATGGTAGCTCCAGTGCTTCCAGCATTGATAATGGCATTTGCCAAATGATATTGGTGCCGCTTTAGGGTGATGTGTCGGAGAGCCATTCGAGTTTAAAGGTAAAAATTAGCAATTAATACGCACTATCACCTTACTTCCAAAAATAGGTATGATAAGAAAAACATACTAAACATGCTAAATAAAATCTCAAATGACTTAAGACTTTATTTAGAAAACTCTAAAGTTATCAAGTTTAACTTATCATTTCTCATTTCATTTTCATTTCATTTTTTTATACTCCACTGCAATTATAACTTAGATTTTACTAGCCAAAGATGGAAAGAGAAACCTTTCCCCAGCGGAGTCGCCAGAAATCTATGGGATCCAAAAATTTGCCACCGACCTCTTTTGGAAAACAAAAGGAAAGAAAGAGTTGTTTAAGTGTCGGTGATAATTTCAGAAGGCAGATGAATAGTAGATAAGACACTACCCAGAGATTTCATTCTCATTTGGTAAGAACTTTTTTATATCTGGTTCCAAGTTTCTTATAAAAGCCTATAGTTAATTACCCTCCCAATCTTGAGAGAGGACTTTCGATTAAGGCTAGTCAATGATAAAGAACAGTATATAATTGCGTGAGTGGAGTTTAGAACTTATGAAATTTATTATTTTAATTTAAAACTTTTTGTGGGGGGAATGATGACGCTCCCATTCTAGATCCCATGGTTTTAGTCATCCGGCGATCCCGTGCTTAGTCGAGAGGAGGTAATTAAATTGACCAAGGATCCTTGTCAACAACGCATGGGTTACATCATTCAAGGTGTCCTTATAGACCTGGGGTGGAGTTTGTCTAAGGGGAAAAATATAAGTCTAACTTAGCTAACATAGGGCTTTTTGCCCAACCAAATACATTCTACATTTCATAGCTCAAAGAGCAAAGCCATTGGGGAACATACGGGCTGCGACCATGACCATAATTTAGTGGTGCCATATCGCGGTGAACCACCCGGTCAGAGGGCTCAGGTCATAACCGCAATTTATGTGGTGCCATATCGCAACAAAATCACACGGACAGAGGACACGAGCCACGTCCTTATGGGCTTTAAGAATATTTGAGTATGAATGTCGTTATGCATTTAATTTGACATTAGCTCTTTGTGAGCAAAAGTTTTCTTAATTTGTCACCCGAAGACAAACAGTTGCGGAGGGGTGGATTGATTTTTTTTATTTTTAAGTTTTAAATTAAATAATTCATTTCATTTTTATTTATATTTTTGTTATTTTCTTTGAATTTTGATCATTTTATGATTGATTTATATTTGAATATGTGATCATTTATCATTGAAAATTTAATTATAATTACCCTTCTCGATTATAGGGATAATATCAATTAATAGACCTTACTGCATCGATTTTCTAGAGGATCTTCATTGTCTCAAGAAGTATAATCCTTCAAAACCTTATCCACTCTAGCTTGAACATAGAGGATCAGGTTTGGGACTTTTCTTCTTGAGGGTTTGAATTTTAGAAGCTATGTCAGTAGATTCATATCTTATATTATATGACAGAATTAGCTTCTTAGATATTATTCATTTGAAATTCTTATAATATCACATTTTTAGATTTTGTTAGCCCGGACCCAGTCCGAAGACCAAACCAGGATATATAGCATCTGTTCTTTTGTATTTGACATGATAATTACTTCAACATGCATATGAATATCTGCTCTTTCAAAAATTGCATGGAAATTAAGATGTTTAATATTGAAGTTTCGATGTCAAATTTTGATTTTTTGAGTTTTGTTAACTCGGACCCAGTCCGAAGACCAAATCGGGAAGTGTAACATATGTCCTTTTGTATTTGACTTAGTAATTACTTCAACATGCATGTAAGTATCTGTTCTTTTAAAAATTTTGAATGGACATTAAGATGTCTAAGTTGAAGTTTATATGTCAAATTTTAATTTTTTTGAGTTTTGTTAACCTAGACCCGGTTCAAAGACCAAACCGAGAAGTATAGCATTTGTTCTTTGCTTTATATCTAACTATTGTTTGGACATTTCGACAAACATACGAGTATATGTTCTTTTAAAATGTTTTATGGACATTAAATGTCTAGTTAAAATGTAGGTTCAATTTGCAAGTTTAGGTTTTAATATGACATTTTTGGGTTTTGTTAACCCGGACCCGGTCCGAAGACCAAACCGGGATGCATAGCATATGAGATAGAGATTGATATTCATCTAGGGGTATAACATGAACATTATTTAGGCTCGAATACCCTTACTTACATGAGAAATCAGTAAATAATAGGGATTAAAACTGAATACTTTGAGCCCTTTTGATCAAGTAAAATGTTGTTGACATAAGATAAAGACTATTATTTATTTGAGAGTATGTTATGAATCCCGTATAGGCCAAATATCCCTTTTTCATGCAATAAATCAGCAAGGGATATGAGCTGAAATAAATTATGTTGGAAGCCTAGTTGATTAAATGTAAGGTAATAGACCAAACATAGACTTAAGCCTTTTCATTGGAAATATGATATGCATATAATTTTGGCCAAAAACCCCCCTTTTATGTCACAAATCAGCAAGGGTATAGGGCTGAAATAAATTAAGTTGGAAGCTTATTTGATCAAATGTAAGGTAATAGACCAAACATAGACTTAAGCCTTTTCATTGGAAATATGATATGCAAATTATTTTGGCCAAAAAAAAAACCCCCTTTTATATCACAAATCAGCAAGGGTATAGGGCTGAAATAAATTATGTTGGAAGCCTATTTGATCAAATGTAAGGTAATAGACCAAACATAGACTTAAGCCTTTTCATTGGAAATATGATATGGATATTATTTTGGCCAAAAACCCCCCTTTTATGTCACAAATCAGCAAGGGTATAGGGCTGAAATAAATTATGTTGGAGGGCCCATTATACCATGATCCATAGCCCATGTTTCTCTTAAAAAGGGTGAAGAGAAGACAAAGATATGAGTTGATGTTATATGTCATTTAAAAAAGATAAGTGGATCAATTAAAATCCACCTCCTTCACATGCAAGCTCATGAAAAATGGGGGCACAAGTACCCATTAAATTTTATTAAGAAGATATGACAAAAAGAGTTTATTTTCCCTTTAAATCCATTCCTCCCCTTTTTTTATGACATTAAGGGAAGTGATAATGATACACAAGGGCATGCCACTTGTCCATGCATGTGCATGTGATATGACAAATGGCATGAATTTAGATGATTCCCTTGCATGCAACTTATGACAAGGTACCATATGTGTCGATGCCATAAGATAGATGAAAAGGAAGGAGAAGCCTATAAATAAGAGAGGATTTCCCTTTCACAAAATCCCTACATTTCCTACTCTCCTTTTCTCCCTTATACCACAAGTTTAAGCTCTTTCAATCTTGCAAAAGGGTTAAGTTGTGCCACATAGATTTGTAAGTTCCCTTTCTAACTTGACAATTTTTTATTTTGATATCTTCATGATAGGTGTCATGTCATATGGTAGATTTAATTTATTCCATATGTGTTTGCTTCATGTTTTCACTATGTCTCATGGATGTATGTGAATCATGGTGGGAATGACAAGTAAAGTAGGGGAGGTAACTATGTTTGAACACATGTCTAATGTGTATTTCACAATATGTCAAGCTAAATAGCATCCTAAGGTGAGCATTACAAAATGCATGTCATAATGGCCAAATAAGAAAATAGCTTGCATGATATAGAAATTCAACACATAAGCATTTATATTAACCACTTTATGTCATACTTGCTACAAATAGGATAGCTTTCATGATATAGAGATTGAAGCATAAGTATTCATATATGACATAAAAAAAATTTTAAGCCAACATGACAACTTAAGCATTTCATCCCTTTCTTTCTATCTTTTTTTTTCTTTATAAATTTTGGCAGCCTCCCGGCGTCATCCCCTCAAAAAGGGGCTACTTCGGGGGTCTAGGTCTTCCCACCACGCCAAGAAAGGCGTTGAGACACCGCGATCGAAATTTATTTGCCCACCACGCCAAGAAAGGTGTGTATGGGTTAGCACATCATAACATTTCCCTACGATGTTAGAGAAACATGAGTAGGTACTTATAGTAATAGATTGAAAGCTTGTATTTGTATATAAACATGGTTAAACATTACAAGAAAATAAATCTTTCCTCCTCCCTTTTTTTAAAACAAAATTTGCAACAGCCTGCCGGCGTCACCCCTACATATGGGGGTTGTCATGAGAGACTGGGCCTGCCCACCATGCCAAGAAAGACATGTATGGGTGGATGTTATGAGACACCACGGCCAAAATTTTATTTGCCCACCACGCTAAGAAAGGCGTGTATGGGTTAGGATAGCATAGCAATAAAATTACCTACCATGTTGGAGAAACATGAGTATGTACTTATAGTAATAAATTTGAAGTTTGCATTTGCATAATAATAAAAGAAAGCTGTTTGCATGTATATTTAATTAAAAGCATAATAATCAAAATTTACAACAACCTCCCGGCTCTCCCCCCACATGTGGGGGTTGCTATGAGAGACTGGGCCTGCCCACCATGCCAAGAAAGGCATGTATGGGTGGATGTCGTGAGACACCACGGCATTTCCCTACCATATTGGAGAAACATGAGTAGGTACTTATAGTAATAAATTTAAAGCTTGCATGTATATTTAATTAGGAACATAATAATCAAAATTTACAATAGCCTCTCGGCTCTCCCCCCACATGTGGGGGTTTCCTGAGAGACTGGGCCTGCCCACCATGCCAAGAAAGGCATGTATGGGTGGATGTCATGAGACACCACGGTCGAAATTTTGATAGCATAACACAAAAATTTCCTTACCATGTTGGAGGAACATGTGTGGTACTTATATCACAAATTTCAAGCTTGCATTTTCATGTGAACATGTTTGCATATATACTTAAACAAGACAGCATTTGCTGAGCATTGCATTAGAACCAAAGTAAGTTCATGAAAGCAACATGTATATTGAACATTTGCTGAAATATATAAAAATCTGAAATTAATCTTAAAAATGAATCTCCCTTCACATTTTGACTTTCATAATAGAAACTAGTCATGTAATGAAGTAAGGTAACCCTTCCTTTCAATTTTAGATTTCAGCATATAGGTGAAAGAAATATAGAATCTTCCATGTGGTCTAAGATATATGTCACATAACACTTCAAATCCCTCCCTTACTTTTAGATTTTAGCATGAAATGAAAGAAGCATGACGTATGTAACCATACAATGCTTGGAAACTTTGCTTTAAATTTCAGATTTCAACTTGCATATGAAAGAGACATGATATATATATAGTTCTCTTCACAGAAAATCAATTAAAACAAAGTAGAAGCATGAAATTCATAGGAGAACAACAAGCAATGTAATATTGGGCCATACATCCTTTTTTTTTATCACATTTCCATACTATTAAACAGTAAACTGATTGATTTCCCCTTAGATAAAGAAAACTTTTGCAAATATCATCTTTACCAAATAGCAAAATGATTGATTTCCTTTTAGGTAAAAACAAATTTCAGTAAGTTGAGCCCTTAGGAAAGAAACTAATAGCTATCCCCCCTTGATAAATAGTTTTCAGCAAGCACCCCTTTGATAAAGATGATTTCAGTAAACATTATCCCCTTTAAACAACAAATTGATAGCTTTCCCCTTTTGTAAACACAATTTCAACAACTTCCCCGTTGATAAAGATGATTTCCAACAAGCAACATACATACTAACTAATGAAACAATGCAATTTCCACTTGATAAAAGAAATTTAAGCAAGCTTGTAGCCTTTAAGGATAAGAAAATTTGCACCTAACACACAATATTTGGGCAATACATCATCCAAATTATTTTCAGTAAGTTTTACATAAAAAAAATCCATGAATAAAATGAGATCTGGGCCATACATCATCCCAAATCTCTGAAAGAAACCCTTAGCATAATCTCAAGCATAAGATATAGCATATTTAGCAAAACCCTAACTTCCAAAGAAACTCAAATGCATAAGAATAAGCTTAGGGTTAGAGAGAAATGACCTGGAGGTGTCGAACGCTAAGAGGAAAGGAGGAAAGGGGTTTCAGCTAGCTTAAGAAGAGTAGTCGGGAGGATCACGAGAGAGGGAAATCGAGAGCAGAAAAAATGAGAGAGGGAAATGGCATGAGCAGCAAGGAGTGTCGTGTGTGGGAGTATGCCGTACCCTAGAGCTTCGATCGGAACCGAGAGCAGCAAGAGAAATCACTCGAGAGAGAGAGACCGAGAGCAAGAAAAATGAGGGAGGGAAATGTTGTGAGCCTTGGAGCATGAGAGGAATGCCGTGAATGAGGTCAACGAAGGAGATAGCGTTAGGGAGAATCCTGCATGTTCCTTTTCGTCCTCCTGATTGGCTTCCTAAATGGTGTCCAATAGGAGATAGGGTCTGACTGCTTTAATTGGGCGGATGGGCGGCAGGGGTTAGGTAGGGCTTAATAGGAATTAAGAGATTATTAGCTTAAGGATTAATATAATTAACCCCTAATTATAAAATTTTGACGAATCATCCTAATAATAAACCCTAACAATATAGGTGTTAATTTTAGGTATTTCTGTTGTGCTGAACATAACGACGCGATCAATTTCGCAATCGGAGGTCGTTTGAGCAAAGTCGGCGGCGGTCGTAGTAAAATTAGGTCTAAATTGTGCGATGTCATGCTCAAATTGCTCGACGCTCGCGCACACTTTGCCGAATCAATCACGGAAGGCATTGTTTGATAGAATTCAACATTTCAACGACAACGATGTGATCAATTTCACGAACGGAGGTTATTTAGATGTCATCGAGGCTTCTTGACTTTGATATGTGTGTAATTTCATTAAAAGTTGATTATAATTATTTGATCGATCATTAATTGATTCGATATTTTCCATCTAATTAATTTTGATGCTTTCGGTGCATTATGAAGTTGAATTTTCAAATCGAATCTAATCTAATTGATTTTGATCGTGATTATGGGGGTTTTTACTTCTATGTCATTTATTTAATTTCTAATGGCACATAGTTGTAGGTCAATAGCATGATTCTCATTCTTATAGTTGCTTATACATCCATATGTATTTGAGGATAGTAGGTATATTAGTTTGGACATCCCAAGGATACACGGCTTTAAGTAGCCCTAAGGAGGTTCCTACATCACTTCTTTGGTGTAGAAGAATGGCGACATACTTGTTTAAAAATATTATACATTTGTGTGTACATTTGACTAATGAATGAAAATCCCCTTTTCTATTAAAAAGAAGCATGCAGTCATATTTGGTTCAAGTGGTTGGATTGCTTAGTCATGTAACTTAAAGCTCTTTGCTTATGCTTTTGTATAATAATTTAGATAGAGCTTTAAATTAATATGACAAAATAATTCAACTAAATAAAACCTCAATTTCAAATACATTTGCTTACATTCATCTTTCAAGTGTGATAAAATATAAATTACATGTATAGCTATATTTAGGACTTAACCATATGCACGCTATTTATGATGGATAGAAATAAACAAATATGTGTCATGTGATGGTAGTTCATTTCAATTAATCTTAAAATACCTTTCTTATTGAATGAGTTCATTTAAAGTGAACCTAAACTTAGGACTAATTAAAAAATATAATAAGCCATTCATTAAAGAAAATTGATTAATTAATTGGCATTAGAAATGACTTAAGGTAGGGATAAAAGAGAGTGATAATCTCTTCTCTTCTATTTATAACATTTAGTTGCTAAGTGTAAATCAAGCAAAATAAAAGAAAACATTAAGTATAACTTACAAATTAATTAAACAACTTAAAGTGAAACCACCCTTTAAATTGAATATTTCTACACTTAGAAAACTTTAACTCTAAAGGCTAGTTAGGACATACCACACAAGCCTTAATACACACACATTAGATTAAGTCACAACTTCTAGCTTTATGTTAGGGTGGTGTATGATTTGATGTATATTTTATTTTGTGATGTATTGCTTTAGACTAGATGTTAGGGTGCATGTTTTATAGACTAGATGTTAGGATGTTATTAGCCTAATTATATCTTTTGCATAGGATTGTACTTATGAGCCACTTAAAAATAAATATAAATGCTCTCTTTGTAGGTTGCTTAATCCCCTAAGTATAATCCAAGTTAGGATAGGTGGGCTTGGCTACCCATGTTCAAGGTGCTAAGCCCAAATTATAAATATAATTGCTTGGGTGGAATGTATATTTAGCTTACATCTATTTTGTAGGTGTAGTTAGATTTACTTTTCCATTTAAATGTAATTTTGCAACTAGGAATTAAGGTTAGTGCTATGGGGGATTAGGATGAGCGGAGGCTAGAAGGCTTTGTCCTGGGGGCCCCGTGATTCCTTTGAAGCAAGCACATCCAAAGCAAGCTCAAATGAAGAAATAGAGGAGATATGAAGAATGAAGACCCCATAACATGTATTCATCCTTAATTGTAATTTTTCATTTATAATCTAGGTTGTATAAGGGTAGAGCTCAACTACCCATTTTTCTTTTTAGGTTATACGCCGATACCCGACTGCACCGACCTTTTATTCTTTTATGGTAGATATAAAATGTTTGATGTTATATTTAGCTTGTGCATTAGAAATGACATGCCTCTTCATAGTTTATTTATGATTGTTGTTTGTTGTATAGCCTGGATACGATTAGGCTCTTAGGGAAAAATAAATCTTTTTTACCCAACTACAACTCATAATTAAATTTTTAAATAACTCATAACCTCACATAAAGCCTAGGATATAATCAAGATAATTAAAAGATTTAGCAACTCCTTAGCTGAATGTTGTATATTTCACAACATGCATATTATATTATTTTGCTCTTGAAAATAGGGGATTTCCATCCTTGTAGGATAGGGGAATGCTTGATCTTTGAGGGCATCCCTTGTGGTGGAAAACACCCCTTTCTCATTAATTTAGCCAATAATCCAATTTCATCATGAATATAGGCATCAAAATCCCAAAGCCTTTGTCCAAATAATGTGTCAAATACAAATAAAATTTGAAAATATTTGCATTAGACTTAGTCATTACTCATACCACTCATGCTCTAGACTCTTTAGGGGGTGCGTTAAAGGACTTTAGTCTCTTTTTAAATGATAACGACCTAAATATCTTGCAATCCATATGACTTGTCCACATGATTTTAAACCTTAGGAGGAGTTAGCTGGCTGCCACTCCAGGTAGTTGTAATTCCAACATTCAGGTGGTTTATCCTCTCTTGTAGAGGTAAATTATATACCCATCTCTACTTAGACTTAGGTTACACTTTGGTTCTTGCCAAAGCTCCCTAGATTTAGGATCCGAGGTAGCTATTTCCTTCATGCTACAAGCATAAATTCTCACCTCTTAGGCATTTTCATAATCTTGTATTATAGGATTATAAGTCTGTGCCTTTTAATAAAATTTTAATTCAATCATATAATTCTCCTCAATTTCAAACATATAAAGCCTAACCATAGGATAGATTGGAGTGCTCACTAGGCCTCCTAGTATTATGAGCATTCCCTACTCATCTCCTTTGGTTTCCAAAAATAAGTCTCTTCTTTTGATCTATCCCATTTGAGTTTCTAAATATAACCAATCCTTCGATAGTCTAACCATGAAATCTTTGGAGTTGCTAATTGCATACTTTAATCAAAAGTATTCTTAAGGGATTTCATTCTTTAGGATGTAATTAACTATGGGGGCTTGCCTCTATAGGGAACTTAATAAATCTGATTTAAAAGAAACCTTGCTTTACTCTTCTATGTAAAGTAGGAGAAAAATCTTTGGTACATTCAAAGATCCATCATGCCTTAGGAGTCTATATTAAGTGTTTAGGTTCAATATAGGGTGGTGATTTATATCTTTTGAGATAGTGCACCATTGCTAAATGTCATACCCGATCACTTCAATAAGTATCCCCTAAGATCTGCATGGTGTCCCACACCCCAAAAATAAACACCACTGATTTTTCTGGCGACTCCTCTGGGGATGGTTCCTCTCTCCATCTGCAGTAGATAATTATTATCTCCAAGCATCGATAATGGACTTGTATTTCATATAAGTCCAAGACTATCTTTCCTTCTATTGGCACTTAGCTTATTTCATTCTTAAGCAAAGCTAGCAAACATCCTCTAGGTTTTAGGACCTCACTCCTTATAGGACTTGAAACCCCTATTGGGTCCCCCAATAGGTGAAAGATAAAATCAACTAATGAAAGGAGCTGACAAAAATTTAGAACATCTTTACCATTAGCTTGGTGAGGCAAGGTTCATTTCAATATTTAAAGAAAATAAACTCTTTTGTAAAATGTCACTTTCCAAAAGAACTTTTTCAAAATTCACATAACAAAAGATTTTGCACAAAATTCATAAGAATGTTTCCAAAAGCACAAAACTCATATAACCAAACCACATCTAACAATTCCCATGATTGTTACATGGAGGTATTTTTCACAAAAATGAAATCATTTTTCAAAAGCATCCTTTTTAAAATAGTTATCTTTACTCAACATACACAAATTTGTTGAATAAAGATCCTATTTTTAAATAAAATCATAGCATAAATTGAAACCCCACTTAAAATATTTCACATATGTTAGAGTTGGAGTCTCTCTCTTTTTCAAAAGCACACTTTGGAAAATTGCCATTTTCATTCAACATACCCAAATTTATTGAATGGAAATTCTATTTTAAAATAAGATCATATCATAAAATTGAAACTCTACTTAACATATTTCACATATGTTAGAGTTGGAGTCTCTCTCTTTTTCAAAAGTAAAATTTTGAAAATGGCCATCTTCATTCAACATACCCAAATTTATTGAATGAAGATTCTATTTTAAATAAGATCATAACATAAAATTGAAACTCCACTTAACATATTTCATATATGTTAGAGTTGGATTTTCCCTCTTTTTCAAAAAAGTACACTTTTGAAGATGGCCATCTTCATTCAACATACCCAAATTTGTTGATTGAAGATTCTATTTTCAAATAAAATCATGACATAAAGTTGAAACTTCACTTAACATATTTTACATATGTTAGAGTTGGAGTTTCTATCTTTTCAAAAGCAAGAGATCACACACATAAAATCATGACATATTTTGGACCCCATTTGACATACTCAAATTTGTGAAATGAGAGTCGCATTTCCAAAATTCACAAAAATAAATTGTACTCTATTTAACATACCAACATTTTTTAAATAGATTTCTCCTCTTTTAAAAATCATAAATACACTTGACTCCCACTTAACATACCAAATTTGTTAAGTTAGAGTCTCATTTTTAAAAATCATAACACATTTGACTCCCACTTAACATACCAAATTTGTTAAGTGAGAGTCTCATTTTCAAAATGTAAACCAATCACATTTGGCTCCCACCTAACATACCAAATTTCTTAAGTGAGAGCTTTATTTTCAAATATATATCAAACATATTTGTCCTCTACTTAACATACCAAATTTGTTAAATAAGAAGCCCCACTTTCAAATCAAATCAATAATCACACATAACCAATCATCACAAGCAAAGATGTTTTCACAAAATTTTCAAACATATAATAAAAACCCCTACTTAGCATACCTAAATTTGCTAAGTAAAGGTTTTCCAAATTAAAATTTTCAAACAAGACACACAATGCAAATTCCTTCAAAGGTCTCTCCAAATATTTGAACCCCGCCCAACCTACTAAAATTGGTTGAGTATGGGTTCTAAATCAAAATCATATGGCAAAGTCTCTCCTTACATTGTAAATCTCTCCAATAGAACCCCATTTAGCATACCTAAATTGGTTAAATGAGGGTTCTAATTCAAAAGGATAAATCAAAATCAATAATTCAAGTCAACATCAAGGAAAAAGCTTCTCCCCCAATTCTACAAATCTCTCCATGCAATTTGAACCCCATTCAACATAACCAAAATTGTTGAAATGTGGGTTTCTACTTAAGATCAAAAGATAAAATCAAGCAATAATAATTGAAGCAATCAAAGGAAAGGGACACCACAGAGCTCTTAAGACAAAAGAAGGTTGGGATATTGCATTATCTCAAACCTCTAAAAAGGTGATTTCAAAGATCAAGAAACTCTCTTTATAGGTGCCTGCGGTAGCTCAAACCTCCAACACCAAGGAAGGTTTACAAGTTGCCAAAGATAACTTGAACAAGGTGACGAAAGAAGCAACAATCCCACCTTGCTGATACCAAGATGGCGTAACCACCGTCCAAGTCCAGCACTCCATCCACAGTTGCAGTTACTAGTTCTTCCTCCACTAGCTCATCTTCTGCCAGCAGGAGCGTTGTATCAGGGAACAAAGGCATTAAATCCCTTACCCCACTTACTTTTTTAGATTTCTATCATCTACCTCCATATAAAAAGAAATCAATGAAGAAGCTTTCACTTACATCTTGTCCACTTATGATACTTTAGATTTTATTTCTCTTGAAAGCTCTCCAAGTCTACAAAATAATAATGATAGCTCTAGTCATTTCGATCCACTCTCTTTTGATTTAGAATCAAACTTTCCTTTTCTGAATCAATCGAGTTCACCTCTTGAGATTGACTTGGAGTCAACTGACTCCAAGGATCCCACAGGAGAAGCTATAGGTATACCTGATGAGAAGGTAGAACTTTTCACAAGTTCATCATTTCAAGAAGTCATTAAAGTCAACCTGCACAGTGGTAAAGTTCTACCTCTTAGGGTAGCACCTCTCGATAAGGGTATACAAGCCATTGGTTCTAGTGAGCAGATGTACCCTCCACAGGATGCTCCACCCATGGATATGCTTATGGAGGACCAAGTAAAGTTTGATTATAATGTTCTAGTACATCTTAGAAAGTTGACAGCTAAGTTAAGCATATATGATGCCCTTGTCTTATCCAGAGAGATGAGGGAATCTCTAGTCAAGGCTCTTCTTGACCTAAAGATATGTTTTGCTCAGTTGACCATTACTAAAGAGGAGGGACACAGCTCAATGGACATCTTAGGAGTTACATTCAATGATGAATACTTTTTTCTAGAAACAACCAAGCACAATTGCCCACTTTACATTATAGTGGGCATTAGCAGATACAGGATATCAAGAGTTTTGGTTGACCAAGGTGCATCATTCAATATTATGAGTTTAAGAACCCTTGCCTACTTAAGGATTAACATCTCCAAACTTCAAAAAGAGAGGATGATGTTAAGAGGATTCAATGAACAAGGCGAGAGGGCCCTAGGCTCTATAGTGTTGCCATTAGAGATAGATGACTGAAAGACTGAAGCCAAGTATTATATCATAGACTCGGATACATATTTTAATGCTTTGCTTGGGAGGCTATGGATACATGAGAATAATATCATTCCATCCTCTCTCCATCAGTGCATGAAGTTCATGAGAGGTGGAATTGCATACTGTGTCAAAGGAGATCTCAAGCACTTCACAGTTCATGAGATCAGGATATATGAGGATGCAGCCTAGTTTCTTCCCCAAAATCAATAAGTCATTCTAGTGAATCTAGTCAAGATCCCCGAGTGGGAGAAAAAGAAAGAAAAAAATAAAAATAATTAGAAAAAAAAGAAAAAAAGAGAAAGAAAATGAAAAATAAAATAAATGTGAGTGAGACATAGACTCAGGGGAAGATATAGAGCCTAACATTAGATTTCACCCACAGTTCATTACTTCATTCATACATATGGGTAGGATGATCTGACCTCCACCAAGTAGAGGCAGAGGATAGTTCAGAGGAAACCCCCGTGGTGGATTGCCTCCCTCTTGGCCACCCAATAGGAGGTATGTCCTAGCCACCAGGAGTACGTCTGCTATCCACATAAACTTATAATTAATTCAGAGGATGAATCTTATATGTTTAGCACACCAGCCAGCTCTTCTCAGTAGTGGATCCTTTTTGAGGTGACGTTGGAGCATGAGAGTGATGAAGATTGGGCTCCAAAGCAAAGCATAAATGTATCCAAGTCAGCATATGAGACAATCAAGAGTCAGTTTAGAACTTTAGCTCTAACCCCACTTTCTTCCCAAAAAGTTGAGGGTTTGGTAGTTAATGAAGCCCCTAAGTCATCCATAGATGGGAGAGTTCAGAGATTCTTTTGGGAGCATCATCCTTAAGTCAGGAAGCTGATGTAGAACTTGAGGATGATTCATATAAAGGTTTAATACAATTACCTTTTGATTGGTATTCACGTTGTGTTCTTAACTTAGCAAATAAAGGATTAATCCCACATTCTTGGTCAAAGAATTGGTTAGACTATTTTGAAAGAATATGGAAGAATGAATGCAAAATTTCTCAGTCAAGACTAGGACTAGGATTCAACACGGTGGGTCTAGTCAATGATGATAATCATTGCCTAGTCATCACCAATCATTTAGAATCTGATAGGTTCTTTTCAAATCATGCTAACTCATATGAGGAGATGTGTTTAGAAACTTCAGTTGATCCAAATAATCTTGAAGTCAGAGATACACTGGCAGAGTTCGAAGAAGAGATCAAATCAACCATTGATGACCTCAAAAAATCAACTTAGGAACTGAAGACAATGCACGTCTGACATACATCAGCTCTTTGTTGAGTGATACTGAAACCAATGACCTAGTTATGTTACTAACTGAGTTTAAGGACTACTTTAAATGGAGTTATGAAGAGATCCCTGATTTATCTCCTGACATAGCAGTCCATATACTAGCAATGGAGCCCAGTGCTAACCCTATCAAGCAAGCTCCTAGACACATGCATTAGACATTGAACAACAAGTCATTTCTGAAGTAAAGAAACTAATCGATGCTGGTTTTATCAGGGAAAAAAATATCCTACCTGGTTGGCAAATGTCATTTCAGTTAAGAAAAAGAATGGCCAAATATGCATATGCGTCGATTTTAAGGATCTAAATAAGGCATGTCTAGAAGACGAATTTCCACTACCAGTACCAGAACTGATGATGGATATTGCCTCATCTCATGCAGTATTCTATTTCATGGATGGCACATCTGGTTATAACCAAATAAAGATGGCCCCTGAAGATGAAAAAACACTACATTTTGAACCCTGATTAGAATCTTTTGCTATAGGGTCATGCCTTTCAGCCTTAAAAATGTCGTCGCTACATACGAGTGGGCCATGACTTGGATCTTCAATGAACTCATTCATCATCAGGTTGAATGTTACGTTGATGATCTTGTAATCAAAAGTAAAGAAAAGGAAGACCATCTCTTTGACTTTAGAGTAGTTTTCAAATGGTTAAGATAATACAACCTCAAAATGAATCCCCTAAAGTGTGCATTCGGAGTAGTTTCAGAGAAATTTCTTAGGTTTGTTGTCTGACACTGTGGAATAGAAATTAATCTGAAGAAAATCAAAGCTTTCTTAGAAATTCCACTCACTAAAAGTGTAACTCAACTCAGATCATTCCAAGGGTAGTTGGCATATCTAAGATGCTTCATTTCTAACTTATCAGGAAGATGCCAGTAATTCTTAGCACTTGTTAAAAAGGATGCCAAGTTTGAGTGGGATGATAAGTGTCAACATGCCTTCAATGACATCAAGCACTACCTTATGATGTCACTAGTTCTAGCATCCCTTATCTTAGGCAAGCCATTGATACTATACACTATCGCATTAGATGACTCCCTTGGTGCTTTGTTGGCTCAAATCAATGATGAAGGGAAGGAGAATGCACTCTACTATCTGAGCCATCATCTAATCCTTAATGAGGCAAATTATCCACCCATTGAGAAGCATTGCCTAGCTTTAATCTTTGCATCCAAAAAGCTATGGCATTACATGCTTACTCATAAGGTGAATCTAGTCTCTAGGATCAATTCACTGTAATATCTCATGACACGACCGACATTGTCCAGATGGTTGGCGCATTGGTCCAAGATTTTATCGCAGTTTGACATCACTTTCCTACCCCTCCGTGTGGTAAAAGGACATGCACTAGCAAATTTCTTAGCAGCACACCTACTTCTTGTCGATTCTCCGCTTAGTGATGACCTCCTCGATGAATAAGTCATGAACTTAGGGGACACTAGCATTCACCACTAGGAGATGTATTTTGATGGTGCAGCTTCCTTTCAAAAGGGAGAAGAACCATGATCTACTTTCCCAGGAAAGGCAGGGGTAAAAATAGTTCTCCTAACTCTAGACTGTGATGCGATGAGATTTTTATATCATCTGTCCAATCCATGCACCAAAAATGAAGTCAAATATGAGGGTCTGATTGTCAATCTAGAGTTAGCCATTACGCTATGCATCCAGAATATCAATATCTTCAGGGATTCTCAATTAGTTATCAACGAAATCTCTGGGTCTTACAAAGTTCTAAAGCCTAAGCTCCATCATTACCACAAGTATACTATGAAGTTGTTGGTCCAAATCCCAGAGGTTACCATCTACAAGATTCCTCAAGGAGAGAATGTAGTAGTAGATGCATTAGCCAAGCCTGCCAAAGAGTTGGCATGTTTGTAAGATAAGTCAACTCCAATAAGGGTCTAAAATAGGCAAGTCTTATCCCTTATTGACACTGAACTCATTAAGAGATTCTCTCTTGAAGGGGAGGTTACTGTTGCCAAAGAGGATGAGGAGCTAGATTGGAGGAAACAATTCATGGATTATCTAAATATGGAAGAACTACCTCAAGAGAAGTCACTAGCACATCAGGTGAAGAAAAGAGCCCTTTCCTACACTCTCGTAAATAACACCTTGTACCGGAAGTCCTTCGATCATATGTGATTACATTGTTTAGATAAACATGAAGCCCGTAAGATCATAACTGAGCTACACTTAGGTTTATATGGAGTGCACCAGTCTGGTCTGAAGATGAAAGCCAAGATCAAAAGACTAGAATACTACTGGCCTTTGATGATCATAGACTGCATGGACATAGTTAGAAGATACCACCAATCTCAGGTGCACGATGTGGTCCTACATCAACCATAGATCCTACCTTGGCCTCATGGTCATTTGAGTGTTGGCATACTGACATAGTAGGTCTGATTGATCCTCCTTCTTCAAAGAGTCATCGGTTCATTCTAGCTGCCACCGACTACTTTTCTAAGTGGGCGAAGGCAATCCCATTTTGAGAGGTCACAACTCAGCATGTGCTCCAATTCTTCAAGAATCATATTGTATATAGGTTTGGGGTGCCTTAATGAATTATATCTGATAATGGTACTACATTCAAGAGCACCAAAATCAATAGCTTTGCCTAGAGACACATCATAGATTGGAGATGTTCTACCATCTATTACCCAAGGGCAAATGGCTTAGCAGAAGCCTTCAACAAAACTCTCATCCAAATATTATAGAAGACAATCGACGACAACAAGCAATAGTGGCATGAGTAGTTAGTTGAAGCCTTGTGGGCTTACCACAGCACATACAAAACTCCAACTCAATTTACCCTTTTCTCCTTACTGTATAGGTCTAAAGCAGTTCTACTATTAAAAGTCTAACTCTCATTATTAAGGATAGATGTGGGTAGTAAAATCACAATGAAGTAGAATGCCAAGTTGCGGTTAGAAGGACTCGAAGGTTTGGAGGGGAGATGCCTCTAGGCATGCCAGAACCTCGAGTTATACAAAGCTAAAATGATTCAAGCTCAAAATAAGTAGGTTTGTCCTAGAGCTTTTCAAGTAGGAGAGCTTGTTTTAATTCTAAGGAGACCAATTATTGCCCGTTGAAAGATGGGAGGCAAGTTTGAACCCACTTGCGAACGCCCTTTTGTCATAGAGAAGTCCTACCAAGGAGGATCTTATTAGCTTATAAATTGTAAGGGAGAGCGCCCGATGCATCCAATCAATGGGTTCTACTTAAAAAAATATTATCCATAAATCCTATTTTCAAATCAACTATCAATAAAATTTATTTCATCTCAAATTCCATCTTTTCATATTGTTTAGGAATATCTTTGCTTGTGAATTTGTATGATGTGTTTAGGGTAGGTGTAAGAGAACCCACGTAGCAACCTATTCTTTCTTTCACAACCCATACACACATGCATATCTTCTATCTCAGGCTACTTTAATGTGGGATAACTCCTCTTGCGACACTCACTCATTAGCCTCTCTAGGTTGGGCTGATGTGTTACCCTATTAGTGCGTCACCCCAGTGGTCCCTTGTTCAAGAAGATGTAAGTCTGCTATACTTTCTTTTCTGATTGACTGCTGCTCACCGATGAGTGCTTTATTAGTATGGTAGGTCTTACTACGTATTTAATAAGCTACCCTCATGTTGGCTCCATTTATGAGGATGTAAGTCTGTTATGTCTTCTTCTTAAACTAGTCATCATGAGCTGACCTGGTTGAGTATATCTGACAAACACACAAACACATGTTTTGTCTCATGCAATTTTGATGTGAGTGCAAGCCCCTAGTGGCACTCACTCATTAGCTGCTTTAGGTCGGGCTGACATACTACCTAGCTAGTGTGTCACCCCAGTAGTCGCTTGTTCAGGAAGATGTAAGTCTGCTATGCTTTCTTTTCTTATTTGGCCGCTGCACACCAACGAGCGCCTTGTTAGCATGGTAGGACTTACTACGCGGTCGGTAAGCTACCCTCATGTTGACTTCATTTAAGAGGATTTAAGTATGCTATACCTTCTTCTTAAACTAGTCATCATGAACTTGGTCGAGTAGAATACTAGGGTAAGTCCCCCAGTGACTCCTTTCCTCCTAACTACTTCAAGTCTGGGTCTAATCCTTCTTTATGACTCCCTACTTAGTAGTTGCCCTTAGGTCAGGTTGATTTGTTGTGCCATCAAAGGGCCACCCTGTCATTTGATCCCTACTTTGGAAGATGTAAATCTGCTACACTTTCTTCTTAAGTACAACTATTACACACTGACGGGCAACCCTAGGTTGGATAGCATCTGCCTTACCGACTATAGACTATCCTAGTAATTGATTATGCTTTAGGGAGATGTAAGTCTACATGCCTTCTCCCTAGATTGATTGTCACACATTGACGGGCACCTTAGGTTAGTTGGTGTTCGCTATGCTAACAGTAACCCACCCAATGGGTACCCCACTCTTGGTAGATATAAGACTATCATGCTTTCTCCTTGAGTTGCCCACTATATACCTATAGGCTTTCTTTTACAAGATTCTGGCTAAAGGCCCTAGCGACACCTCCCCTGTGGGCACTCTTTTTGGATCACATCCCTAGTGACCCCATTTAGACACTACCTGGGTTACTCTTGGATTGGACAGTCCTCTTTTTCTTGTAGCCACCCATGTGATTGGAGAATTTATCTTGCGGATATGCAGATTCTCCCTTAGTCTAGTAAGTTTGAAATAGGATTAGGCTGATATAATCTCCTTCTCAGTGTAGACCATCGCACACTAATAGGGTCCATGCAAATATATAAATAAATATATATATTTGCTTGTGGATTAGAAGGACACCCCTAGCGATACCTTCTCCCAAGAAGACATTCTATCTTTAGGGAAGTGTCAGCAAAACTCCATATAAGAATCGCCTGACTACTTTTGAGTTGAGATAAGTCCCCGGGTCAGCACTCTCTCAGTAGTCGCACTTAGGTCAGGTTTGACTTCTTGTACCACCAACAAGTCCCTGGCGATCATCCTTACTTTGGGAGATATAAGTCTATCACACATTCTCTCCATCATGAACATTGCACATCGACTGCCAGTGTTAGGTCGGGTTCGATTTATTATGCTATCAATTGATCACCCCAGTGGTTCCTTGTTTAGGAAGATACAAGTCTGCAAGCTTTCTTTCTGACTTGACCATTGCATACTAAAAGGGACCCCTTAGGTTGGTAGTTCTACCCCACGGCTGATAGACTATCCCTTTGGATTTGTAAATCTAAGATAAGACTAGGCTGATATTAGCCCCTTCTTAGTAGATCCATCGCACATCGACATGGTCCATCTAAAATGAAATTAAATATGACTATTCTTGAGTTGATGTGAGTCCACAGTGGCATTTACTCAAATAGTCATCTTAGGTCAGTTTTGATTTGTTGTGCTATCAACCGATCATCCCAGTGGTTCCTTATTTAGGAAGTTGTAAGTCTACAAGCTTTCTTCATATCTTGACCATTACATACTGAAAGGCATGACTTAGGTCGGTTAATTCTACATGATGGCTAGTAGACTATCCCTTTGGATTTGTAAATCTAAGACAAGTCTAGACTGATATTTTCCCCGTCTTAGTAGATCCATCGCACACCATCAAGGTCCATCTAAAATAAAATTAATTTTGACTATTTTGGTGACATGTCAACAACAAGATTCACTCATACTTCGTTTCAGTTACGTATTGCTTTGTTGTACTACCAGTAGATCACCCTTGTGATTCCTTGCTGCAGTGTTTTGTTTTTTTGTTGATGTTGTTATTAGGTGTGTGTTTATGTGAGGGGACATCATGCAGATCTGCAAATGTACTCATTAAGGTGATCGGGTATGACATTAAGGAATAATATACTATCTCGAGAGATAGAAGTCATTATCCTATAATGTACCTAATCACCTAAATTAGGACTCTTAAGGCATGATGGGTCTTCGAATGTATCAGGGATCTTTCTCCTACTTTACATGGAAAAGTAAAGTAGAGTTTATTTTAAGCCGAGTTCATTAAGTTCCCTATAGAGGCAATCCCTCATAGTTAATTACATCCTAAGTAATGAGATTCCCTAAGTATACTCTCGATTAAGATAAATGATCGTTGTCTCCAAAGATTTCAAAGATAGGACTATCAATCAATTGATTATTTTTAGAAAATAAAATGGGACTGATAAATAGGAGAAAGTTATTATCGAAACCAAAGAAAGATGAGTAGGAGATACTCATGATACTAGAAAGCCTAAAGAGCATCCTAGACTACCCTATGGTTGAGCTTTATATTTTTGAAATTGAGGAGAATTATATATTTGAGTTGAATTTTTATTAGAAATCTAGGGTTTATAATTCCACAACACAAGATTATAGAAATGCCTAAGAGGCGTGGATTTATGCTTGTATCCCTGAAGGGAAATGACAACCTCAGATCCTAAATCTAGGTAGCTTTGGCAAGGGCCAAAGCACGAGCTAAATCTAAGGTGAAAATGGGTATATGGTTTTCCTCCACAAGAGAGAGTAAACCACACGACTGTTGGGCTTACAACCGCATGGGGTATCCGCCAACTAACTCCTCCTATGATTTTAAATACATGTAGGCAAGTCTTATGCATTGCAAGATGGCTATGCTATTATTTATTTAGAAAGGAGACTAAGTCCTTAAACATACTCCCTAAGCGATTAGATCATGAAGGGCATGAATATTGACTTAAATTTAATGCAA
Source organism: Cymbidium sinense (assembly GCA_021442155.1). Lineage (NCBI taxonomy): Eukaryota > Viridiplantae > Streptophyta > Magnoliopsida > Asparagales > Orchidaceae > Cymbidium > Cymbidium sinense. The sequence continues at coordinate 126,804,142 of CM038215.1, forward strand.
ATTTTGTCAAGTTTTATTTTGATTTTTTAACAGTTTTATTTGACATAGGCTATGAGATTTCTTATGCCTAATGTATGAGAAATTGGTTATGGGCTAAAATCAGAAAGAAGGAGGTGTGTTTCCACTATGGCTCTCAAAGGTCAAGCCATTTTCTCTGGCAAAGGTGGAAGCCCTTCATTGGCAAGAGTGAGATAATATGATTTATGCATGATATGAGACAAACATCTAGCTGAGGGGTTGCTAAATATTTTATTATCTTGATTTATGCCCTAGGTTTTAAGTGAGACTATGAATTATTTAATTTAATTTTGAGTTGATTAATTAGATAAAAAATTTATTTTTTTTAAGAGCCTATTCGCATCCAAGCCATTCAACAATCATCAAACAATTAAGAAATAAAGAAAAATCATACCATCTTAATTGCACAATCATAAACATAACATCAATCAATTTATAAAATTAGTGCAAAAGAATAAGAGGTCGGTACGGTCTAGTACTGTCGTACAACCTGAAAAGAAATTTTCTTACAAATGAATAATAACAATTAAAAGGAATTCATGTTAAGGGAGTCTTCATTCTTCATTCTTCATTCTTTCATTTTTGATTTGCTTCTTTTCTTTCTTCCTTTTGGCTTGATTTGAATTTGGTTGCTCTAAGGCTTCACATGACATGGTCTTATAATCAATATTCATCCTAATCTCCCATAACATTCATTCCAAATCTTAATTTCAAAATTTACATAAAAATGGGAAAGGTAAATCTAACTAAATATGTAAAACAAAGGTTAACTAAACATGCCACACAACCCAAGCAGTTATATGAATAAGTTCTACTTAGCACTCCACACACGAGTAACCAAGTCCTTCTGTCTTGATTTGGGTTATATTTATGGGTATAAGCAATATGCACAGCAAAAAGTATTTATATTTTTATTACAACACCCCTTAAGCATAACTCCCTGCAGAAAATAAGGTTAGGCTAAGATCGCCCTATCATCTAGTCTATGCACATACGCACTAACATCCAATCTAAAATAATATATCACAATACAAAACATTCACCAAATTATGCACCGCCCTAACTTAAAGCTAGAAATGGTGACTTAGTCTAATGTGTGTGTCATTTTAAGGCTTGTGTGGCATGTCTTAGCTAGGATTTAAGGTTGAAATTTTTTAAGTGTGAAAGATTCGATTTAGATGGTGGCTTCATTTCAAGTGATTTAGTTGACTTGTCAATTATAGTTGGTGATTTGATTTAGTTTGAAAGAACCTACATTTAGTGACTAAATGTTATGAAGAGATGAAATGAGAAGAGAGCTCTCTTTCATCCCTACCTTAAAATATTTATAAGGTAGATTAATTAATGAATTTCCTTTAGTGAATGGTTTATTATATGTTTTTAATTAACCCTAAGTTGAGATTTATTTTAAATAGCCCCATTCAATAAGAAAGGCTTCTTAAGATTAGTTAGGGTGGATTACTACCACATAACACACACCCATTTATTTCTTTCCATCATGTATACCATGCGTATGAATAATCCTATGCATACCATACATGCAATGCTAATCTTAGCATACTTTGATGATGAATACAGAGAGGTGTGATTTAAAAATTTGGATATTCCATTTATTAATTGGATTATTAATGCATGCATTTATTATGTAGAAAATGTGGATTTCTCATCCATTAATTAAATGCACATCCACATGTATAAAAGTTATAAGTGAGTACGATGCTATTGTTTTCTACACTAGGGGCGTAAGTTACAAGACCTACTTAGGGCTACTTAAAGCCTCGCAGCCTCGAGATGTCCAGAGTGATATGCCACTTTTCTTAAATACATATAGATGTACAAAAGGAACCAAATGGATGAAGAATCATGTAAAAGATTATATTTGATTTGGTTGTATAATTTACATGTGTGATATGAAGATCTCTCCTAAGTCTTCATATAGAGATGCATAGGAATAGATTTAGGCAAGTGTTGTGTTCTTTTCAAATGAACTATACACTTGCAAAATCCTATGTGAATCCATATTAAGAGAAGGAAAGAAAACTTCATAATACACATCTTATGCTATAATCACATGCAAGCTATAAATATTTATAAGCATTTATCATCATAATCTTTGATTTATAGGTTTTAAAAATAATTTTTGGTTTAATAGTGATAATACTCATATTCTTAATTTTAGCCAACACATGCAATTTGACATAAAAGAAACATGTTATTTGATTAATTTTTAAAAGAGATGAATGAATGATTTCAATGGCAAGCAATATTTAGCATGATTGGAAAGAAATAAAGGGATGTAAGTACATGACTTCATTCACCCTAATTAATTCTTAAGGATAATCATATAAAATAAGATCATTTAAAATGAATCAAAATTCCTTAAGGAGATTTTTTTATTTTTGAATTTGATTTGATTTAGGAAAAATGAAAAGGGTTTGCTGGTCCTAACCCATTCTCCCATGTGTGAATTAGTTTTGTTTAATTTAGAATAATTAGGTTGATTTTATATTTTGATTAGGTTAAGGTATGAATTAAATCCATTAATTATTCTTTACCTATGACAGTTTAACATAATTATCCAAGTAATTATGAGCAAACATATGATATGCAATCATATGAAAATTAAATCAGAAATGCACCAAAGAAATGAAGGGGCCTAATGCAATTGGCTCATAATTATTGATTAATTAAGCTAAAGGGTTAAAATAAGTACTTTCATAACCATCATACACATGTAGTTTGATTATAATTTTCTTTTGAATTTTCTTAGGTTATTGAACACCTAAGAATCTACCCAAGAATTAGATGATTAAGTTTCGAAATAATTTGGTTTTGGATTTGAATAATTAAACTATTTAATGAAGTGATTAAGTCATTAATTAATTGTAAACTAACTAAATGTTTATCCAAATGAAATAAACTTAGGGTTATGTCCATTCACTATTTCATAATGATTAGCAAGTTTAATCAATGAATTTATCACTGTTTAACATGTTAATTTATCATTTATTTAATTAAGAGAGTGATTAAAAATGAGACAAACAATTTTCATATTTAATCAAGTAATGAATTCCAAGAAAATCATGGGAGGCAGAGGTCATCCCACTAATCAATCTCAAAAAATTTGGAATTAATTGCTAGACTAATTAGGGAGTAATTTGCTTAATTATATTTTCAATAAAACCCAAATTGAGTGAAAATTACTATTTAAAATTAATTGATTTTAATTTTATATTATTCTCCTCTGAATTATCTTTAAAATTAGTATTTATTTGTATTTTTTTATACTTTTCTATAATTAGTTATGAATTTTGGAAGTTTCACCATTAAAATTAAATTAAATAAGCCTAATTAAACCCCTAATCCCATCAGGCCACGTGGTAGCTGATGCGACGCGCTTTCCATGTGGCGTGATCGGCTAGGTTATTTAAGTTGTCACATCCATCGGCTGAGTTAGCTAGTGGCGGATGAGATTAATCCCGTGGTTTAGGCTTAGAATCACAGTGGATCTAGCTTGATCTAATCACAGCCATCCATTCCAATCACATGAAACAGACGGTGTGTGATCTGTTTCCTTCAAAATGATGAGAGACGAATGCCGTCCATCGATCGTTGCTTGATCCAAGCTTACCTAAGCTCGAATGGAGCTTAAATTCATCCCACACCTTTGAAGAAGCACAAGCAATGCATCTAACGGTGGAGATCACATGACTTGATAATTTCCTTCACAAAGGACCAAGAAAAATTTCTTATAGCTATGGTTTCAATGGCATACCTCGTCGGAGGCTATCACTAGTGCTTTCAACGGAGAAGGTAGCTTTGTCTAGTAGAGGTGAAGCTCTGTTGAAGGAATTTAGTCTTGATTTGAAGTGGTTTGCTCGGTTAGCCAAGCTTCTCTATAATGGTAATCAGCCTTGAGCGGAGTGGTGCTTCCTATGGCTTGGAGACTTCGGAAATGATTTGATTGAGCTCACCTTAGTCTAAGGATGGTGTGTGCAAGGTTAATTTGATTTTGGTTGAGAATTGAATGAGTTGGATGTGGAGTTCACCTCCCCTCTTTTAGCTTTGAGTAAAACTAAAAATGGGAAATGAGGGGGCTCGGGAATGGCTTGGAAAAGCTTGAAGAGGCTTCGATTCAACCTCTCTAGCTCTGAGGAATCAATTGCTTGTGGTTTGAATGAGAATGAGAGGGGGTCAAGTTCAAATGATCATTTGGAGCTTATCGGTATCATTGGTTTGGTTCACTTTGGGTTAGATTTGGTTTTGGTTCATTTAGGTCAAATGGGTCAAGTTGACCAATTTATTATTTGACATTGGGTTGTAATGGGTTGATTTAGGCTTGGTTTATCATTTGAAATGTATTGCTAGCTTTGGTTTCAATCAATTTTGTATTAGTTTGATTTCAAGTTGATTTTACCTTTTAGGTCAAGTTGGGTTTATGGTCAACAAGGCTAGATTGGCTTTAATTGGTCAATTGAAGCTTTGGTCAAGTTCAACAATCAATTTAGAATGAATTTGACCCATTGGTTGCAATTAATTTGGCTTAGATCAAGATTTGACCCATTTTGGTTTTTTAGGTCAATTTGGGTCAATTTAGGTCAAGTGGCCAATTAGGCTTAGTTTGGCTCAATTGGTGGCTTGGTCATGTTCAATCATTGATTATGAATGGGTTTGGGTCAATGGTTTCAATTAATTTGACATATGATGGATTTTGACTAGTTTAGGTTTAATTTAGGCTAAATGTTGACTTGGTCAAAGGCTAGGTTTGACTTAGTTTGACCCAATTTGAGTGATTGATCATTCTAGTATATTGTTGATCACAATAAGAGGCTTAGATGGGTTTAGTTTAATCCAATTTGGGTTGGATTAGAATTTGGCTCAAAAAGGTCCTTTAGGTCACTTTGGGTCAAGTGAGCCTAAGTGGGTCAATTGGCTTGATCAAGGCTTGATTCAAGTTTGGTTGAGCTCACATATGGACTTATGATGGAAATAAATATCCAATTGCAAGTGATTTGGAGTTAAATGTGTTTTGGTTCATTTGACAATTTCAAGTCAAAAGGATGAACATGGGTTTGACTTGGGTTAGTTTGATTTTGGCTTGGTGATTGTAGTTTATGTTTATATTTGGGCATGTGTTTGAAGGAGTGATTGTTTGAAGAGAAAATCCAAGGGTTTGGATTGATTTGAGAATGATTTGGCTAAATCCAAGAAATTATCTTAAAGGATATAAGTTGGGTTTGGATTTGAGTTTTGAATTTATATTGATTTGATTTTGGCCATTTGAATTTATATTTCATTTATATTTGTGAATATAAATGAGAACATAAATGATCCATGAGGGAATCATGTGAATTAGGAGTGATTTGATTGTGAATTTGGCTAAGGTAGGTCAGAAAGTTTGGAAAAGAGGTTTTGATTTGGATGACTTGGATGCCAATTTCATTTATAATTATGAATACAAATGTTGGAATAAGTGATTTATAAAGAACTCACTTGGTTTTAGGTTGATTTGAAGGGTTTAGCTAATCTTATGGATGTGAATCATAAGGCTTAGGAAGGTTTTGGAATTGGAATTGATCATGGGTTTCAATCATTTGATTTGAAATTGATTCATGATTTGGATTTTGGAATTTGGATTTAAATTTGAGGTTTGGTTTGAAAGAAAGAAGCAAATATTGGGTTCAAGCTACAGGGTAGGCAAGTCCTCCTAAACCCCTAAGGCATAATGTATTCTTATGGCTAACTCTTCTAAGTCTCTAGGGTTAGGTTAAGTGTTCACCTATTCACTAGAAGTGTCTCAAGACTAAGGAACTCTTAGTGTCTAAAGGAGTCCTATGTCTAAGATGGAGAAGTTGAAAGCTCACTCCAAAAGTGAGGTCAACGAAGGGCACCCAATAGGTGTGGTGTGGCTGACAAGGCACATTGCACGTATTAGTGTTGACCAAGATGATCAACAACGTTCAAATGATCATAAGCACTAATAGAAATGATCTACTCCTAAACCTAAGGTGTAGAAGAAATCATGATTCTAGTGCAATGCAACTCTACTCATGTTAAAGACAAAAGAGAGCGAAGGAGGAATCCACTAGGAATTGAGTATGTGAGCCTTCCACTAGGGAAAAAGGTTCAAGTTATCCACTGAGGATAAGAGGTTGTGAAATTTGTCGGGGATTAGAGTTTGGAATCCACTAGGGATAAAAGTGTGAACCTTCCGCTAGGGGCGCAGGTTCGGGTTGGATTGAATTGACTCCACTGGGGAGGTTGGAAAGATTTGCATCTCATTGAGAAGAAGTTGATTGATTTGATTGATTAATTTGGCTTGACTGAGGAGGAGAGTTAGTTTTGTTTTAGATTTTTAATTTTTAATTTTGAGATGGACCCTATCGATTTACGATGGATCACACTGAGTAGAGGCCATGTAGGCCTCGGCCTACTTCAGATTTACCAATCCAAAGGGGTAGTCTACCAACCACATAGTAGGACTATCCAACCAAAGGGGATGACTTTCGATGTACAATGACTGTACTTGAAAGAAAGCATAACAGACATTTCCCAAAGTAGGGATCAGTCACTGGGATAATCTATTGATGAAACAATGAATCAAACTCGACCTTAGGCTCACTACTGAGTGACTGCTGCTAGGGGACTTAAATCAGCTCAAAGATAGTCATAATTAATTTTATTTTAATTATATTTGATGGATCCCATTAGTTTGCGATGGTCTTGGGCGAGTAGGGCCATGTCGGCTTGTCTACTTAGTTACCAATCCAAAGGGTAGTTTCTAGGCGAGGAGAACTATCCAACCAAAGGGGCGCCTTTCAATTTGCAGTGGCCAGTTCAGGGAAGAAAGCATGGGGACTCACATCTTTCATGAACAAAAGACCACTGGGGAGACATATTAGCAAGGTAACATGCCAACTCAACCTAGGGCTGCCCATTGATTTGCGATAGTCATGCTAGAAAGAATGCATAGTAGACTTACATTTTTCAGAGCAAAATGATTGCTGGGGTATCCTGTTTGTGGCAAAATAGATTAAACTTGACCTAGGGGCGACTACTTAGAGAGTGCTGACCTAGGGACTTACCTCAACTCAAGCATAGTAAGGAAATTCCTATAGGGAGTTTTTGCTGGCACTGCCCTAAAGATAGGATGCCTGCTTGGGAAATGGGTTGCTGGGGGTTTGAATTCCTAATCCACAAGCAAATAAATTTATTTATTTTATTTATTTATTGCAGACCCTATTGGTTTGCGAGGGATCACACTGAGAAAGAGCTTATATTAGCATAGACCTATCTCAAATTTACTGGTCCAAGGGAGAATTTATGCATACGCTGAACACGGATGCACAAATTCTCCAACCACTGGGGTGGCTACTAGGAAAGGGGGACTATCCAATCCAAGAGTATCTTGGGTAGTGTCTAAATGGGGTCTCAAAGGATGTAACTTTGATAGAGTGCCCGCAGAGGAGGGGCCACTAAAGGATTTATCCTAATCCATGAAGAAGATAATGTCTATAGGTATTTGGTTGCCAACTCAAGGATAAAGCATGAGGACTCATATTTGCTAAGAGTGGTGCATCCACCGGGTGAGTTGCTGTCAGCATAGCAAACATCAACCAAACTAAGGTGTCCATCAGTTTGTGATAATCAACCTAGGAAGAAAGTATCGAGGACTCACATCCTCCTACAACTGAACTTATTTCCAAGATAGTCTGTCTTCGGCTCGACAAGTGCTATCCGACCTAGGGAGACTACTGAGTGAATGCCATTAGGGGGCTTATATTAACTCAAAAGTAGTCGAGAGGAAAGGAGCCATTGGGGGACTTATCCTAAACCTCAAATATACTCGATCTAGTCAGTGCATGATGGCTAGTTCAAGAAGAAAGCGTGCAGGCTTACATCCTCTTAAATAAAGTCAACATGAGGTAGCTTACTGGCTGCGCAGTGAGGCCTACCAAACTAACAAGGCACTCGTTGGTTTGTAATGGTCAAGTCAGGAAGAAAGTGAGGGGACTCACATTTTCCAGATAAGTGACCACTGGGGTGACACACTAGCAAGGTAGTATGTCAGCCCGACCCAGAGCAGCTAATGAGTGAGTGCCATAGGGGGCTTATTCCCACATCAAAAATGGCCCGAGACAAAAGATATGCATTTGTGTTAAAGGAGGATAGGACACCACTTGGGTTCTCTTACACCTAACCTAAAACATGCTTACAAGTTGATGAAATAGTGCCAACGAATGGCAGTTGTGATCCCATAAAGAAAGGATGCCGCTTGGGTTCTCTTACACCTAACTTGGCTATGCTAGTAGAAATAGGATGCCTCTTGGGTTCTCTTAGACCTACTCTGGTAGCACTGAGGAATCGTGTTTAATTTGTGTTCGTGTTGTGAAAGAAGGATATGATGCCTCTTGGGTTCTCTTACACCTACCCTAAACACGTCGTGATAGATTCGTAAACAAGAAACATCACTTCGAATGAAGAGAATATTTTGATGAATTGGAATAGAATTTTGAAGATAATTATTTTCAAACATGATTTTATGGGTAGTATTTCTTCAAATAGAGCCCATTGATTGGAAGCCTATGGTTTTACCCTTTACAATTAATAAGTTAGTATGATCCTCCTTGGTGGGTCTTCTCTATGATAAAAGGGCCTTCCCAAGTGGGTTCAAACTTGCCTCCCATCTTTCAACGGGCAATAATTGGTCTCTTTAGAACTAAAACAAGCTCTCATACTTGAAAATCTCTACGACAGACCAACTTTTTGTGAGCTTGAATCATTTTGGCTTTGTACAACTTGAAGTTCTAGCATGCTCGTAGCCATCTCTCCTCCAAACCTTGAAGCTCTTTTAACTGTAACTTGGCGTTATGCTCTATAGTGATTTTACTACCCATTGCTATCTTTAGTGATGGGAGTTGAAATTCTAAGGGTAGAATAGCTTCAGACCCATACACTAAGGAGAACGGGGTAGATTGGGTTGGAGTTCTATATATGGTGTGGTATGCCCACAAGGCTTCAACTAACTACTCATGCCACTATCACTTGTTATCGTTGAGTGTCTTATTTAGTATATGGAAGAGAGTTTAGTTTAATGATTTCGCTAAGCCATTCACCCTGGGATAGTAGATAGTGGAGTATCCCTAATCTATATCGTGTCTCTTAGCAAAGTGTTGATCTTGGTGCTCTTGAATGCAATATTATTATTAGATATAATTCATTGATGCACCTTGAACCTATATACGATATGGTTCCTGAAGAACTGGAGCACATACTGAGCTGTGACCTCTTTAAGTGGGATTGCCTCTACCCACTTAGAAAAGTAGTCGGTAGCAACTAGGATGAAATGATGACCTTTAGAATGAGGAACAATCAGACCCACTATGGTAGTACCCCAACACTTGAATGGCCAAGAGGCCAATGTAGGGTGTAGAATGTTGGGTGGTTGGTGCAAGACCATACCGTGTACTTGACATTGGTGGCATGTCCTAGCTAGATCCATGCAGTCTGTAATCATCGAAGGCCTATAGTATCTTAGTCTCTTGATCTTAGATTTCATCTTTATACCAGATTGATGCACTCCACATAGACCTGAATGTACCCCGGTCACAATCTTATGAGCTTTGTGTTTATCTAAATAGCATAATCACATTTGATCAAAAGACCGTCAGTATAAGGTACCATCCACGAGAACATAAGAGAGAGCTCTATTCTTCATTTGATGGGCTTGTGATTTCTCTGGAGGTAGTTTATTTGTTTTCAAGTAATCTATGAATGGTTACCTCCAATCCAACTCCTCATCCTTTTTGGCAACGATAACCTCCCCTTCAAAAGAGAGTTTCTCGATGAGTTTAGCATCAATAACAGATAAGACTTGTCTATTTTTGGACCATTATTGGAATGGACTCATCTTCCAAACATGCAAACTCCTTGGCGAGTTTGGCTAAAGAATATGCTACTGTATTCTCTCCTCGAGGAACCTTGTAGATGGGGACCTCAAGAATTTGGGCCAACAACTTTATGGTGTACTCATGGTAGTGACGAAGCTTAGGTTTTAGAATCTAATAGGACCCAGTAATCTGGTTGATAACCCGCTATGAATCCCCGTAAATGTTGATGCTTTTGACACGTACAATAATAGCTAACTCTAGACCGGTAATCAGAGCCTCATATTTGGCTTCATTGATGGTGCATGGATTAGAGAGATAATATGAGAATCTCATCACATCATGGTCTAGAGTTAAAAGGATGATTTCTACCCCTACTTTCCTAGAAGAGTAGATCGTGGTTTTTCTCCTTTTTGAAAGGAAGCCACACCAACAAAATACATCTCCCAATGGCGAATGCTAGTGTCCCCTAAGTTCATGATTTATTCATCGGGGAGGTCATCACTAAGCGGGAAATCAACAGGAAGTAGGTGTGCTGCTAAGAAATCTACTAGTGCCTGTCCTTTCACCGCGTAGAGGGGTATGAATGTAATGTGGAGTTGTGAGAGAATCATGGACCAACCTGCCAACCATTCAGATAGCATCAGCTGTGTCATGAGATACTATAGTGGATTGATTCTTGAAATCAAGTTTACCTTATGAGAAAGCATGTAATGTCGTAGCTTTTGGGATACGAAGATTAAAGCTAGACAATATTTCTCAATAGATGGGTAGTTTGCTTCAACAGGGATCAGATGACAACTGAGGTAGTAGAGAGCATTCTCCTTCCCTTCATCGTTGGTTTGGGCCAACAAAGCTCCAAGGGAGTCATCGAATGCTGTAGTGTAGAGGATAAGTGACTTTCCCAGGATCGGGGCTGCTAGAACTGGTAGCTTCACCAAATATTATTTGATATCTTCAAAAGCATGCTGGCACTTATCATCCCATTTAAACATAGCATCCTTTTTTACAAGTGCTGAAAATGGCTTACATCTCCCTGATAGATTGGAGATAAAGTGCCTTAGATATGCCAACTGCCCTTGGAATGATCTAAGTTGAGTTAGACTTTTAGGGGGTGGCATTTTTATGATAGCTTTGTCCTTTTCTGGATCTATCTCTATTCCTCAATGTCAGACAATAAACCCAAGGAACTTCCCTAAAGCTACTCTGAATGCACACTTAAGGGGGTTCATTTTGAGATTGAATTATCTTAACCGTTCAAAAAATACTCTCAAGTTAAAAAGATGGTCTTCCTTTTCTTTGCTTTTGATTACTAGATCATCAACATAGCATTCAACTTGATGATGAATGAGTTCGTTGAAGATTCGAGTCATGGCCCGCTGGTATGTAGCACTAGCACTTTTAAGGCTGAAAGGCATGACCTTATAATAACAGATTTTGATCGGGGGTCCAAAATGCAATGTTTCTTTTATTCTCAGGGGCCATCTTGATTTGGTTGTAGCCAGATGACCCATCCATATAGGAGAATACTGCATGAGATGAGGTAATGTCCACTATTAATTCTGGTATAGAAAGCAGAAATTCATCCTTAGGACATGCCTTATTTAAGTCCCTGAAATTGATGCATATGCGAATTTGGCCATTCTTCTTCTTAACTGGGACAACACTGTCTAACCAGGTAGGGTATTTTTCTTCCCTAATAAAATCAACATCGATCAATTTCTTGACTTTAGAAATGACCTGTTGTTCAATTTCTAATAGCATGCATCTAGGAGTTTGCATGATAAGGTTAGTGTTAAGGTCTATTGCTAGTTTGTGGACTGCTACATCAGGAGATAATCTGGACATCTCTTCATAGCTCCATGCAAAGTAGTCCTTAAACTCAATCAATAGCCTAACTAAGTCATTGGTTTCTTCTTCATTCAATAGAGAACTGATGTAAGTGGGGTGTGGATCTTCTTCTGTCCCGTGGTTAATTTCTTTGAGCTTGTCGATGGTTGAGTTGATTTCTTCTTCAAATTCTAGAGGTTCATCTTTGATTTGAAGATCATGAGGATCATCTGAAGTTTCTAAACACACCTCCTCATAAGAGTTAGTGTGATTTGAGAAGATCCTATCAGGCTCTAGATGATTGTTGATAACTAAGCAGTAATCATCATCGTTGACTGGACCCACTGTACCGAATCCCAGTCCTGGTCTTGATTTTGCATTTCTACCTTTGTTGTCCCACAACATCTCAAAATACTCTGACTTGTTCCTGGACCATGTGTAAGGAATTAGACCTTTCTTTGCAACATTATGAACATAAGGTGAGTACCAATCAAAAGATAATTCCATTAAATCTTTACATGAGTTATCCTCAAGTTCTACATTTGATTCTTGACTTGAGGATGATGTTCCCAATAGAAATCTCTTTGGCTTGACATCCAAGGAAGTTCTAGGGGTTCCGTAACTACCAAATCCTCAAAATTTTAAGAAGAAAGTGGGGTTAGAGCTATGGTTCCCAACTATAGCCTAATGGTTTTACATAATCCTAATTCGAATACATTTTTGCTTTGCTTGGAGGCCTGGTCTTCATCACTATGTGACTCTAGTGTCACCTCTAATGAGACTCATTGAGAGGGGTTGGTTAGTGTTCTAATCACATGGGACTCATCCTCCAAGCTAGATTCTAATTCTCTATGAATAACATGAGTACTTATGTGAACTAAAACATGTCCCCTATCAGTTGTTCGCCAACCAGGGCGTCTTGCACCTCTAGAACCGCCTCTATATCTACCTCTGCCTCTGCCTGGTGGAGGTCGAGTCATCCGACCCATATGTCCGTATGGTGGAACGAACTGTGGGGGGAATGTAACATGCAGCTCTACCTCTTCCTTGGTGTCCCTTTCTCCCTCACTTATAATTTCTTTTTCTTTTTCTTTTATATTCAAATTTTGGTCAAGTTCACGATAATAGACATTTTGATTTTGAGGAAGATAGTAGGTCACGTCTTCATGTATTTAGACCTCTCTAACTAAGAATGGATTTTCATCTCCTTTGACATAGTATTATATTCCATCTTTTTGAAACTTGATTCACTGATGAAGAGAGGATGGAACCATCTGGTTCTGGTGTATTCAAGGCTTACTGAGCAAAGAAGTGAACGATGTATTTGAATCAATTTTATAGAATTAGACTTTAGTCTTCCAGTTGCCTATTTCCAAAAGTAACACTTTGGAGCCTAAAGCCCTCTCGCCTTGTTCATTGAATCCTTTCAACATCATCCAATCTCCTAAGAGTTCATAGATGTCAATCCTCAAATAAGAGAGAGTTTTCAGTCTCATAATGTTCACTGATGCACCTAGATCAACCAACACCCTAGAAAGTCTAAATCTGCCCATATCCACTGTGATGTAGAGGGGATGGCTGTCCATATCCCCCAGAAGAAGGTCTTCATCAGTGAATGTGACTCTCTGTGCTTCTCTTGAATTACGTACCTCCTCTCTAATAATGGTTAGCTAAGCTAAGCACATATTTGGATCAAGAAGGACCTTGATTAATGATTCTCTCATCTCTTTGGATAAGACAAGGGCATCATATGTGCTTAGTTTAGCTGGCAACTTTCTTAGGTGAGCGAGGACATTGTAGTCAACTCTGAGCTGATCCTCCATAAGCATATCCATAGATGGAGCATCCTGTGAAAGGGCTTCTTGATCATTAGAACCAATTACTTGCTTTCCCTTGTCATGAGGTGCTACCCTAGGAGGTAGAACTTTTCCACTATTAAGGTTGACTTCGGTGACTTCATGAGATGGTTTAATGGAAAGTTCTACCTACTCATCATATTCACCCACAACTTGTCCTATAATACCATCAGAATTAGATGATTCCAAGTCTATCTCAAGAGGCGAACCCATATTATTTAGAGAAGGAAAGTCCATCTCTGAATCAGAAAGAGGATGATTAGAGTTGTTATAATTATTAAGACTTGAAGAGTTTTCTAAAGGAGTAGAATCAGATAATCCATTAGAAGTGGCACAGATGTAATTCCAACTAGCTTTATTCCTCAATTTCTTAGATTTAAAAGGAGGTACATAGTAGAAATCTAGTAAAGTAAGTGGGGTGAGGGATTTGATGCCCTCATCCCATAATACATAATGTCTACTAGAAGTGGAACTAGCTGAAGTAGGTATTCCGGTTGAAGTGTTAGCTGTAATGGTGGAATGGAGGCTAAACTCGATCAGTGGTTGTGCTACTTGGCTATCCCGGGCGAGTATGGATTGCTGTTACTGCTACCGAGCTCCCACTTTCCCCAAGTTATCTTTGGCAACTTGTAAACCTTCCTTGATGTTGGGGGTTCAAGCTGCCTCAGGCACATGTAAGGAAAATTTCTTGATTTTAGAAAAAATCTTTTTAGAGGTTTGGGATAAAGAGATATCTCCACCTTCTTTTATTTTGAGAGGATCGCATGTATCCCCAAGGATTACCCTAACAGAATTGGATGGTTGTTCTACTAGATATTCCTGAGGGATAACTATAGCACCTGACTTGTAGCTATGCTCAAGATAAACCTTAAATGTATAGCAATCCTCCAAAACATGGCCTAGTATGCGCTGGTAGGGGCAAAAGTTAGGATCATTGCTCCTGCTCACTTTCTCAGGCTCCTAGGCTCCGGTAGCTAAAAATCAGGTTTCTTTAAGAGGTTCTTAAAGATTTTCCTGACTACCTCCCTCTTAAATAAATAAGTTTTGTTTAATTTATCCAAAAGAGTAGGCGGATGATAGCTACCTAGGGGTGGGTATGTATGCTGCTGCTGAGAGTATGGCTGAGGAGGAGGCGGCGAAGGCCATGGAGGCTACTGCGGTGACCAATAAGATGGCCAAGGTGGTGGTAAAGGAGGTGAAAGCAAAGATTGTTGAGCACAAAGTATCTCATACTGATCTTTGGCTAGTTTCTTCCCCTTATCCAATGCTACTACTACCCCTGGCTTCTTTTCATAGGCTTTCTGCGACTTTGGCTTTAATGACTAATCTTGAAAGGCAGCTGTTTGGCCTCTCCTTGTAGACTAGCTGCCTTATTGATTAACTTCTTAAATGTCTTAATGGTGAAACTTTTAAGCGTGAAGGAATCCATGTCATAAATATTCTTTAATAGAATTTTAATAGCATGTTGTTCAGACAGATGTGGTTAGTATTTCATGCTTAAATTATGCCATCTAAGAATGTAATCAATAAAGGAGTCATAGGGTGTTGTTGAGCTACCACGAGATCACCCATAATTACTCATTATTGAGCTCCAGCAAAACTCTTAACAAAGAGTTGCTCCAACTCAGCAAAAGTCTTCACTGAATTATTGGTGAGTTCAGCGTACCAATCAAAAGCTAAGCCTGCTAGACTACTAACAAAGAGACGGAACAATAATGCATTGCTGCCACTAGCATTGCAACAGTTGGCCCTAAAGTGTACTATATGTTGGTGAGGGTTCTCACTGCCATCAAAACTCTTAAAAAAAGAAGGAGGCACAAAACCCTTAGGATATTGGATAGCATCAAATCTATCTAGGTAGGGTCTACCCTTTAGAACTGATGAACCACCTTGGGCTTGCGCCAGTGCTTCCTTCACTTGTTGTTCAATCAAGAGTTTGATATATTTTTCTTGTATGGAGGTACTATCCACTACCTTCCAATATAAGCTAGTACTGCCCTATTCTATTGGAGGCAAACTCTTGGGTTGATCCAAGACATGCAATAACTCAGGCTGACTAGTCTCCACAATGGTAGGATGTACTGCTGGAGCTTGATTCTGAAGCATTAGAACTGCCTCTAGTAAATATTCAAGTCTCTTCCCCATCTTATCAATCTGCTCATCTTTCTACTTGAGTTATTGAAGGAGGTGTTGGGTCGAATAGGCTGTCTCATCCTGTTCGACCGTAACACCTTCTGAACTATACTGATCCCAAAGGAGATAACCTCTAGTATCAACCACATGTACCTCTGCTGAGTCTTCCAACAAATCATCTTCATTGGGGTCAAACTTAACCTTCTCTTCTTCAAGGTTTGACCAGTCATACCTAAGGATTTCTTTCTTTTCAATAAAATACTGTGCTAAGATATCATCCAAAGATCAGTTTAACTGTACAGACATAAATGCTTGTGGCTAACTGGTGGTGGGATCATGCTCATGAACGGAGATATGCCTGACCTCCCCTATTACTAGAGTGCTAACCCTGTGAGGGCTACGCTCACTGGAGGGCACATGCTCATGAATGTCAACTGCTATGGGTAGAGTGCTGCCCTTGGGGGGATCTATTGCCATGGGGACAATAGAACTGTCCCCTTCTCCTTCTTCTGTTTCCATTTCCATGATCGATTGAGGTGATGGAGGTGATGGAGGTGATGGTACGATTATGATGCTGCGAGGTCACCACTCCTTCTTCACCTCAACTGAAGTGGGAGGTCGAGCAGGAGAACTTGGCCTCACCTCAGTCGATGGAGCAGATAAAGTGAGATCCCTTGGCCATAGCCAGATCTCCAGTGGGGCTTTCTTCTCCTGTGATGCTGCTTTCATGGCTTTGGGTGGAACTATAGATGATGGAACCTGAATAGGCGATAGTGGATGTGGAGTGGAGTGGTGTGTTGGAGACAACACCGACCGCCTCTCTACAGGAGCTCTCCTCCTATGATGGCTAGTACCGGTCAACATAATGCTATCTGTGTGATCGATGTGGGTAGCGCACAAATTAGGAAAATTGATTGCCTGACATATCTTCACCTCTCTCTACTAGTGATGTGAACTGATACATGGGCCTCTCTGGCCCTCTCCTGATGGATCTGCTCGCCTACATTGTGAGGCATAACTGATCATAAATCAAACTGATCATAACGGATCTGCCACTTGATCTTGTGGCTCCTATTGCGGCACTAAGTTTGGCTATGAAGAGCAATACGGGAGCTAAACCTTACCTCAAAGGTAGGAGAGACTTTCCCTGAAGCTAAGGTAGCCTTCCTCTTTGAGGAAGCCAATGAGTGGGTACTAGCCTGCACTGGGACAGTGATGGGAATAACTGACTGCATGGGCACTAGAACTATAGCTGTTGTGGGAACCTCCACCGCCTTCCTCTTAAGTGAAGGAAATTTAGAATCTGAGGGCATCTCAATATGGATGATTGGCTTCTGCCCAGGCACCATATTCTTGTTGACAATGGTGAGGGTTGCCCCCTCACAAGTAATCCTAGCTCCCTCGAATCCTCGGCCAAATTGTATCAAGTGAGCAAAATCAGTTTGGGGAGGCTAGCCCGATCCAAGGCCAAATCCATCCAAAGGGGAAGGTGAACACATACTTTTGGGAATCCATCTATATTGTACTGTACTAAGAAAAGATGACTAGACTGAGTTGCAATTGAACTGAAACTCTATAATTGTTGAAAATAAACTCAAATCAGATTTTCTGCCTTGGTATTCTATTGACTTTTTAAGTTTGATTTATAGTTTGAACCCATACTAAACAATTTAAATATGTTAAGTGGGGCTCATTTAATTTAGGAGAGATTTTGAATAACTTGGAGGAGAGATTTTGAGTTCATTTGAGTTTAGAATCCACTTTCAATAAATTTGTGTATGTTGAAATGAGTTCAAATATTTTTGAAGAGACTTTTGATGCTTCCATTGATTCATATTTGAATTTTATTTTATGTTTGGGGATCCTTTATTTAACAAATTTGAGTATGTTAAATAGAGGATATGATGAATGAGATGTTTGAAAATAATTTTCTTTTTGCTTGTTTGCCCATGATGTGTATCATGTGTGAATTCAGAAATGGAATTTTTACTTAGCAAATTTGTGTAAGCTAAATTAAGCCCAAATTTAATTTTTGTTTTGATCTTGAAAATGGGATCTTTACTTAGCAAATTTGTGTATGCTAAATAAAGTCCAAATGTGTTTGATTTTTATTTTGATTTGAAAATGAGATCTTTACTTAGTAAATTTTTGTATGCTAAATAAAACCCAAATGCATTTGATTCTTATTTTGATTTGAAAATGGGATCTTTACTTAGCAAATTTGTGTGTATGCTAAATAAAGTCCAAATTTATTTTGAAAGGGGGGGGGGGGGGTTCTATTTAAATTTGATTTTTGAAAAGCATGGATGCATGAAACCCTATGACATACATATCTAGCATGTTGGGGAAGAACTAAAGCAATGAAAGTATGTAAACACATTCACTTTAATTAAATCCTAAAGATAATCTTATGAAATAAGAAAGCTTAAAGTAAATCAAAGCTTATTTAATATGATTTTCATTTGATTTAATTTGAAAATGTGAATTGAGTTTGTTGTTCCTAACCCATTCCCACATGTGTTTGATATTTTGGTTAGGTTAAGGTATGAATTAAACATGTTAAATAACCCTTACCTACACTACCTTAGCATAGTTAACCAAGTAATTATGAGCCAATGAGATGACATAAAAACTCACAAAGAATTTAAATTTGTAATGTACCTAGGAAGAAAGGGGCCTAATGCAATTTGGCTCATGATTAATGATTAATTAAACTAAGGGGTTTAACTTAAGTAATTTCAAAACACCCCTCACACATATGAGTTGAGTTTTGATTTCCTTAATTGAACTTAGGCTCTTGAACACCTAAGCATCTACCCAAAGTAGATTAATTAAGTTCTGAAAAGTTTTAGAATTTCAAGAAATTAATTAAGAGGGTAATTAGTGAATTAGCCCTTAATTAAAAGAGGATTAAGAAAGAAAAGGGGATTTAAAGAATAGCTTAGGGGAAATTCCCCAAAATTATTTTCTAAACCTCTTATTTACTGAAAAAAACTTTAATCAACTTCAAGAAAGGGTTAAACCAATAATCAAACCCTTAATTAACCTTAATTATATTAAGAGATAATTAAGAAATAAATTAGCAATTTTCTTAATTAGGTCACCAATAAATCCCAAGAAAATTAGGGGAGGCAGAAGTCATCCCCCAAAATAAACTGAAGAAGTTTGAGATTAATTAGTGGATTAATTAGGGAGTAATTAAAAAATTAAGATTTCTAATAAAACCTAAAATTATAGAAAGAAACAATTCAAAATTCATTAGAACCAATTTTAGAATATTTTAGATTAAATTATCTTTTAAAGACAATTTACCTCATATTTTTCTGATTTTTCTTTAGAGAGAGATGAATTTTTGAATGTTAGAGGATTAATTAGAATTATTTAAAACTTAATTAATCCCTTAATCCAATCGGTGTGCCATGCAAGTGGATGACTCGGATGCACTTTACACGCATCACTCATTGAGTGGTAACTTAAATGTCACATTGTAGCACCGCATGGCGGCGGCGCTATGCGCATTGGTATCCGCCGTTCGATCAAGGATCAAACGGCTAGGATTTAATCCGCAGTTCAGAGGGATAAAATTAGAATATAAAATGCGTGTTTAATCTCGGCCATCCATCCAAAATGGGCAGATGGATGGCCAGAGATCATCTCTGCTCTTCCATGAGGAATAATGGAGACCGTCCACTTTCAAATGGTAGATCTGAGCTTGATCAAGCTCGAATTGGGATGAAATCTTGCACACACCATCTAACCCTAATGACAAGCACATCTAACTGTCAAAATTCAATGCCATTAAAATTTCTTTCACAAAGGACCAACACACATGGAGTTCGGTGATCAAAAAATGCCTAACCTCACCGGAGGTGATCACCGACGCTCGATTCCCATGAAGGAGCATCGTCTAGTTGAGACTAAGCTTTGGTGAAAGTCTTAGCTCTTGAGGTTAAGTGGATAACTCTATGGACAAACCCCTCCTTAGCTTCCTTGCAGCTTTGATGGAATTAGATCACCCCTTGCCTTTGGAACTTGAGAGAGAGCTCGGGCAAGCTCGACTTGGTCCCTTGAGGGAGTGTGCAAAGGGAATTGACTTGATTTGGTGTGTGGAGAAAATTGGCAAATCCTTGGAGCTTCCCTATTTTTGCTTAAGGGAAAATCGATGTTGACCTCATTTTTAGAATGAGCTCTCAACCCCTCTATCTTAGACATAGGACTCCTCTTAGACTTTAAGAGTTCCTTAGTTTTAAGACACATCTAGTTATTATGTGGACACTCCAACCTAGCCCTAGAGACTTAGAAGAGTTAGCTATAGGAATAGGTCATGCCTTAGGGGTGTTAGGAAATTTTCTACCCTTACCTTAAACCATTCCTCACTTTCCTTCTTTCAAGTCAAACTCCAAATCAATTCTATTTGATTTTCTCCAAAACTCAAATCAATTCCATGATTCAATTTCATGATTGAAATCTATAATTGAAACCCATAATTAAAATTCATAAAAAATTCCAAATTTCAAATTTCCTAAGTCCTTAACCCTTTCTTAAGGACTTTGCCAAAATTATGATCAAAACCTATTCAAATCTTTGAGATTTTCTCATAATCCATTTATATTCTTATTTATATTCACATTTATAAATGAAATATAAATTTTAACCCATCAAATCAAATTCAAATTCAAAATCAACTCATGAAAATTTTCTTAAGTCCCTTTTAATTTTCCATTAAAGGACTCAGCCAAAATCAACCCTAAACATTGATCAAACCTATTCCAATTCATGGGATTTTCTCAAAACTTATTTATATTCTCATTTATATTCTTATGTATAAATGAAATAAAAATATAAATCAATCAAATCCAAGGCACAAATTAAATTCGAAATTTAAAATCCTTTAAATTCCCTTAAATCCCTTAATTTTCCATTAATGGATTTAACCTAAACTTTGATCAAACCTATTCAAACTCATGGGATTTTCTCAAAACTTATTTGTATTCACATTTATATTCTCATATATAAATGAAGTATAAATATAAATAAATCCAATCTAATTCAAAAATTAAATTTCGAATTAAAATTTCCTTAAATCCTTTGAATTCCCTTTAATGAATTTAACTCAAATCATGATTAAACCACTTCAAATTCTTGAAAATTTCTCATGATCCATTTAAATTCTCATTTATATTCACATATATAATAAAATATAAATTCAAAAAATCAAAACCAATTCCAAAAATCAAACTCAAACCCATTCAAAATCAAATCTAAGCCTTTCAAGTCAAAATCTTGAACTTAGCCAACTCACTTTCAAATCAAGCCAAACACTTGATTTTTTCTCATGGTTCAATCAATCCTACAATCATGAGATCATACATAAATCCAAACTTCAATCACTCAATCTAAGCATAATTCAAAAATCAAACCCAAGACCCCTTCATATTCTTCCTTTTGAATATGAAATTTTCAAATGGATCAAAACCCATTTGACTTCAAACCACTTATAAATGGATTTATATTTCAATCATGAGTCCATATACAAGATCAACCAACTTCAAATCAAGCTTTGACAAAGCCATTTGACCCACTTAGGCTCACTTGACCCAAAGTGACCTAAAGTACCCTTATGAGCCAACTTTTGATCCTAACCAAATTGGATTGAATCAAACTGATATATCCCTCTCATCATGATCAATAATCATCATGGGAGAATCAATCAATCAAATTGGGTCAAACCAAGTCAAACCTGAGGGTTGACCAAGTCAACACTTTGCCTAAAATGAAACCTTACAGCCAAATTCCACCATAGGACAAATTGATTGAAACCATTGATCTAAGTTTACTCATGACCTATGTTTGAACTTGACCAAGCCAACATTTGAGCTTAACCTAGCTTAATTGGCCCACTTGACCCAAGTTGACCTATTTTGACCTAAAGGGTCAAAATATGTCAAAACTTGATCTAAGCTAAATTGATTGAAACCAATGGGTCAAGTCCATTCCAAATCACTTGTGGAACTTGACCAAAGCCTCAATTGCTCAATTAGACCAACCTAACCTAATTGACCTTAGACCCAACATGACCTAAAGGGGTCATGTTGAGCCAAAATTGAACTTAACCCAAACTGATTTGAAACAAAGATACCAATCCACTCCATATGACTAACCAAACCTAAACCTACCCTTGACCTACCTCAAATAGGTCAAATGGGTCAAATAGGCCAACTTAACCCATTTGACCTAAATGAAGTCAATTAGCCAAAACCAAATATATACCAAATTGAACTAAATCAAAGCAACCAAAACATTTCAAATGGTCATATGAACTTGACCCAACCCTTGGTTTGACTCAATTTGACCAATTGGTCAACTTGACTCAAGTTGACTCATTTTGACCTAAATGGGTCAACATGAGCCAAACCCTATCAAATGGATTTTAAATCCAATGAAACTTGGCCAAACCTAGTTTATTTACATACCCAACATGTCCAAAGTGGAAAAAAGCAAAATGACTGTTCTACCCCTAGGCCATAGATCAAATTTTGGCTAAGCCCATGGGTTTTTTGGTCACACCCTCTTCACAATCACTTGAGGCTTTCCTAAAAGCTCAAGGAGACTTAGTTACGTATTGCTCAACCCAATGGGTTTGGGTCAGCCATTTTGGCCCCTAGAATTTTGAACCACACAAGTGAGTGAATTTCAAATTCCCTCTTAAGCTCAAATTTAGCACATGGGAAGTTGGCAATCCATTCCTTGGATCAAACTGGCCATGTGCACACTCAAAATATCCTAAACAACCCTCCCAATCTAATCAATTGGATCAAAATGACCAAGGAGGTGTCGGCCATTCGATTGCTATAGGGGGTAGACATACTCCCCCTAATTCAATGAAATTTTAATTCACTCATTGTCGATTGAAGCCTAGGAACCCAGAGCAACCATCTCAGAGAATTCCCAAGCTTCTTAGGAAGGATTTTAATTCCCCATTTCTCGGTTTTGCATAGTGCAAAAATAGGTGAGTTCAATCGATTAGCTACTTTTCTCCACACTTGATCTCCTTCAAATTACTCTTGCACACTCTATGAGAGGGTCAAGTCAAATTGGCCTAAGTTTTCACTAAAGTTCTAAAGGCAAGGAAGAGCTAAATTGGATCAAAGCCAAAGCCCAAGTGAATTGGTGT
Source organism: Cymbidium sinense (assembly GCA_021442155.1). Classification (NCBI taxonomy): domain Eukaryota; kingdom Viridiplantae; phylum Streptophyta; class Magnoliopsida; order Asparagales; family Orchidaceae; genus Cymbidium; species Cymbidium sinense. The sequence goes on from CM038215.1 coordinate 126,827,040, forward strand.
TGGTCCACCCATTGATCCATTCAATCCCAAGGCCTAGGAATTTCAACAGGGCTTCATCTCAACCAGACAAAGCTACCTCATCGATCTCAAGCACCAGTTATCACCTCCGGCAAGGTATGGTTTATTTTGAAATTCACTTTGATTTATTCTAAATTTTCTTATTCTATAAGAATGTCTTTAGGATTTAAGTGAAGTGAGTTTGTTTATATGCTTTCATTGCTTTAGATATTTCCCAACATGTTAAGTTGTATGCCATGTGATTTCATGCATTCATAATTCCATGTTTGAAATTTTAAAATGAAATTGTTTACTTTATGTCAAATGTGCATGTGTTGGCTAAAGCAAAATATGAGTGGCTATTATCACTACTAAATCCATAGTATTTTAAAAACTTATAAATCAAATACCAATTCTGAAAGTGTGCTATTCATATCTTAATTATAAGCTTGCATGTAATGAATTATAAAGGTATGCTTAGTATAGGTTTCCTCTCTTTCCTATGTTGGTATAGTTTTGAATAGGAATTTTGGTGAGATATAAGGTTCATTTGAAAAAGACTTAATGCTCACCTAATTTCATATCCTATTCATCCCTATGTTACCATCTAAGAAGAGTTACCTACACTTACATACATAAATTGCATAAACAAAATAAATCGATCTTGAAAAGATTAAAGCTATCTTGGAAATGCCACCTCCTAAGAGTTTAACTCAACTTAGATCCTTTCAAGGACGACTGGCATATTTAAGATATTTTATCTCAAACCTATCAGGGAGATGCAAACCATTCTCAACATTTATCAAAAAGGATGCTAAGTTCAAGTGGGATGATAAGAGACAGCACGAATTCAAAGACATTTAAAGAGTACTTGGTGAAGCCGCCAGTTCTAGCAGCCCCTATCCCGAGCAGGCTATTGATCCTTTACACTGTTGCATTGAATGACTCTCCTAATGCTCTATTGTCCCAAGACAATGATGAAGGAAAGGAGAGCACTCACTACTACCTCAGCCGTCATCTGATTCCTGCTAGAGCAAACTATCCACCTATTGAGAAATATTGCCTAGCTTTGATCTTTGCATCTCAGAAGCTACAACACTACATGCTTTTTCATAAGGTGAACCTGATCTCCCGAATCAATTCACTACAGTATCTCATGACACGGTCAACACTATCTGAATGTTTGGCTCGTTGGTCCATGATACTCTCATAGTTTGATATTGCATTTGTACCTCTCTGTACAGTAAAAGGACAAGCATTAGCGAATTTCTTAGCAGCATGCTCACTTTCTGCTAATTCTCTATTTAGTGATGATTTCCCCGATGAACAAAGCATGAAATTCGGGGATACTGGCAACCGTCGATGGGAGATGTATTTTGATGGTGCTGCTTCTTTTCTTAAAGGTGAAATACCATGATCTATTCTCCCGAGAAAGGCAGGGGTAGGAATAGTTCTTCTAACTCTAAATCACGATGTGATGAGATTCTCATAGTATCATTCCAACCTGTGCACCAATAACGAAGCTGAGTATGAGGCTCTGATTGTCAGTTTGGAGTTATCCATCACTATTAGTGTCAAGAGCATCAACATCTTTGGGGATTCTCAGTTGGTCATCAACCAGATTGCCAGATCTTATTAAGTCCTCAAGCCCAAGCTTCATCATTAATATGAGTATACCATGAAGCTGTCTGCACAAATTTTTGAAGTCACTATTTACAAGGTTCCCCAGTAGAGAACACAATAGCAGATGCCTTGGCCAAACTGGCCAAAGAATTGGTATGTTCGGAAGATGAGTCCATTTTAATAAGGGTCTAAAATAGACAAGTCCTATCCCTTATTGATTCTGAACTCATCGAGAGACTTTCTCTTGTAGGGGAGATGGCCGTTGCCAAAATAGATAAGGAGCTAGATTGGAGGCAATCATTCATAGATTACTTGAACACCGATAAACTACCTCAAAAGAAATCACAAGCCCATCAGGTGAAACAGAGAGCTCTATCCTACGCTCTTGTTGATGACACCCTATATCGCTGGTCCTTTGACCAAATGTGGTTATGTTGTTTAGACAAACACGAAGCCCGTGTCATTATCACCGAGGTACATTCAGATCTATGTGGAGCTCATCAATCTGGTCCAAAGATGAAGACAAAGATCAAAAGACTTGGATACAATTGGCCTTCTATGATCACAGATTATATTGATGTAGCTAGGAGATGCCATCAGTGTCAGGTATATGGTGTGGTCCTCCACCAACCACCCAACATTCTATATCCTAAATTAGCCTCATGGCCATTTGAGTGTTGGGGTACTGACATTGTAGGTCTGATCGATCCTCCCTCTTATAAGGGGCATCGATTCATCTTAGCTGCCACTGACTATTTTTCCAAGTGGCGGAAGCCATCCCATGCAAAGAGGTCACAGCTCACCACGTGCTTCAGTTTTTTAGGAACTATATCGTATATAGGTTCGAGGTGCCTTGATGATATATATCCGATAATGGTACTACATTCAAAAGTACAAAGATCAATAGCTTTGCAAGAAGACATGGTATAGATTAGAGATACTCCACCATTTACTACCCTAGAGCTATGGCTTAGCAAAAGTATTCAACAAAACTCTCATCCAGATACTGAAGAAGACTCTTGATGATAATAAACGATAGTGGAACGAGTAGTTGGTTAAAGCCTTGTGAGCCTACTGCACCACATACTGAACTCCAACTCCGTCTACCCTATTTTCCTTAGTGTATGGGTCTGAAGCCATTATTCCTTTAAAAGTTCAATTCCGATCACTAAGGATAGCATTGGGTAGCAAGATCACTACAGAGCAGAATGCAAAGTTGCGGTTAGAAGAGCTTGAAGGTTTGGAGCAAAGTCGCCTATGAGCGTGCCAAAACCTCAAGTTATACAAGGCCAAAATGATTCAAGCTCACAACAAGCTGGTCTACCCTAGGTCTTTCCAAGTAAGAGAACTTGTGTTAGTCCTAAGGAGACCAATTGTTGCCCGTCGAAAAGTGGGAGGAAAGTTTGAACCCACTTGGGAAGGCCCCTATGTCATAGATAAGGCCTACCAAGGAGGATCTTATCAGCATATTGATTGTAAAGGGGAACACCCGATTCTTCTAATTAATGGGCTCTATCTAAACAAATTTTATCCATGAAATAAATCATGTTTAAAAATAATTCATTAATAAAAAGAATAAAATCTAATTCCATTCATCAAATCTTCTCTTCTTTCGAAGTGTTGTTTACTTCTCTTGCGAATCCATCGTGATGTGTCTAGGGTAGGTGTAAGAGTCCCGTAGTGGCATCCTATCCCTCTTTCACAACACAAACACAATCTCCCAGTGCTTTTAGAATAGGCATAAGAGAACCTGAGAGGCATCCTATTTTGGTTATCATAACTTAGTTAGGTGTGAGAGAACCAAGAGGCATCCTTTCTTAGTAGGAATTCTTGTTGCCATCCATGGCATCATTTCATATTTCCCCAGCATATTTTAAGGTAGGTGTAAGAGTCCCCCAGAGGTGTCCTGTTCCTTTCAACACATGCATAAAATAAATACAAATCTTTTATCTCAAGCTATTTTGATGTGGGAGCAAGCCCCCTGTGGCACTCACTCATTAGCTGCTCTAGGTCAAGTCTACATGGTATCTCACTAGTATGTCATCCCAGTGGTCATTTATTGGAAGATGTGAGTCCCCGTGCTTTCTTCCTAACTTGATCAATACAAACCAAAGAGCGCCTTATTGGTATGGTATGCTTCATTGCCTAGCAAGTAAGCTACCTCATGGTTAACTTTGTTTAAGAAGATGTGAGTCCCCATGCTTTCTTCTTGAACTAGCCATCATGTTCTAACTAGGTTGAGTATTTTTGAGGTTTAGGGTAAGTCCCTCAAAGGCTCCTTTCCTCTTGACTACTTTTGAGTTGATCTAAGTCCCCTAGTGGCATTCACTCAATATTCTCCATAGGTTAGATAGCATATATCGAGCCGAAGATAGACTATCCTAGTAGCCAGTTCCGCTATAGGTGGATGTGAGTCCCTGAGCTTTCTTCCTAGGCTGATTGTTGCAAACTGGCGGGCACCTTAGGTTGGTTGATGTTCGCTATGCTGACAATGACTCACCCGATGGTTACACCACTCTTGGAAGATGTGAGTCCCCATTCTTTCTCCTTGAGTTGGACACTGAATACCTATTGAATATATGACTAGCCATGTCATTTTCTCTAGGGTGTTGGATTAAGCCCTTACCGGCCCCATCCCCTCTGGGCACTCTATTTGGATCAAGTCCTTTGTGACCTCATTTAGACACTACCCAGATTACTTTTGGATTGGACAATTCCCCTTTTCCTAGTAACCACCCCTGTGGTTGGAAAATTTGTTCAGGATTGCAATTTTCCTTGGTTGATAAATGAGATAGGTCTAGGCTGATATAAGCTCATTCTCAATATGATCTCTTGCAAACTAATAAGGTCCATGATAAAATAAACTAAAACAAATAAACAAAATTAATTCTCTTGTGGATTAGGATTCAAGCCCCCAAAGGGCCCCTTTTCCCAAGCAGACATACTATCTTTAGGGCAGTGTCGGTAGAACTCCTTATAGGAATTGCCTGACTACTTGAGTTGAGATAAATCCCCATGTCAGTACTCACTCTGTAGTCATGCTTAGGTTGGCTTTAATCTATTTTTCCATAAGTTGGCTACCCCGATAGTCATTCCGCTTTGGAAGATATAAGATTATGATGCATTCTTTCTAGCATGATTGTCACAAACTGACGGGCAGCCCTAGGCCGGGTTCGATTTATTTCCCAAAGAAACTGATCACTCCAGTGGTCTATTCTAATGAAAGATGTGAGTCCTCAAGCTTTCTTCCCTTCAATTGATCATTTTAAACCGAAAGGCACACCTTTGGTCAGATAGTTCTCCCTTCGACCAGGAAGCTACTCCCTTTGGTTCAGTAAATCTGAGATAAGTCTAGGCTTCTATAAGCTCCTTCTCAGTGTGATCCATCACAAACTGAAAAAATCCATCAAAATAAATAAATCTAAAAATGAAATTAATTCTTGACTATTCTTTAGCTGATCTAAGTCCCCAAGTGGCATTCATTCAATAGTCAACCATAGGTCAAGTTTGATTTATTGCATAAAGTAACTGATCATCCCAATGGTTCCTTGTTTCTAGAAGATATGAGTCTCCATGCTTTCTTCTTAAGACTTGACCATTGTGAACCAAAAGGAATTTCTCCTTGGTTGGATAGTCCTACCTTGTGGTTGGTAGACTACTCCCTTTGAATTGGTAAATATGAGTTAGGTATAGGCTTCCATGGCCCCTACTTAGTGCAGTTAATCACAAACTTATGGGATCCATCATAATCAGAATAAACAAAACTAAAAATAAAATCAATCTTGACGATCTTTGAGTTGATCTAAGTCCCCCAATGACATTCACTCAATTATCATCCCTAAGTTGGGTTCAATCTATTGCCTTACCAATAGATTACCCCATCAACTGGTCCTTACTTGGATGATGTAAGTCTACTATGCTTTCTTCCTAGTACAACTACTGCATACCGAAAGGCATCCCTTTGGCTAGTTAGTCCTATTATGTGCTTAGTAGACTACCCCTTTGGATTGGTAAATCTGAGTTAGGTCATAGCCTCCTTGGCTCCTATTCAGTTCAACCCATTGCAAACCAATAGGGTTCATCTCCAAAATTTAAACCTAATAAAAATTAAAACAAATTCAACCCTCTCCCCCAGTGGAGATCTCTCCCTAGTGAGATTCAAATCAAATCAAACCTTTCATCTCATTGTAGATGACTTGAACCTACTTCCCTAGTGAAAGGTTCACACTCTATCCCTTAGTGGATTCTCCTATCTCTTTTATGTCCTGGACATAAGTAGAGCCACATTGCACTAAGCTCTGGATTCTTTCTTTTCCTTGGGTCAAGGAAAGATAGTTTCTATTAGTTCTGGTGATCTTTCGGTGTTGTTGATCATTTCAGTCTACACCAATACGTGCGGTGTTTCTTGTCAATCACACCACACCTATTGGGCGCCTTTTGTTGACATCTTTTTTAGAATGAGCTCTCAACCCCTCTATAGTAGGCATAGAACTCTTAGACTTCAAGAGCTCCTTAGTCTTAAGACACATCTAGTGATTAGGTGGACACTCCAACCTAGCCCTAGAGACTTAGAAGAGTTAGCCATAGGAATAGGTCATGCCTTAGGGGTGTTAGGAAATTTCCTACCCTTAGCTTAAACCATTCCTCACTTTCTTTCGTTCAAGTCAAAACTAAAATCAAGTCCATGATTGAAATCTATGATTGAAACCCATGATTAAAATTCATCAAAAATTCTTAAGTTCAAATTTCCTATGTCCTTAACCCTTTCTTAATGACTTTGCCAAAATTATGATCAAAACCTATTCAAATCTTTGAGATTTTCTCATAATCCATTTATATTCTCATTTATATTCACATTTATAAATGAAATATAAATTCAAACCCATCAATTCAAATTTAAAATTCAAAAGTAACTCATGAAAATTTTCTTAAGTCCCTTTAATTTTCCATTAAAGGACTTAGCCAAAATCAACCCTAAACCTTGATCAAACCTATTCCAATTCATAGGATTTTCTCAAAACTTATTTATATTCTCATGTACAAATGAAATATAAATATAAATCAATCGAATCCAAGGCAGAAATTAAATTCCAATTTTAAAATCCTTGAAATTTCCTTAAATCCCTTAATTTTCCATTAATGGATTTAACCTAAACATTGATCAAACCTATTCAAACTCATGGGATTTTCTCAAAATTTATTTGTATTCTCATTTATATTCTCATATATAAATGAATTTTAAATATAAATCAATCCAATCTAATTCAAAAATTAAAGTTCAAATTAAAATTTCCTTAAATTCTTTAAATTCTCTTTAATGGATTTAACCAAAATCATGATTAAACCACTTCAAATTCTTGAAAATTTTCTCATGATCCATTTATATTCTCATTTATATTTACATATATAATGAAATATAAATTCAGACAATCAAAACCAATTCCAAAAATCAAACTCAAACCCATTCAAAATTAAATCTAAGCCTTTCAAGTCCAAATCTTGAACTTAGCCAAATCACTTTCAAATCAAGCCAAACTCTTGATTTTCTCTCATGGTTCAATCAATCCTACAATCATGAGCTCATACATGAATCCAAACTTCAACCACTCAATCATAACCTAATTCAAAAATCAAACCCAAGACCCCTTCATCTTCTTCCTTTGAATATGAAATTTTTAAATGGATCAAAACCCATTTGACTTCAAACCACTTGTAAATGGATTTGTATTTTAATCATGAGTCCATATACAAGATCAACCAACTTCAAATCAAGTTTTGACCAAGCCATTTGACCCACTTAGGCTCACTTGATCCAAAGTTACCTAAAGTACCCTTATGAGCCAACTTTTGATCCTAACTAAATTGGGTTGAATCAAACTCATATATCCCTCTTATCATGATCAATAATCATCATGAGATGATCAATCAATCAAATTGGGTTAAACTAGGTCAAACCTAAGGGTTGACCAAGTCTACACTTAACCAAAAATAAAATCTTACATAGCTAAATTCTACCATAGGCCAAATTGATTGAAACCATTGAGCTAAGTTCACTCATGACCTATGTTTGAACTTGACCAAGCCAACATTTGAGCCTAACCTAGCCTAATTGGCCCACTTGTTGTTGATTATTTTGAAAAGGGTCAAAATATGTCAAAACTTGATCTAAGACAAATTGATTGAAACTAATGGGTCAAGTCCATTCCAAATCACTTGTGGAACTTGACCAAAGCCTCAATTGGCCAACTAGACCCAACCTAGCCCAATTGACCTTAGACCCAACATGACCTAAAGGGGTCATGTTGAGCCAAAATTGAACTTAACCCAAATTGATTGGAAACAAAAATACCAATCCACTCCATATGACTAACCAAACCTAAACCTACCCTTGACCTACCTCAAATAGGTCAACTTAACCCATTTGGCCTAAATGAAGTCATATGAGCCAAAACCAAATCTATACCAAATTGAACCAAGCCAAAGCAACCAAAATATTTCAAATGGTCATATGAACTTGACCCAACCCTTGGTTTGACCCAATTTGACCAATTGGTCAACTTGACCCAAGTTGACCCATTTTGACCTAAATGGGTCAAGATGAGCCATACTTTATCAAATTAATTCTAAATCCAATGAAACTTATCCAAACCTAGTTTCTCCTCATACCTAACATGTCCGAAGTGGAAAAATAGTAAAATGAGCTTTCTACCCCTAGGCCATAGAACAAATTTTGGCCTAGCCCATGGGTATTTTTGTCACACCCTCTTCAAAATCACTTGAGGCTTTCCTAAAAGTTCAAGGGGACTTAGTGATGAGTGGTACACCCAACCCAATAGGTTCGGGTCAGTCCATTTGGCCCCTAGACCAAACTCGACTACTTAGAGCAAAATTGAATTTTTTAAATTCCCTCTTATGCTCAAATTCAGCACATGAGAAGTTTGCAATCCATTCCATGGATCAAACCGACCATGTACACACTCAAAATAGCCTAAAAAACCCTCCCAATCTCATCAATTGGATCAAAATGACAAAGGAGGTGTCGGCCGTCCGATTACCATAGGGGGGAGATATACTCCCCATAATTTAATGAAATTTTAATTCAGTCTCTGTCGATTGAAGCCTAGGAACCCAGAGCAACCATCTCAGAGCATTCCTAGGCTTCTTAGGAAGGATTTGAATTCCCCATTTCTCAGTTTTGCACAGTGCAAAAATAGGGGAGCTCAATCCTTTAGCCACTTTTCAGCACACTTGATCTCTTTCCAATTACTCTTGCACACTCCATCAAAAGGTCAAGTCGAATTGGCCTAAGCTTTCACTGAAGTTCTAAAGGCAAGGAAGAGCTCAATTGGATCAAAGACGAAGCCCTAGTGAAGTGGTGTTGGTCCACCCATTGATCCACTCTATCCCAAGGCCTAGGAATTTCAACAGGGCTTCATCTCCACCAGATGAAGCTTTCACATCGATCTCGAGTGCCGGTGATCTCCTCTGATGAGGTATGGAATTTTTTGACCACTTATTTTAGGAGGTGTTGGTCCTTTGTGAAAGAAATGTTCATGGCATATGAAATCCACCCTTGGATAGGTTTGTCATTATACTTAGATGGTGTGGGTACAATTTCATTCCAATCCAAGCTCAATTGAGCTCGAATATCCTCTTAGATCATGGACGATCTTCATTGATCCTCAGATAAGAACTCAGCTCATCTAAGTCATCCATCTGCGCATTTAAGATGGATGACTGAGATTATTTGGCACATTTAGTAATATGATTTTCCTTTATAAACTGTAGTGGGATTCTCAGTCGTCTGATATTTGATTAGATGTCAGGGAATATAAGCGCGTGCACCACCACCGCCATTTAGGATGTGACATTTAAGTCACCCCTTCATGACACGACGTGTGTAAAGCACGCTGACCGCCACCGCCACGCATCACACCGTGAGCTGAGGATTAGTTGGGGTTAATTAAAATGCCTAATTAATTCCTAGTGAACCCATAGATATTCTAAAATTCATAATTCCCTCTAGAAAAATCAAAAAAATAAAAAGAAAAATGCTATGGAAAGATAATTTCATCTAGAATATTTTAAAAATAATTTCAATGAATTTTAAATTACTCCTTTCTCTGAATTTGGGTTTCTTTAGGAACCTTAATTAGCTAATTATCCTTTAATTAGGTCATCAATTAATCTCAAATTTTTAGGGTTCATTTTAGGGGATGACCTTTGCTACCCCTAATTTTCTTAAGATTTATTGAGGGCTCAATTGGGAAAATTTCTATTTCATTCCCTAATTACCTCTTTCATATAATTAAGCATAACTAGGGTATGATTAGTGGATTTACCCTATGATTAAGGTTAATTAAGTTTAGATCTAGTAAGTAGGAGGTTTATAGAATAATTTTATTGCATTTACCTTAAGCTATTCCCTAAACCCCCTCTTCCCTTTTTAATCTCCTCTTAATTAAGGGTTAATTCATTAATTATCCCCTTAATCAATTTTTCAAAAATTATAACGACATTGGATAGTTGCTTAGGTGTTTAATAGCCTAAGTTTAATTAAGGAAATTAAAACCCAATTCACATGTGTGAAAGGGTGTTTTAAAATTACTTATGCTAAACCCCTTAGCTTAATTAACATTTAATTATGAGCTAAATTGCATTAGGCCTTTTCATTATTAGGTGCATTACAAATTTAAATAACTTATGGGTTTTATGTCACCTCATTGGCTCATAATTATTTAGTTAATTTTTCTAAGGTGGTGTAAGAGAGGGTTAATTAAGCCACTTAATTCATACCTTAACTTAATCAACACATAAAAATAGATCTAATTATCTAAAAATTAAACAAAAATACAAAGGATATGTGGGAATGGGTTAGGAACAACAAACTCATATTACCTTTTTAAAATTAAATCAAACTTCAAACTAAACAAAAATTACTTTGAAATTCACTTTGATTTATTCTAAATGTTCTTATTTTATAAGAATGTCTTTAGGATTTAAGTGAAGTGAGTTTATTTACATGATTTCATTGCTTTGGATCTTTCCCAACATGTTAAGTTGTGCCATGTGATTTCATGCATTCATAATTTCATGTTTCAAATTTTAAAATGAAATTGTTTACTTTATGTCAAATGTGTATGTGTTGGCTAAAGTAAAATATGAGTGACTATTATCACTACTAAATCCAAATTATTTTAATACCAAATCTGAAAGTATGCTATTTCTATCTTAATTATAAACTTGCATGTGGTGAATTATAAAGGTATGTTTAGTATAGGTTTATTCTCTTTCCTATGTTAGTATAGTTTTGAATAGGAATTTTGGTGAGATATAAGGTTCATTTGAAAAGGACCAAATGCTCACATTATTTCATATCCTTTTCATCCCTATGTTACCATCTAAGAAGAGTTACCTACACTTACATACATAAATTGCATAAATAAAATAAATCTATTAAACAACTTTTGCATCTTCCTTTTTTATTTCATTTCTTTTATATGCATGTTTATATTTAAGGAAAGTGGTATATTAGTCTGGACAACCCTGAGGTTGCAAGGCTTTAAGTAGCCCTAAGTAGGGCTTGTACCTTACACCTCTGGTTAACAATGGCATTGTACTCACTTATGCCACGTATTGCTATATTAGTCTGGACAGCTACTAAGCAAATATATCATACAGTGAAATATTTAATCATGCATATTCAGCTTCTAAATTTTCTTAAATGGATTAGCATGCATCATAAAGCATGTTAACTACTCTTATTTTATGTATATATATGCTTAGGGCCCATCCATATGAATGTTATATATGTTGGAAAAGAAATGAAGTAGTGTGTGTTATGTGAATTTTGATTCATTTTATTTAATCTTAAAATGCCTTTATTTTTGAATAGGTTTGTCTTGAGTTTACCTAAACTTAGGATTGATTAAAAGATGTAATCAAAACATTCACCTAAATGAAATTAAAACATGAACCTACTTTAGAAAACTACTTAAGGTTGGGGAAGGAAAGGGAAGTTCCCTTCTCTTTCCCTCTCTTTATAACTTAGTAATTAATTGTAGGTTTCACTTAAACTAAATTAAAATATTAAATAAAACTAACCCAAAACACTTAAACAGCTTAAATGAAACCCTCCTCTAAATTGAACATGTTCTTCACACTTAGAAAATTTGAACCAAAAGTCCTAAGCTAAGCATACCATACAAATCTTCAAAGCACACACATTAGCCTAAGTCACCACTTCTAGCCTTAGGTTAAGTCGGTGCATGGTTTGATGTTATGTTTTATTTTTTGATATATGTTTTAGACTAGATGTTAGGGTGTATGCTGTAGAATGAATGGTAGGATATTATTAGTCTAACTATTCTTTTCTACAGGGGATTATGCTTAAGGTGCGCTATCATAAATAAAAATATAAATTATTTTGCTTACAGGTGCTTTATACCCCTAAGCATAATTCATAGACCAAGTGGACTTAGTCACTCATGTGTGGGGTGATAAATCCAATATACATGCTTAGGATGTGTGTGGTGTGATTTAACTAACCTTTATTTTGCAGGTGTTAGTTAGATTTCTACTTTTCCTTTTCATGTAAAAATTTGTATAAGTAAGATTTTGGAATGATTTGTTATGGGGATTAGGATGAGCATTAGCCATAAGATCCCATCTTATGCACCATGTGAAGCCTTGGAGCATCCACCTTCCAATCATCTAAAGGAAGAACTAAAGAAGAGGAAGAAAGAAGAATAAAGCTTGAAGACCCCCATAATAATGAATTCTTTTGCTTAATTGTAATAATATTCATTTGTAATCTAGGTTATATAAGGGAAGAGCTCGGCTACCCACATTTGATATTTTTCAGGTTTGAGCAGTGGTGCCCGACCATAATGACCCCTTATTCTTTCTGCGATTAGCATTATAAATTGATTGATGATTTGTTCAGATTTTGCTTTAAGTGACATACTTTTCCTAGTTTCTTCCTTACTTTATGTATGGCCTGGATATAGATTAGGCTCTTTAGGGAAAAATAAATTTTTTACCCAACATAATACCTCAAATTAAAACTAAACCACTCATGACCTCACCTAAAGCTTATGTTTAAAATCAAGATAAATGAATTAGCAACCCCTTAGCTTGATGAGCATTTCTTTATAATATAATGCACAAATGCATCTTATTTCACTCTTGATTGGAGGGCTTCCACCTTTTCCAGAGAACTCGGCTTGACCTTTGAGTGCTATGGTGGAAACTCACCTCCTCCCTTCTTGCTGATTTTGTCCAAAAATATTCTTTCTCATGCATTTGTCATAAAAATCCTATTATCCCAAGTTAAAATAATTTTCAAAATTAAAATAAATTGAAATTTGAATTGCATTAGATTTAGATCATTTGAAGCATGCCTTTTACATGATCTAGTCTCTTTAGGGAGTGAGTTTAAGGACTTAGTCTTTTTCTAAATAAAAATAGCTTAACTATCTTGCATAAGCATAAAGACTTGCCTACATGTATTTAAAATCATAGGAGGAGTTAGTTGGCAGCCACCCCCAGGAGGTTGTAAGTCCAAACTGTCGGGTGGTTTGTCCTCTCTTGTGGAGGTAAACCAATTACCCATTTTTCTCCTGAGATTTAGGTTGTGCTTTTGGCCCTCACCAAAGCTCCCTAGATTTATGTTCTGAGATTGCTTTCCCTTTTGCGGGCCTTAAGTATATTTCCTCACCTCTTAGGCATTATCTTAATCTTGTGTTAAGGAATCTTAGGTCCTAAAATTCTAATGAAAAATGCTACTCAAATAAACTAAATCAATTCTTAAAATGTTAAGCCCAACTATAGGATAGTTTGAGATGCTCGCTAGGTTTCCTAGCACCATGGGCATCTCCTACTTATCTTCCATTTTGAATTCAATAATAACTCCCTCTTTTGATCAATCCCATTTGATCTTTTAAACATAAACCAATCAATTGATAGTCCTTTCCTATTTAAATCTTCAGAGATAATGATCATTTACCGTAATTGAGAGTTTTCCTAAGGGATCCCATCCTTTAGGATGTAATTAACTATGGGGCTTGCCCCTAGAGGGAACTTAACAAACTCGATTTAAAATAAATCTGCATTACTTTTCCATGTAAAGTAGGGGAAGAATCTCTGGTACATGTGCAGACCCATCGCCCTTAGGAGTCCTTATTGAGGTGATTGATTCCATTAAAGGGTAGTGACTTCTATTTTTCTAGATAGTATACTATTTCCTTGATGATGTATCTGATCACCTGAATAAGTACATCTACGGATCTACGTGGCAACTTACCAAGATGAATTTCTATATAGGTGTTGCCTCTTTCATTTCTCACGGAAGGCGACTCCCTCGTATAGGAATTTTTCTCCACAATCAAGAATGGCCAATTCAATATCCTTCTAGGAAGCTTAGGAACTCTTGTTAATGGCTCTTAACACTCTCCCTTACTCAATCGAATTAGGCTCTCTTAGAATTGAAGTGAATTAGGGGGAGTATATCTCCTCCTCAGGCAATCGGACGATCGAAGCTCTACTTACCATTTTGATCCAATTGGCCATAGGTAGTGGGTTGTTTGATATGTTAGAAGCTTGCACATGGTCGATTTGGGCTAGGGAGTGGAATGGTAACTCCCCATGTGCTTCAAATTGAGTGGGAACATGATTCCCATATGGCCAATTTGAGCCATGTGCTCAGTTTTGGCTTTGGATCAAGTTGAGTTGATCCAAACCCATTGGATTGGGTGCACCACCCTCCGTAGGATCTACTTGACCTATTAGGAGAGTATCAAGTAGGTATGAAGAGGAATTGACCAAATTCCCCATGGATTTGACCAAAATTTGTTTTATAGCCTAAGGGTAGAATGGTCATTTGACTTATTTTTGAATTTGGATATGTTGGGTATGATGAAAAATAGGTTTGGCCAAGTTTCGTTGGATTTGGAATTCATTTGGTATGGTTTGGCTCATGTTGACCCATTTAGGTCAAAATGGGTTAACTTGGGTCAAGTTGACTAATTGGTCAAATTGGGTCAAACCAAGGGACAAGTCAAGTTCTTATGTCCATTTGAAATGTTTTGGTGGCTTTGATTCGATTCAATTTAGTTTAGGTTTGAATTTGGTTCATATGACTTCATTGAGGTCAAATGGGTCAAGTTGACCAATTTGACCCATTTGACATATTTGAGCTAGGTCATGGGTAGGTTTAGGTTTGGTTAGTCATATGAAGTGGATTGATACCTTTATTTCTAATCAATTTTAGTTAAGTTTTAATTTGGCTCAACATGACCCTTTTAGGTCAAGTTGGGTTTAAGATCAATTGGGATAGGTTAGGTCTAGTTGGCCAATTGAGGCTTTGGTCAAGTTCAACAAGTGATTTGGAATGAACTTGACCCATTAGTTTCAATCAATTTGGCTTAGATCAAGTTTTGACATATTTTGACTTTTTAAGTCAAGTTGGGTCAACTTAGGTCAAGTGGCCAATTGGGCTAGGCTAGGCTCAAATGTTGACTTGGTCAAGTTCAAACATAGTTGATGAATGAACTTAGATCAATGGTTTCAATCAATTTAGCTTATGGTGGATTTTAGCTATGTTGGGTTTCATTTTGGCTAAGTGTTGACTTGGTCAACCCTTAGGTTTGACTTAGTTTGACCCAATCTGAGTGATTGATCATCTCATGATGATTATCGATCATGATGAGAGGCATATGTGAGTTTGATTCAATCCAATTGGTTAGGAATAGAATTTGGCTCATAAGGGTACTTTAGGTCACTTTGGGTCAAGTGAGCCTAAGTGGGTCAAATTGCTTAGTCAAAGCTTGATTTGAGTTTGATTGAACTTGTATATGGACTTGTGATTGAAATATAAATCCATTTGCAAGTGGTTTGAAGTCAAATGGGTTTTGATTCATTTGACAATTTCATATTCAAAGGAAGAACATGAATGTATTTGGGGTTTGATTTTTGAACTGAGTTTTGATTTTGTGATTGAAGTTTGTATTTATATTTGGATTCATGATTGAAGGATTGATTGAATCATGAAGAAAACTCAAGAGTTTGTCTTGATTTGAAGTTGATTTGGCTAAGTTTAATATTTTGACTTGAAAAGCTTAGGTTGGATTTTGAATGGATTTGAGTTTGATTTTTGGAATTGGTTTTGATTGTTTGAATTTATATTTCATCTATATATGTGAATAAAAATGAGAATATAAATGAATTATGAGAAAATTTCATGAATTTGAAGTGATTTGATCATGATCTAGGCTAAGTCCTTAAGAGAAGATTAAAGAACTTAGAAAAGATTTGGAATTTTTTGAATTTGAATTTTTGAATTTGGTTTGATTGATTTGAATTCATATTTCATTTATATATGTGAATATAAATGAGAATATAAATGAGTTATAAGAAATCCCATGAGTTTGAATTGATTTGAAGATGATTTTAGATAAGTCTTTTAAGATGGAATTAAAGACATAGAAAATTATTGGAGTTTGAAATTTCATTCATGGGTTTCAATCATGGATTTCAATCATGTGGCATTGATTTGAATTTGGAGAAAATCAAATGAGATTGATTTGGAGTTTGACTTAAAGGAAGGAAGGTGAGGAGTGGTTCAAGCTAAGGGTAGGCAAATTTTCCTAACACCTTAAGGCATGACCTATTCCTATGACTAACTCTTCTAAGTCTCAATAGTGTCCACTGTCACTAGATGTCTTAAGACTAAGGAACTCTTAAAGTCTAAGAGAAGTCCTATGTATAAGATGGAGGGGTTGAGAGCTCATTTTATAAATGGGGTCAACAATCACAAAAAACATTTATATTTTTATTACAATGCCCTTTAAGCACAACCCCCTCTAGAAAACTTGATTAGGCTAAGATCACCCCATCATCCAATCTACGCATATACACCCGAACATCTAGTCTAAAATAATATATCACAAACAAAACATTCACTAAATCATGCACCGCCCAAACTTAAAGCTAGAAATGGTGACTTTGTCTAATGTGTGTGTCATTTTAAGGCTTGTGTGGCATGTCTTAGCTAGGCTTTGAGGTTGTGAAATTTTCTAAGTGTGAAAGATTCAATTTAGATGGTGGTTTCATTTCAAGTGATTTAGTTGACTTGTCAATTTTAGTTGGTGATTTGATTTAGTTTGAATGAACCTACATTTAGTGACTAAATGTTATGAAGAGAAGAAAAGAGAAGAGAGCTCTCTTTCATCCCTACCTTAAAATATTTCTAAGGTAAATTGATGTGGTGAAAATATTCTCGCCTTCATCTATCCTTTTTAAGAGGATAAATGAAAATAAAAATATACGCCTTTTATTAGGGACACCACATAGATCTGCAGATGTTCTTATTAGGGTGATCGAGTATGACATTGAGGAGAGGTGTACTATCTCGAAAGATAGAAGTCACCACCCTACAATGGGCATAATAACCTCAATAAGGACTCCTAAGGACAATGGGTCTGCATATGTACTAGAGATTCTTCCCCTACTTCACATAGAAAAGTAAAGTAAGGTTTATTCTAAATCAAGTTCGTTAAGTTCCCTACAAGGGCAAGCCCCCATAATTAATTACATCCTAAGGAAGGGGATTCCTTAGGAATACTCTCGATTAAGGTAAATTATCATTGTCTCCAAAGATTTCAATAGGTAGTACTATCAATCGATTAATTTATTTTTTGCAAATAAAGTGGGATCGACCAAGAGGAGGGAGTTCTGATCGAAGCCAAATAGAGGTGAGTAGAGGATGTTTAAGATACTAGGAAGCCTAGTAAACATCCCAAACTATCCTATGGTTGGGCTTTACATTTTTGAAATTGAATTACTTATTTGAGTTGAATTTTTATTAGAAATTTATGGCTCATAATTCCATAATACAAGGTTATGAAAATACCTAAGAGGTGAGGATTTATGATTATGGCCCATAGAAGGGAGAAGCAACCTCAGAACCTAAATTTAGGGAGCTTTGGCGAGGGCCGAAAGCACGACCTAAATTTAAGGCGATAATGGGTATTTGGTTTGCCTCCACAAGAGAGGACAAACCACCCGGTTGCTTGGACTTACAACCACCTGGGGGTGGCCTCCAATTAACTCTTCCTATAATTTTAAATTCATGTAGACAAGTCATATGTTTATGCAAGATAGCAAGATTGTTATTTATTTTAGAAAGAGACCAAGTCCTTAAACTCACTCCCTAAGAGACTAGATCATGTAAGGGAATGCTTCAAATGACCTAAATCTAATGCAAATAATATTACATGTTATTTTCATTTTTTTGGACAATCATTTGACTCAGGCTTATAGGATCATATGCCTAATGCAAGAAAAGAAAAAGTATTGGTCAAAATCAGTGAGAAAGGAGGAGGTGTGTTTTCACCATGGCTCTCAAAGGTTAAGCCAAGTTTCTCTGGCAAAGGTGGAAGCCCTCTAATCAAGAGTGAAATAAGATGCTTTTATGCATGATGTTATAAAGAAAAGACTCATCTTTAAGGGGTTGCTAATTCTTTTATCTTGATTTTAACTTAGGCTTTAAATGAGGTTATGAGTTCTTTATTTTAATTTTGAATTATTAAATTTGGTAGAAGATTTATTTTTTCCTAAGAGCCTAATCCAAATCCAGGCCATATATCAAGCAAGGAAGAAACTAGGAAAAAGATGTCATCTTAATGCACAAGCTAAACAAATCATCAAACATTTTATAAAGCTAATGCAAAAGAATAAAAGGCCAAGTGTGGTCAGGCACCACTACACAAACCCAAAAATAGATTGGGTAGCTGAGTTCTACCCTTATACAACTCATATTACAAATGAATTAATTACAATTAAGTAAAGAATTCATTTTATGGGGGTCTTCATTCTTCATTTCTTCATTTTTCTTTTCTTCTTTCTTCTTTTGGTTCCTTCTTTTGGATGGTTGGAATGTGGATACTCCAAAGGCTTCAAATTGTACATAAGGTTATAAACAATGCTCATCCTAATCCCCCATAAATATCATTCCAAAATCTTAATTACAAAATTACATGAAAAGGGAAAAAGTAAATTTAACTAAAACCTGTTAAATAGAGATTAGCTAAATAAACCACACATTTTGAAGCATGTATATAAAATAATTGGACTTAGCACCCCACACATAGGTAACCAAGTCCACCTGACCTATTTTATTAAAGCATCCCTTAAGCACAATCCCCTACAGAAGATAATGATTAGACTAAATCATCTTACCATTCATTCTATGCACATACACCCTAACATCGAGACTAAAATATCACATCATAAAACAAAAACAAACATCAAACCATGCACCACCCTAACATAGAACAAGAAGTGGTAACTTAGCCTAATGTCTGTGCCATGTAAGGTTTGTGTGGTATGCTTAGCAAGGCTTTAAGGTTAGGATTTTTTTTTAAGTGTGAAAAGGTTCAACTTAGAAGGGTGGCCTTATTTAAGTTGTTTAGTTGATATGGGTTAATTTTATTTGATGATTTGATTTTGTTTGAATGAACCTACTTAATTACTAAAGGTTGTAAAGAGAGGAAAAGAGAAGAGAACTTCTCTTTCCTCCCTACCTTAAGTGATTTCTAAGGTAGATTCATTAATGATTTTTGTTTAGTGAATATTCTATTATGTATTTTAATTAATCTTAAGTTTAGATTTTCTCTAAACAAACCTATTAAAAAAGAAAGTCATTTTAAGATTAAGTAAAGTGAATTCTATCACAAAATACACAACATTTTATTTCTTTCCACATGTGTATCATGCATACATGAATCTAAGCATATCAATACATGCGATGCAAGTATTTAGCACACCTTAATAATGAATGCTAAGAGAGGTTGCTTAAGAAAACTTGGAATGTTTCATGTATACATGATTTTATTAAGTAGAAGAGAGTGATTCTTTTATCCATTTTTCATATGCACATTTACAAGTATAAAAGGCATAAGTGAGTATGACGCCATTATTAACCAGGGGTGTAAGGTACAAGACATACATAGGACTACTTAAAGCCTCGCCGCCCCGGGATTGTCCAGACTAATATACCACTTTCCTTAAATACAAGCATATGTATAAAAGAAATGAATGGCGAAGAAAGATACAAAGTTTATATTTGTTTGTTTGATTTGGTTATGTAATTTATATGTGTAAGTGTAAGGATGTCCTTCTTTAAGTAATAGCATAGGAATGGAGTTAGGCAAGCGTTATGTTCTTTTCAAATGAACTATATACTTTGCCAAATCCTATTCAAAATTATGCTAAAAGAAAAGAAAAATGAAAGGTACACTATGCACATCTTCATATTTATGTCCACATGTAAGCTTATAAATAATTATAAGTAGCACATTTTCAGTTTTAGGCATATGATTTTTGGATTTTGAAAATAGTTTTGAATTTAATAATGATAATAGCCACTCATATTTTTTTACTTTAGCCAAAAACATGCAATTTGACATAAAGGAAACTTTTCATTTTAATTTATTTTTAAAAGGCATGAATGCATGATTTTCATATGACATACATATTTGGCATACTAGGAAAGAAATAAAGTGATGTAAGCATGTAATTTCATTCGCTCTAATTAATTCTTAAAGACAATCTTATGAAGTAAGATCATTTAAAGAGAATCAAAAGTTGTTTAAAGAGACTTTCATTTTGTTTTGAGTTTTATTTGAATTAGAAAAGTGTGAGAAGGTTTGCTGATCCTTACCCATTCCCACATGTGTGTATTATTTTAGTTTAATTTTTAGGTGATTAGATTAATCTTAAGCTTTGGTTAGGTTAAGGTGTAGATTAAGTTCATTAATTACCCCTTACCTATACCACTTTAATATATTTAATCAAATAATTATGAGCTAATGTATGACATAAAACCACAAGGAATTTAAATCAGCAATGCATCCTAGGAAAAAAGGTACCTAATGCAATTGACTCACAATTAATGATTAATTAAGCTAAAGGGTTTAATTTCCTTAAGTTAGGTATAATTTCATAATCTTTCCCACACATATGAGTTAGGTATAATTTCCTTAAGTTACTTAGGTTATTGAACACCTAAGCATCTACCTAAGAAGGATTGATTAAGTTTTTGGATTAATTTTGGTTTTCAAAATTTTATTAAGTTAATTAAATAAGTCATTAGTGGATTAGCCCTTAGTTAAATTTTAATTTAAGGAAGAAAGGGGGTTTAGGGAATAGCTTAAGGAAAATATCTCAAAAGCATTCCATAAACCTCTTAACCATTTAAAAAATTTTTAATTATCATAATCATAGATTTAAACCACTGTTCATATGCTTAATTAACCTTAATTATATTAAGAGAGTGATTAGGGGTTCATTAATTAATTTTCCTCATTAACTCATTAATAAATTCCAAGAAAATTAAGGGAGGTAGAAGTCATCCTAGTAAAGATGTCTGAGAAGTTTGGAAATAATTAATGAAGTCATTATGGAGTAATTAGATTATTAAGTTTTCAAATAAACCCTAATTAAAAAAAATCTATTATTTGAATTCAATTAAAAATAATTTCATTGGATTCTCCTCTGAATTATCTTTAAAGTGAACCTGAGTTTGTATTTTTTTTATTTTTCTACAATTAGTTATGAATTTAGGAAGTTTCAATTGATTTAAGTGATTTTTATGAATTCTGTCAATTTATTTTATTAAAATAAATCATTTGATACTCAAAATTCAATATCTTTTAATCCAAAAGTCATTTTGACTTGAAATTTTTATGGTAGTTGTATTTTAACATCAATTTTAATATTTGAGAATTTTAACTTAATCTAACATGTTTTTTTGGTTTAATTAAAGCAACTTTAATTTTACTAAAATGGAAATTAAGCTCAAAATACTTAGTGAAATTTGGAAATTTTGGCTTTATTAGATTCATCTCGGAAAGATGAATTCAATGAGCCACTGTTTGCAATTTTTGATTAAGTATTTTACTTTTTATGAAATTTTGAAATTTCAAGTGATTTAAAGAAATTTTTTAAATCAAAAAATCGGATTTTTTTTTATTTGCCACGATCTCGTGGCTCATGCATACAGCGGCGCCGTCGCGATGCCGTCGACCTTTGGCGAAGGCGGTCAATACATTGAGAACAACCATGATTCGCCGGACCATCTAATCGGATCAGATGGTCCCAATCGCCGATCGAGGCGGTCACGCGTCGGTGTCGCGTCGGATGTTCCATATCGCATCAAGCAATCTAAGGATCTGGATCGCACAATCTCTTGTGCGAGCGTCGATCTACCGCAGATTGGGACGGTGGCGATAAAATCATGATTTTTTTTTGGAAAAAAGAGAGATTCTAAGTGAAAACTTGTTCAAATGGACTCATTTTTGCGTCGATTCACACCAAAAAAATTTTATTTTCTAATTGGGATTATTTAAAGTAAAAATGCTGGATTATCTAGGGTAGATTCATAAAAATTGTTAAAAACATCATAAAATAAAAGGATCGTAAGGCCAGCTATGGTTTTTGAATGTTACCTCATTGGGGATGATTTTCGATGGCGATGATGACTTGAGCACCTTGTTGAGTGAGGGAAGAGGCCATGAAATGAGCTTGGATCTTCTCCTTCACATCAAAATGATGTTTCTTTCAGTGATTATCATTTCCTTGCCAAAATTCACTTAGCTTTTAAGTATTTCTCTCCAAAATGAAGTGGGGGTGATTGCCAATGGCTTTAAGAGCTCTAGGAGAGGGAGAATGAGAGGAATGGGGGAATTCTTTAGCCTCTAAAGTCTTGGAATCAAAAGTGAATAAAAAATTAACCTTTTGTTTAAAATTTTGGCTCCAAACTCATGTCATTGGTCTTGGGGTGGTTGGGAATGGAAGAGAATAATCCTAGGTGGCTCCCTATGGTTGGCTAAGGCATGGAAAGTGGCTGCCATGATGGACAAATGGGTGTCCTAGCCAAGGAGAGGTGAGAGCCTTTCAAGCCATGTGTTCCAATGTGAGAAGTGAGGTGATTTCACCTCCCCATGAGTCATGGCTGCCCCAACCACTCCTTGGGTCAGAAAATTATTATCCTTGGTTGCTATGTGAACCAATGGATGAGTGTCAAGTGGCCAAGGAAGAGAAATGACCACTCGAGAAAGTGTCTTTTCTCATGGGATGCCCTTGACCCAAGGGCAAAGTGGTCATTTAGAATTGAATTTGATTTTGGAAGATTTGAAATGAGTCAAAAGTAAGTTGGACCAAATTTCATGTCATTTCAAGTTCATTTAAGTTATTCAAAATGTTGGTTTGGTCAAAGTTGGTCAAAGTTCAAATGACTATTTTTATTGGTTCAATTGGTTTCAAAATTGGTTTGATTTGGAGTATTAATTGGATTTATTCTTTAGGTCAATTTGAAGTTGACCAATTGATCAAATCAAATTAATGACTTGGTTTGGGTTTGGTTGATCATTTGGAATATATAGTAGGCTTTGGTTTCAATTAATTTTAGTTTGGTTTAATTTCAAGTTGATTTGACCTTTTATGTCATGTTGGGTTCATGGTCAATTGGGCTAGGTTGGGTCTAGTTGGCCAATTGGTCAAATTGGGTAGGTTAAGTTCAATAATCAAGTTGGAGTGAACTTGAGCCATTGGTTACAATCAATTTCGTTTAGGTTGCAATTTGGTTAGTTTGGGTTCATGTGGGTTAAAGGGTTGACTTGGTCAACGGGCTAGGTTGAGTTGGTTTGACCCAATTCATGACAATTGATTAACCTGTGATGATCAACAAACATGACATGAAGTTCAGATTAGCTTTATTCACTTTAATTTGGATTGAATTGAATTTTGGTTCATGTAGGTCAAATTGGCCACTTTGGGTCAAGTGAGCCAATTGGGTTTAGTTGGCTTGATCAAGGCTTGATTCAAGTTTAGTTGAACTCACATATGGATTTAGGATTAAAATATAAATCCATTTGCAAGAGATTTGAAGTCAAATGGGTTTCGATTCATTTGATAATTTCAAGTTCAAAGGATGAACATGAGTTTGACTTGGGTTTGATTTTTGAATTTAGTTTTGGTTTGAGGATTGAAGTTTATGTTTATGTTTGGATTCATGATTGAAGGATAGATTAAATCATGAAGATAATTCAAGGGTTTGGCTTGATTTGAGTTTGATTTGGCTATGTTCAAGAATTTGACTTGAAAGGCTTAGGTTGGATTTTGGTTGAATTTGAGTTTGAATTTTGAATTTGGTTTTGGATATTTGAATTTATAATTCATTTATATTTGTGAATATAAATGAGAATATAAATGGGTTATGAGAAAATTTATTGAATTTGAATTGATTTGGATTTGATTTGGGCTAAGTCCATAAGATAGAATCAAAGTGCTTTGAAAAGATTTTTGAAATTTGAATTTGAGTTTTGGATTCAGTTTGATTGATTTGAATTTATATTTCATTTATATATGTGAATATAAATGTGAATATAAGTGAGTTATGAGAAAATTTCTTGAATTTTAATATATTTGGATTTGATTTGAGCTAAATCCATAAGATAGAGTCAAAGGGCTTAGGAAAGATTTTTAGAATTAGAATTTGGATTTCAATCATGGGTTTCGTTTATTTGGAATTGATTCATGATTTGAAAAAAATCTATTGAAATTGATTCAAGGTTTGATTTGGAGTTGAAGTTGATATGAGTATGGAGTTGATTTGAATTTGAGTTGAAGGAAGGAATTGAGGAGTTGGTTCAAGCTATAGGGTAGGCGAATTTTCCTAACATCCTTAAGGTATGACCTATTCTTATGGCTAACTCTTCTAAGACTCTAGGGTTAGGTTAATGTTCACCTAATCACTAGATGTGTCTTAAGACTAAGAAACTCTTAAAGTCTAATATATGTCCTATATTTAAGATAGAGGAGTTGAGAGATCATTTCAAACATGAGGTCAACAAAGGGCACCCAATAGGTGTGGTGTTACTAACAAGGTACACCACACGTATTGGTGTTGACCGAAATGATCAACAACACCGAACGATCATAAGCACTAATAGGAATGATCTACTTCTAACCTGAGGTGTAGAAGGAATCCAGAGCTTAGTGCAATGTGGCTCTACTTATGTCAATGACATAAGAGAGGGATGGAGGAATCCACTAGGGATTGAGTATGTGAACCTTCCACTAAGGGAAAAGGTTCAAATCATCCGCTGAGGGATGAGAGGTTTGATTTGATTTGAGTCTCACTAGGGAGAAATTTGATTTGTTTAATTAAGTTCCACTAGGGAAGAGGGTTGAATTTGTTTCAATTTTTTATTTATTTAATTGTGTTTATTTTGACTCCAAAGGGGATAGAAAAGTGAATTTTCCACTAAGGAGGCAAGTTCTAGTCACCCACAAGGGAGGAGTTGTAAAATCCACTAAGGGACTAGAATTCTAAATATGAGGGATTATAATTCTAAGTCTGCTAGTGAGCTAGGAAGATTTGCATCTCACTGAAGAGAAGTAAAAGATTGGATTTGGATTGATTGATTATTTTTGTTTTGTTTATTTCAGATTTTTAATTTTTGATTTTGAAATGGACCCTGTTGGTTTGTGATGGATCATACTGAGTAGGAGCTATGGAGGCCTAGACCTGACTCAAATTTACCAATCCAAAGGGGTAGTCTACTAAACACATAGTAGGACTAGCAAACCAAAGGGATGCCTTTCGATATGCAGCTGCTGTACTAGGATGAAATTCTAGTAAACTTACATCCTCCAAAGTAGGGACCAGTTGTTGGGGTGATCTATTGGCAAGGCAACAGATTGAACCCAACCTAGGGCTAACTATTGAGTGAATACTATTGAGGGACTTAGATCAACCCAAAGATAGTCAAGATTAGTTTAATTTTTTAATTTGTTTTGATGGGTCCCATCGATTTTTGATGGACCGCATTGAGTAGGGGCGATGAAGACCTAGACCTAACTCAAACTTACCAATCTAAAGGGTGTAGTCTACCAACCACAAGGTAGGACTAGGCCTTTTAGTTTAAAATGGTCAAGTCTTAAGAGGAAAGCTTGGGGACTCACATCTTCTAGAAATAACAAACCACTGGGGTGATCGATTAGCAAAGCAATAAATCAAACCCGACCTAGGGCTAACTATTGAGTGAATGTTGTTGGGGGACTTAGAGCAGCTCAAAGATAGTCAATATTAATTTCATTTTTAGATTTATTTATTTTTATGGATTCCATTAGTTTGTGATGGACCACATTGAGAAGGAGCTTATATTAGCCTAGACCTATCTCAGATTTATTGAACCAAAGGGAGTAGCATCCCGACAAATAGAAGAAATATCCGATCAAAGGAGTGTCTTTTAGTTTGCAATGATTAATTCAAGGGAAGAAAGCTCGGGGACTCACATCTTCCACTACAAAAGACCACTGGAGTGAATGGTTTCTTTGGGCAACAAATCGAACCCGACCTAAGGCGGCCCATCGATTTGCGACAGTAATGTTAAAAAAGAATGCGTCATAGTCTTACATCTTACAAAGAAAAATGACTGGTGGTGTAACCTGCTTGTGAAAAATAGGCTGAACCTGACCTAAGGGCGACTATAGAGTGAACACCGACCCAGAGATTTATCTCAACTCAGGTAGTCAGGCAATTCCTATAGGGAGTTCTGCTGACACTGCCCTAAAGATATGATGTCTGCTTAAGAAAAGGGGCCCTTTAGGGGCTTGAATTCTTAATCCACAAGCGAATTAATTTATTTATTTTATTTGTTTATTTATCATAGACCTTATTAGTTTGTGAGGGATCAAACTGAGAAGGAGCTTATATCAACCTAGATCGATCTCAGATTAACTTAACCAAGGAAGAATCTGCGCATCCGCTGAACAAATTCTCCAACCATAGAGGTGGCTACTAAGAAAGGGGGATTGTCTAATCCAAGAGTAACCCAGGTAGTGTCTAAATTGGGTCTTAAAGGATGTGATCCAAATAGAATGCCCGTGGGGAGAGGGGCCACTAAGGCCTTAATCCAAAACCATGGAGAAGATGACATGGCTAGTTATATATCAAATAAGTATTCGGTGGACAACTCAAGGAGAAAGCATGTGGACTCACATCTACCAAGAGTGGTGAATCCACTGGATGAGTTTCTGTTAGCATAGCGAACATCAACCAACCTAAGGTGCCCATCAGTTTGCAATAATCAGCCTAGGAAGAAAGGTCGGGGACTCACATCCTCCTATAGCAAAATTGATTGCTAGGATAGTTTGTCTTCAGCTCGACAGGTGCTATCCAACCCAGGGTGACTACGAAGTGAATGCTGCTGGAGGACATATATCGACTCAAATATAGTTAAGAAGGAAGGAGCCTCTGGGGTACTTATCCTAAACCTCACATATACTCAACCTAGTCGGTGCATGATGGATAGTTTAAGAAGAAAGCTCGGGGACTCACATCTTCTTAAATAAAGTCAACATGAGGAAGCTTATTGGTTGGGCAGTGAAGTCTACCAAACTAACAAGGCACTTGTTGGTTTACAATGGTCAAGTTAGGTAGAATGTAGACTTAACCTATAGCAGCTAATGAGTCAGTACACAAGGGGCTTGCTCTCACATCAAAATAGCCCAAGACAACATATACGTGTTTGTTTTTGTGCTTGTGTTAAAGGGAATAGGACGCCGCTTGGGTTCTCTCACACCTACCCTAAATACACTTGGGGAATTTGATGAAATGTTGCCACGGATGGCAACCAAGATTTTCCACTAAGAAAAGATGTCGCTCAAGTTCTCTTACACCTAACTTAGTTATGCTAATTGAAATAGGATGCCTCTTGGGTTATCTCACACATATTCTAGTAGCGCTTGGGAATGTGTTCGTGTTGTGAAAGAGAGATAGGATGCTGTCGGGGGACTCTTACACCTACCCTAAACATGTTATGGCGAATTCACAAGATAAGCAAATAACACTTGGAACGAAGATAAGATTTTGATGAATTGGAATGAAATTTTTATTGATTGATAGAATTCTTTTTAGACATGATTTTTATAGGTAATATTTCTTCAAATAGAGCCCATTATTTGGAAGCATCCGGTGTTCTCCTTTATAATCAATAAGCTGAAAAGATCCTCCTTGGTAGGCCTTCTCTATGACATAGGTGCCTTCCCAAGTGCATTCAAACTTGCCTCCCATTCTTTGATGGGTAATAATTGGTCTCCTTAGGACTAACACAAGTTCTCCTACTTGGAAAGACCTAGGGTGGACTAGCTTGTTGTGAGCATGAATCATTTTGGCTTTGTACAACTCGAGGTTCTAGCACGCCCGTAGGAACTCTCCTCTAAATCTTTGAGCTCTTCTAACCACAATTTTATATTCTGCTCAGTAGTGATCTTGCTACCCAATGCCATCTTTAGTGATGGGAGTTGAACTTCTAAAGGTAGAACAGCTTCGGACCCATATACTAAGGAAAACAGGGTAGATTGAGTTGGAGTTCGGTATGTGGTGCAGTAAGCCCTCAAGGCTTCAACCAACTGCTCATTCCACTACCGCTTGTTATCATCAAGAGTCTTCTTTAGTATTTGGATGAGATTTTTGTTTAATGCTTCTACTAAGCCATTTGCTCTGGGGTAATAGATGGTGGAGTATCTCCAATCTATACCGTGTCTTCTGATAAAACCATTGATTTTGGTATTTTTGAATGCAATACCATTATCGGATATAATTCATCGAGACACCCTAAACCTATATACGATATGGTTTCTGAAAAACTGAAGTACATGCTGAGCTATGACCTCTCTGAGTGGGATTGCCTCTGCCCACTTAGAAAAGTAGTCGGTGGTAGCTAAGATGAACTGATGACCCTTGGAAGAAGGGGGATCGATCTGACCCACAATGTCAGTACCCTAACACTCAAATGGCCATGAGGCTAATGCAGGGTACAGAATGTTGGGTGGTTGATGTAGGACCACACCATGTACCTAACACTAATGACATCTCCTAGCTACATCCATGCAGTATGTAATCATCGAAGGCCAGTAGTATCCTAGTCTCTTGATCATCATCTTCATCTTTGGACCAGATTGATGCGCTATGCATAGACCTAAATGTACCTCAGTTACAATGTCATGGGCTTCGTATTTATCTAAATAACATAGTCACATTTGATCAAAGGACCATTGGTACAGGGTGCCATCAACAAGAGCATAGGAGAGAGCTCTCTGGTTCACCTGATGGGCTTGTGACTTTTCTTGAGGTAGTTTGCCGGTGTTCAAATAGTCTATGAATGGTTGTCTCCAATCTAGCTCCTTGTCCTTATAGGCAACGACAACCTTACTTTCAAGAGAAAGCCTCTCGATGAGTTCAGCATCAATAAGGGATAAGACTTGTCTATTTTAGACCCTTATTGGAATGGACTCATGCGTTCTCTGCTCTGGAAAACTTGTAGATGGTGACTTCAGGGATTTGGGCCAATACCTTTATGGTATACTCATGTTAATGATGAAGCTTGGGTTTGAGAACCTAGTAGGACCCGCCAATCTGATTGATGAGCAACTAAGAATCCCCAAAGATGTTGATGCTCTTGACACACACTGTGATAGCTAACTCCAAACTAGAAATCAAAGCCTTATACTCGGCTTCATTGTTGGTGCAGGGGTTGGAAATATAGTATGAGAATCTCATCACATCGCGGTCTAGAGCTAGGAGAACTATTCCTACCCCTATCTTTCCTGGAAGAGTAGATCATGGTGCTTCCCCTTTATGAAAAGAAGCTGCACCATCAAAATACATCTCCCAACGGTGATTGTTAACCTCGTTTAAGTTCATAATTTGTTCATCAGGGAGATTGTCACTAAGCATAGAGTCAACAGGAAGTGGGCATGCGATTAACAAATCTGTTAGTGCTTGACCTTTTACCACACAGAGGGGTACGAATGTGATATCAAACTGTAAGAGAATCATGGACCATCATGCCAAACAGCCGGATAGCATTGGCCGTGTGATGATATATTGCAGTGGATTGGTTTTGAAAATCAAGTCCACCTTATGAGAAAGCATATAGTGACGTAGCTTTTACGAGGCAAATATCAAAGCTAGACAATGTTTCTCAATAGGTGGATAATTTGCTTCAGCAGAAATTAGATGATGACTGAGGTAGTAGAGATGGATCTCCTTCCCTTTGTCATTGGCTTGGGCCAACAGAGTGCTGAGAGAGTCATCCAATGCAGTAGTGTAAAGGATGAGTGGCCTGCCCGGGATAGGGGCTGCTAGAACAGGCGGCTTCACCAAATACTACTTAATATCTTTAAAGACATGCTGACACTTGTCATCCTACTTAAACTTGGCATCCTTTTTGACAAGTACTGCAAATAGCTTGCATTCCATGATAGGTTGGAAATAAAGCGTCTTAGATATGCCAACTGTCCTGGGAAAGATTTTAGTTGAGTTAAAATCCTATGAGGTGGCATTTCTAAGATAGCTTTAATCTTTTTTAGATTTATTTCTATTCCTTAGTGTTAGACAACAAACCCAAGAAATTTTCCTGAAGCTATTCTGAATGCACACTTCAGGGGGTTTATCTTGAGGTTATATTATCTTAATCATTTGAAAATAACTCTCAAGTCAAAGAGATGGTCTTCCTTCTCTATGCTCTTGACTACTAGATCGTCAATGTAGCACTCAACCTAATGGTGGATGAGTTCGTTAAATATCTGAGTCATGGCCCATTGGTATGCAGCACCAACATTATTAAGGCTAAAAGGCATGATCCTATAACAATAGATTCTGATCGAGGTTCAAAAAATAGTGTTTCTTTCATCTTTGGGGGCCATCTTGATTTGGTTATAGCCAGATGACCCATCCATGAAATTGGAAAATTGTATGAGATAAGACAGTGTCTACCATTAATTCTGGTATAGGAAGAGGAAACTCATATTTAGGACATGCCTTGTTTAAGTTTCTGAAATCGATGCATATGCAAATTTGACCATTCTTCTTCTTACTGGTATGACACTAGCTAACTAGGTAGGGTATTTTTCTTTCCTAATGAAACCAGTATCGATTAGTTTCTTCACTTCAGAAATGACAGGTTGTTCAATTTCTAATCGCATGCATCAAGGAGCTTGCTTGAAAGGGTTAGCGTTAGGGTCTATTGTTAGCTTATGGACTGCAATGTCAGGAGATAATCAGGGCATCTCTTCATAACTCTATGCAAAATAGTTAAACTCAGTCAATAGTTTAATTAAGTCATTGGTTTCTTCTTCATTTAGCAACGAACTGATGTACGTCGGGCATGGATTTTCTTCTATCCCTAGGTTGATTTTTTTAAGCTTGTCAATTATTCAATGGATCTCATCTTCAAATTCTAGCGGGGCATCTTTGATTTGGGGATCATCTGGATCATCTGATGTTTCTAACCACATATTCTCATAAGAGTTGCTGTTGTGTGAAAAGAACCTATCAGACTCCAAATGATTGGTAACAACTAGCGTGTCGTCATCATCACGGACCCATTATCAATCCTAGTCCTAATCTTGATTGTGCTTCTCTGCCTGTATTGTTCCATAATTTCTCAAAATACTCTGACCTATCCTTGGACTATATATGAGGGACCTAACCTTTCTGTATAAGATTATGAACATAAGGTGAATAAAAGTCAAATGGTAATTCCATTAATTCTTTATATAAATTCTCCTCAAGTTCTACATCAACTTTAGGACTTGAGGAGGATGATCCTAAAAAGAATCTCTTCAGCTTCATATCACTAGAACACTTAGGGGCTTCCTTAACTACTAAACCTTCAACTTTTTGGGGTGAAAGTGAGGTTAGAGCTAAGGTTCCCAACTGCTGCCTGATAGTTTTACATATATCTAATTTGAATACTTTGCTTTATTTGGAGGCCTGATCTTCATCACAGTATGGCTCGAGTGTTACTTCAAATGAAACCCACTGAGAGGGGTTGGTTGGTATGTTAATCACATTAAATTCATCCTCTGAACTGGATTCCAAGTCTATATGAATAGTAGGGATACTCCTATGAACTGGAACATAACACCTGTTAGCTGATGGCCAACCAGGGGGTCTTCCACCTCTAGAACGCCTCACGCCTACCTCACTTGGTGGAGGTTGAGTCATCTTACCCACATGTTCATATGAAGGAATGAACTGTGGGTGGAATGTGATATGCGGCTCTATTTCTTCTTCAATTTCCCTTTTTTATTCACTTGGATTTTCATTTATCTTTTCTTTATCTTTTTCTTTTTCTTTTTCTTTTTCTTTTGAATTTAAGTTTGTCCAAGTTCATGAGAAAGGGTGTTTGGGGAAAAAAGTAGGTTGCATCCTCATATATCTCAACCTCTTTAACTAAAAATGGCTTTTCATCTCCTTTAACACAATACTCAATCTCATCCTTCCTAAACTTGATGTAGTGATGGAGGGAGGATGGATTTATCTTGTTCTAATGTATCCAGGGCCTACTGAGCAAAGCAGTGAATGAAGTATTTGTATCAATGATGTAAAACTTGGTTTCAGTCTTCCAGTCACCTATCTCCAAAGGTAACACTATGGAACCTAAAGCCCGCTCACTTTGTTCATTAAATCCTCTCAACATTATCTGATCTCCTCGGAGTGTGGAGATGTCGATCCTCAAATAGGCAAGGGTCTTTAGACTCATAATGTTCATCGATGCACCTGGATCAATGAGAACTCTTGCAAGTCTGAATCTACCCATGTCAACTGCAATGTAAAGAGGACGGTTGTGCTCCATGTCCCTCAGAAGTAGGTCTTGATCTGTGAAAGTGATTCCCTGAGCTTCTGAATAATGTGCCTCACCTCTAGTGATCTAAGCTAAGCATATCTTAGGATCAATGAGATCCTTAATTAATGATTCCCTCATCTCTTTAGATAAGACGAGGGCATAATATATGCTTAGCTTAGGTGGCAACTTTCTTAAGTGAGAGAGGACATTGTAGTCCACCTTGGGATAGTCCTCCATAAGCATATCCAAGGGTGGAGCATCCTATGGAAGGGCTTATCAATCCTCTAAACCAATGACTTGTTTCCCTCTATCTTGAGGTGCTACCCTAGGAGGTAAAACCTTGCCACTATGGAGGTTGACTTCGGTGATCTCTTGTGGTAGGGTAACAGAAGATTCTACCTGCACGTTAGGCTCACCTACAGCTTCTCCTATGGGACCCTCAGAATCGGATGATTCTAAGTCTATCTCAAGAGGCTAACTTGTAGTATTCAGAGTAGGAAAATCCAACTCTGAATCAGAAAGAGAATGATCAAATTTTTTAAAGTTATTGTTTAGACTTGAAGAGTTATCATTAGTAATAGATTTAAACAATCCATTAGAAGTGACACAAATATAATTTAAACTAGATTTATTCTTCAATTTCTTGGATTTGATAGGAGGTACAAAGTAGAAATCAAGTAAAATAAGCGGGGTGAGGGATTTGATGCCCTCATCTGCTGATACGAGATGTCTACTAGAAGAAGAAGAACTAGCTAAAGTAGCGGTAGTCACTGATGTGGTAGATGATGATGGAATGGTGATCGGTGTTGTTTACTAGCTATCTCGGTACATCTGAGCTCCCCCTTTCCTAGAGTTGGCTCTGGCAACTTGCAAACCTTCCTTGATGTTAGAGGTTTAAGCTGGCTCAGGAACTTGCAAGGAATGTTTCTTGATTTTTGAGACAATTTTCTTAGAGGTTTTGGATAAGGAGATATCCTAACCTTCTTTGGTTCTGGAAGGATCGCAATCATCCTCAAGGATTACCCTAATGGAATTGGATGGTTGCTCCACAAGATATTCCTTTGGGATGACTATAGCATCGGTCTTGAAGCTATGTTCAAGCCAGTCCTTAAATGTGAAGCAATCTTCCAAAACATGACTTAGCATATGGTGGTAGGGGAAAAAGTTAGGATCATTGCTTTTTCCCACTTCCTCCGGCCTTCTAGGTTTGGGTAGCTGAAAGTCAGGTTTCTTTAAGATATTCTTAAAAATTTTCCTAACTACCTCCCTCTTAAATGAATATGGTTTGTTTAGTTTATCCATAAGAGTAGGTGGATGGTAGCTATCCGGCAACAGGTATGTGTATTGCTGCTATTGATGGTGTGGCTAAGGAGGAGGTAGTGTAGGCCATGGAGGCTATTGTGGAAGACAGTAGGGATGCCTTGGTGATGGTAGAGGAGGTGGAAGCGATGGCTGTGGAGCATGAGGTCTCTCAAATTGCTCTCTGGCCGACTGTTTCCCCTATCTACTACTATCACTGCCCCGGGCTTCTTCTCATATATCTTCTATGGCTTTGGATTTTTTGGTAGATCTGGAGAAGGAAACTGTTTGACTTCTCCTTGCAAGCTAGCCGACTTGTTGATTTATTTCTCAAAAATTTTAATGGTGAAACCTTTGAGCATGAAGGCAACTGGACCATAGATATTCTTAAGCAGAATCTCAATGGCATGCTGTTCAGATAGCTGTGGTTCGCATTTATACTCAAATTATGCCATCTGAGAATGTAATCAATAAGGGACTCACCATGGTTTTATTGAGCCATAATGAGATCGCTAACATTGACCCTTTGTTGAGCTCCAATAAACCTCTTGATAAAGAGTTGCTCCAACTCAACAAAAGTCTTTATTGAACTATTGGGAAGTTCAACATACCAATCAAAAGCTATCGCTGCTAAGCTACTGATGAAGAGCGAAGCAAGCGCCACCGTGTTGTGAAGTGTGCAATATGATGCCTCGGGTTTCCACTGCCATCAAAACTCTTGAAGGAAGGTGGCACGAAACCCTTGGGATATTGGATTACATCAAATTCCTCTAAGTAGGTTATATCCTTTGGAATTGATAATCCTCCTCAAGCTTGAGCCAATGCTTCATTCACCTGTTGCTCAACCATGGACTTGATATCTTTTTCCTGTATGGAGGTACTATCCACTACTTTCCTATATATACTGGTGTTACCTTGCTCTACTGGAGGTAAAGTCTTGGCTGGGTCCAAGACATGCACCAACTGTGGCTGACTAGTCTTAGTTGCAGTAGGATGAACTACTGGAGCTTAGTTCTGTAATGCTAAGACAGTTGCTAATAGATCTTTTAGCCTCTTCTCCATCATTTCTATCTTTTCATCCTTTTGTTTGATTTGTGCTAGGAGGTGTTTGGTTGAGTGGGATGTGTCTTCTTGCTTGGGCTCAACACCTTCCACAGTCTGCTGCTTCTGAGGAGGGATCCCCTAGTATCTACCATGCAAACTCCTGCTAAGTCTCCCAACAAATCATCTTCATTGGGATTAAAGCCGATATTCTCCTCATCATACCAATCATATCCTAGGATCTCCTTATTTTCCATGAAATAGTGAGCTACTATATCATCTAAAGATCGATCTATCAAAACTAGCACAAATGCTTTCAACTGAATAATGATGGGATCCACATCATGAACTGTGAGGCACCAGACCTCCCCTGCTGCTGGAGAATCAATCCTATGTGGACTGTACTTGCTAGAAGAAATGTACTCCTGGCTGTCATTGACTCTGAAATGGGTGATAGTCCTAGGAGGCTCTACTATCATAGGTGCAACTGGGCTATCATCTCCTCCCTCTACAACTGCTATTACAATCTCTATGTCTTGCTGAATTGGTGGTGTTGGTGAAGGGAAGACCACTGTGCTTAAGGGTCGCCATTTCTTCCGCACCACAATTAGGGAAGAAGGTCGAGCAAAAGAGCTCAGCCTCGCCACAGTAGGCGGTGTAGATGGAATGGGATCCCTTGGACTTAGCCAGATCACTAACGGGGTGCCTCTTCTCCTCGGATGTGGCCTTCATGGCCTTGGGTAGAACTGTAGATACTACAACGTGAATGGGTGATGGTGGATGAGGGGTAGAGCGGTGAGGTGGAGACACCACCGACTCTCTCAGAATAGAGACCCTCTTCCTATGATGGGTCATACCTGTAAGCATAATACTATCTGCGTGATCAATGCTGGTAGTGCACCAATCAGGAAAATCAATGACTACGGAGGCTGCTAACTGCCGACCAAACCTCCGCCTCTCTCGGCTAGTGATCTGAATTATAGTGCGGGCCTCCCTAGCCCTCTCCTGTCATAAGTGTTTCCCCACACTGCGGGGAATAACATATCTCAAATCGAATTGAGCTCTAACATCTATAAGCTCACCACTGACTGGAAGCGAGCAGGAGGCATATGACCTCCTCTTACGCTAACTAGGTGATAATGAATTGTTGGGAGGTGAAGTATGGATCCTCCTAGCATCCTCTCTCGACTAGAGAGAGGATGAAATTGGTTCCATGTAACTGGGGAAATCAGTGGGCACCTCCTCCCTGGCGGTATGGCCTCCATCTCCCTAGCAATACATGTATGGTACCACTTCGTCATGCAGTTTTTATTCCTCCTCTGAGTCTTGGTAGGGTGAGTGGAGTAAGAACTAGGCCCAACCTCAAAAGCTGGTGAGGCAATCTCTGGGATTAGAGGAGCCTTACCCTTAGAGGGTGCTAATGAATGGGTGCTAGCTCTTACTGGGTCACCATGGGAAACAACCTGGTACACTAGAACTATCACAGATGTTGGTACTGTCATTGGCACTGCTATAGAAACTATCACTACCTTCCTCTTCAGTGAGAGGATATTAGAGTCGGATGGCAATACAATTTGAATGACTGACTTCTGCCCGGCCATTGTGGTCTTGTTAACAGTTATGAGGGGAGTGCCCTCACAAGTAATCCTTGCCCCCTCAAAGCCTCATCCGAAATGAATGAGGTGGGCATAATCAGCACGAGGAAGGCTGGCCTGATCTAGGGCCAAGTCCATCCTATGGTGAAACGTAAACACGTACTTGGGTGCAACCATTTCTGGCAACTAAAACTGAACTGTAACTAAAAACTATCGCTGATCGAGAGTCTATAATGTTGAAAATAAATTTGAATCAGACTTTTGTTGACTTTGAATTTTAAATTTAGAATTTGAACTCATACTCAACATTTTAGAATTGTTAGGTCTAGTTCAAATGTTTTGGAATAGATTTTAAGATTTTGATTGGAAAGAGGAATTGTTTGGATATAGAATCCACTTTCAACAAATTTGGTATGTTGAAAATGGGTTGAAATATTTTTGTTGTAGGGATGCTTACATGGGTTCATATTTGAAGTTTGATTTTGATTTTGAGGACCGTTTATTTAACAAATTTTGGTATGTTAAAGTAAAGGGTCAATTTAATTTTATTTTGAATTTGATATTTTTGGAATTTATTCACTTAGCAAAGTTTGGTATGCTAAGTGAGATGTTTGAAAATAATTTCTTCTTTTGTTTCTTTCTTTGTTTTATTTTGTGTGAATCATGTGAATTTTGAGAATGGAATCTTCACTTATCAAATTTGGGTATGCTAAATGAATAATCCAAATGTTTTGTTGTTTTGAAAAGTGGATCTTTACTTAGAAAATTTAGGTATGCTAAATAAAGGATTCAATGTGATTGATTTTGTTCTTTTGATTTTTTGGAAAGAGGATTTCTACTTAGCAAATTTATGTATGCTAAATAGGAGATCCAAGTGTGCTTTTATTTTGATTTTGTTGAAAAGAGGATTCTTAGCAAATTTAGGTATGCTAAGAAAATCCAAATGTGTTTCATTTTGATTATTTTGAAGAGAGGATCTTTAGCAAATTTATGTATTCTAAGGAAATCCAAAATGTGGTTTATTTTGATTTTTGTTGATTTTTGAAAAGGGGATCCTTAGCAAATTTAGGTATGCTAAGGAAATCCAAGTGTGTTTCATTATTTATATTTTTGTTAAAAAAGAGGATCCTTAGGAAAATTAAGTATGCTAAGGAAATCTAAATGTATTTTGATTTTGAAAAAGAGGATTTTCACTTAGCAAATTTGGGTATGCTAAATGAGAGATCCACATATTGCTTTATGTTTTGAAAAGATGTTTATTGATTTTATTTTGAAAAGAGGATCTTCACTTAGCAAATTTGAGTATGCTAAATGAAGAATCCAAATGTTGTTTTAATTTTGGAAAGATGATTGTTAATTTTAATTTTTGAAAAGGTGTTTGTTGATTTTATTTTTGAAAAGATGATTGTTGTCTCTTATTTTGAAATGAAATCTTCATTTAGTAAATTTAGTATATTGAATGGAGCTATTCATTTGTGCTTTCAAAAAATATGATTGTTGATTTTGACTGAAAATGAAAACTTTCATTCAATAAATTTGAGCATATTGAATGGAAGTGTTCATTTGTGCTTTCAAAAAATGTGATTGTTGATTTTGATTGAAAATCAAAACCTTCATTCAATAAATTTGAGTATATTGAATGAAAGTATTCATTTGTGCTTTTGGAAAATTTGATTTTTGATTTTTGATTAAAAATGAAAACTTTCATTCAATAAACTTGAGTATATTGAATGAAATTATTTATTTGTGCTTTTGGAAAATGTGATTATTGATTTTGATAGAAAATGAAAACCTTCATTAAATAAATTTGAGTACATTGAATGAACATGTTCATTTGTACTTTTAAAAAATATGATTATTGATTTTGATTTTTGGAAAGTGAAGTCCTCATTTAATAAATTGAATAAGGAAGTTCACTTGTGCTTTTTGAAAAGAATGACTTTTGATTTTATTATTATTTTATTTTATAAAAAATTCTACATATAATAATCATGAAGATTGTTAGATGAGGTTGGTTTACAAAAATTTTGTGAAAATATTTTATTATGTGCATTTTGAAAAAAGTGCTTTTTGGATGATATTTTTTTTATAAAAGGATTTATTCTTTTTTTATTTTTGGAATGAACCTTTCCTTACCATAGATATAGTAAGGAGAAAATCTTTAGTTTATTCTTTTTATTTAATTTTTATTTTCACCTATTGGGGAATCCAATAGGGGTTTTAAGATCTACATGGAATGAGGTCCTAAAACCTAAAGTTGTTGGCTAGGTTAGCTTAAGAATGAAATAAATTAAGTGCCAATGAAAAAGAAGGATAGTCTCGGACTTATATAAAATACAAATCCACTATTGATACTTGAAGACAATGATCATTTATCAAAGATGGAGAGAGAAATGTTTCCTAGCAGAGTCTCCAAAAAAATCTGTGGTGAAAATATTCTTGCCTTCATCTATCCTTTCGAAGAGGATAAATGAAATATAAATATTACCCCTTTTGTTAGGGACACCACGTAGATCCACATATGTTCATATTAGGGTGATCGGGTATGACATTGAGGAGAAGTGTACTATCTCGAAAGATAGAAGTCACCACCCTACAATGGACCTAATCACCTCAATAAGGACTCCTAAGGATAATGGGTTTGCATATGTACCAGAGATTCTTCCCCTACTTTACATGAAAAAGTAAAGTAGGATTTATTTTAAACTCGATTTGTTAAGTTCCCTACAAGGGCAAGCCCCCATAATTAATTACATCCTAAGGAAGGGGATTCCTTAGGAATACTCTCAATTAAGGTAAATGATCATTGTCTCCAAAGATTTCAATAGGTAGGACTATCAATCGATTAATTTATTTTTAGAAAATCAAGTGGGATCGACCAAGAGGAGGGAGTTTTGTTCGAAGCCAAATGGAGGTGAGTAGGGGTTGTTTAGGATACTAGGAAGCCTAGTAAATATCCCAAACTATCCTATGGTTGGGCTTTACATTTTTGAAATTGAATTACTTATTTGAGTTGAATTTTTATTAGAAATTTCTGGCTAAGAATTCCATAATACAAGGTTATGGAAATACCTAAGAGGTGAGGATTTTTGCTTATGGTCCATAGAAGGGAGAAGCAACCTCAGAACCTAAATCTAGGGAGCTTTGGCAAGGGCCGAAAGCACAACCTAAATCTAAGGCGATAATGGGTATTTAGTTTGCCTCCACAAGAGAGGACAAACCACCAGACTACTTGGACTTACAACTGCCTAGGGGTGGCCGCCAACAAACTCCTCCTATGATTTTAAATTCATGTAGGCAAGTCATATGATTATGCAAATAGCTAGGTTGTTATTTATTTTAAAAAGAGACTAAGTCCTTAAACTCACCCCTAAGAGACTAGATCATGTAAGGGTATGCTTCAAATGACCTAAATCTAATGCAAATCATATTACATGTTATTTTTATTTTTTGGACAATCATTTGACTCAAGCTTATAGGATTCATATGACTAATGCATGAGAAGTAAAATTATTGGCCAAAATCAACGAGAAGGGAGGAGGCATGTTTCCACCATGGCTCTTAAAGGTCATCCTAAGTTTCTCTAGCAAAGGTGGAAGCTCTGTAATCAAGAGTGAAACAAGATGCTTTTATGCATGATGTTATAAAAGAAAGACTCATCCAGCTAAGGGGTTACTAATTCTTTTATCTTGATTTTAACTTTGGCTTTAAATGAGGTTATGAGTTCTTTATTTTAATTTTGAATTATTAAATTTGGTAAAAGATTTATTTTTTCCTAAGATCCTAATCCACATCCAGGCCATACATCAAGCAATGAAGAAACTATGAAAAATATGTTATCTTAATGCACAAGCTAAATAAATCATCAAATATTTTATAAAGCTAATGCAAAAGAATAAAAGACCAAGTGTGGTCAGGCACCACCGCATAAACTTGAAAATAAATAGGATAGCCAAGCTCTAGCCTCATACAACTCAGATTACAAATGAATTAATTATAATTAAGAAAGGAATTCATGTTATGGGGGTCTTTCATTCTTCTTTTCTTCTTTTTTCTTTTGGTTCCTTCTTTTGGATGGTTGAAAT
The DNA here is from genome assembly GCA_021442155.1 of Cymbidium sinense. NCBI lineage: Eukaryota > Viridiplantae > Streptophyta > Magnoliopsida > Asparagales > Orchidaceae > Cymbidium > Cymbidium sinense. The sequence goes on from CM038215.1 coordinate 126,867,381, forward strand.
GTGGATACTCCAAAGGCTTCATATGGTACATAAGGTGTGATCTTATAACTAATGCTCATCCTAATCCCCCATAATAATCATTCCAAAATCCTAATTTTAAAATTACATGAAATAGGAAATGTAAATATAACTAAAACCTATAAAATAGAGATTAGCTAAAAAACACACATTCCCAAGCATGTATATAAATAAATTGGACTTAGCATCCCACACATGGGTAACCAAGTCCACCTGGCCTATTTTGGATTTTGCTTAAGGGCATAAGCAACCTGCACAGTAAAAGCAGTTACATTTTTATTAAAGTGTCCCTTAAGCACAATCCCCTACATAAGATAATAATTAGACTAAATCATACTATCATTCATTCTACGCACATACACCCTAACATCTAGACTAAAATATAACATTACAAAAAAAATGCAAACATCAAACCATGCACCGCCCTAACATAGGACTAGAAGTGGTGACTTAGCCTAATGTGTGTTCCATGTAAGGTTTGTGTAGTATGCTTAGCTAGGCTTTAACGGTAGGATTTTTTTTTAAAGTGTGAAAAGATTCAACTTAGAAGGGTGGTCTCATTTAAGTTGTTTAGTTGATATGGGTTAATTTTATTTGATGATTTGGTTTAGTTTGAATGAACCTACTTAATTACTAAAGGTTGTAAAGAGAGGAAAAGAGAAGAGAACATCTCTTTCCTCCCTACCTTAAGTGATTTCTAAGGTAGATTCATTAATAATTTTTATTTAGTGAATATTTTATTATGTATTTTAATTAATCAAAAGTTTAGATTTTGTTTAAATAAACCTATTAAAAAAGAAATGCATTTTAAGATTAAGTAAAGTGAATTACTATCACAAAACACACAACATTTTATTTTTTTTCCCACATGTGTATCATGCACATGAATGAATCCAAAGCATATCTGTACATTCGATGCAAGTATTTAGCATACCTTAATAATGAATGCTAAGAGAGGCTACCTAAGGAAACTTGGAATGTTTCATGTATGCATGATTTTGTTAAGTAGAAGAGAGTGATTCTTTTATCGATTTTTCATATGCACATTTACAAGTATAAAAGGCATAAGTGAGTACGGCGTAATTGTTAACCAGGGGTGTAAGATACAAGACATACTTAGGGCTACTTAAAGTCTCGCAACTCGGGGGTTGTCCAGACTAATATATCACTTTTCTTAAATTCATGTATATGTACAAAAGAAATGAATGAACAAGAAAGATACAAAAGTTTGTATTTGTTTGTTTGATTTGGTTATGCAATTCATACGTGTAAGAGTAAGGATGTCCTTCATTAAGTAATAACATAGGAATGAATATGAATAGAGTTAGGCAAGTGTTATGTTCTTTTCAAATGAACTATATACTTTGCCAAATCCTATTCAAAACTATGCTAAAAGAAAAGAAAAAGGAAAAGTACACTATGCAAATCTTCATATTTATGTCCACATGCAAGCTTATAAATAATTATAAGTAGAACACTTTCAATTTTAGGTATTTGATTTATGGATTTTGAAAGTAGTTTTGAATTTAATAGTGATAACTAGCCACATATATTTTTTACTTTATCCAAAACATGCAATTTGACATAAAGAAAACTTTTCATTTTAATTTTATTTTAAAAGACATGAATGCATGATTTTTATATGACATACACATTTAGCATGCTAGGAAAAAAATAAAGTGTTGTAAGCATGTAATTTTATTTGCTCTAATTAATTCTTAAAGACAATCTTATGAAGTAAGATCATTTAAAGAGAATCAAAAATTATTTAAATAGACTTTCATTTTGTTTTGAGTTTGATTTGAATTAGAAACATGTGAGAAGGTTTGCTGATCCTTACCTATTTCCACATGTGTGTATTATTTTAGTTTAATTTCTAGGTGATTTGATTAATCTTAAGCTTTGGTTAGGTTAAGGTGTAGATTAAGTTCATTAATTACTCCTTACATATATCACTTTAACATATTTAATCAAATAATTATGAGCCAATGTATGACATAAAACCATAAGGAGTTTAAATCAGCAATGCATCCTAGGAAAGAAAGGTACCTAATGCAATTGACTCACAATTAATGATTAATTAAGCTAAATGGTTTAATTTAAGTACTTTCATAACCTTTCCCACACATATGGGTTAGGTATTGTTTCCTTAAGTTACTTAAGTTATTGAACACCTAAGCATCTACCTAAGAAGGATTGATTAAGTTTCCAGATTAATTTTGGTTTTGAGAATTTTATCAAGTTAATTTAGTAGGTCATTAGTGGATTAGCCATTAATTAAATTTAGATTTAAAGAAGAAAGAGGGTTTAGGGAATAGCTTAAGAAAAATATCCCAAAATAATTCCATAAACCTCCTAACCACTTAAAAAATGTTTAATTATCTTAATCAAGGAATTAAACCCTTTGTTATATGCTTAAATTAATTATATTAAGAGAGTGATTAGGGGTTAATTAATTAATTTTCCTGATTAACTCATTAATAAATTCCAAGAAAATAAGGGGATGCAAAATTCATCCCACTAAACATACTTGAGAAGTTTGGAATTAATTAATGAAGTCATTAGGGAGTAATTAGGGTTATTAAGTTTTCCAATAAACTCTAATTAAAGAAAATCTACTATTCAAATTCAATTAAAAAAATTTTATTGGATTCTCCTGTGACTTATCTTTAAAATGAACCTAATTTTATATTTTTTGTAATTTTCTACAATTAGTTATGAATTTAGAAAATTTCAATTGATTTAAGTGATTTTTATGAATTTTGTTAATTTATTTTAATAAAATAAATCATTTGACACTCAACATTCAATATCTTTTAATCCAAAGGTCATTTTTAATTGAAATTTTTATGGTTAGTGTAGTTTAACATCAATTTTAATATATGAAAATTTCAACATAATATAACATGTATTTTTTGGTTTAATTAAAGAAATTTGATGTTTACTAAAACTCAAATTAAGCTCAAAATACTTAGTGAAATTTGAGGATTTTGGCTTTGTTGGATTCCTCTTATTGGATTCCTCTTAGAAAGACAAATCCAATGAGCCATTGTTTGCAATTTTTGGTTAAGTATTTTATTTTTTATGAAATTTTGAAATTTTAGGTGATGTAAAGTAATTTTTTAAATAAGGAAATCAGATTTTTCTATTTAACATAGTTAGCGTGCCGCGCACCACTGATGTGGCAACGCAGCGCCATTTGGCACCACACAATTGGATGTGTGGTGCCACATGGCATGCATGCCATGTGACACTGTGCAATTGGCGCGCGATGCCGCGTCAACCTTTAGAGCGAGAAGACTGGTCAACACATTGAGAGCAACCGACGGTTCACTCCGGACAGTCCGATCACTGATCGGATGGTCCAGATCAGATTTTGGGATCAGAGCGTGATCTGAGCCATTCGACCATGCGAATTGTGTGATTGGACGATCAGATCATCCGTGATCAAGGGACGAATCCGCTTCCGCGTAATTGAGCCCTTTGATCCTATGAGCGTGAGATCAATGATCACAGATGGTGAACAAAAAAATCAGGATTTTTTTTTGGAAAAAAGAGAGATTCTAAGTGAAAACTTTCAAAATAGACTCATTTTTGCATCGATTCGCACTGAAAAAAATTCCATTCTCTAATTGGGATGATTTAAAGTAAAAATGCAAGATTATCTAGGGTAGATTCCTAAAAATCATGCAAAAACTATCACAAAATGAAGGATCCTAGGGCCGGCTACAGTTTTTGAAGGTTACCTCACTGGGGATGATTTCCGGCGGTGGTGATGACCTGAGTGCATTGTTGAGTGAGGGAAGAGGCCTTGGAATGAGCTTGGATCTTCTCCTTCACATCAAAATGAAGTTTCTTCTAGTGATTTGGGAAGATTTGAAATGAGTTAAAAGTAAGTTTGATCAAATTTCATGTCATTTCAAGTTCAATTGGTTTAATTTGGGTTAATTTGACCCATTTGGGTCAAATCGAGTCAAATGGGTTAGGTTGGCCAATTGGTCAAATTAGGTCAAACCAAGAGTTGGGTCAAGTTTAAATGACTATTTAGAGTATATTGGTTCAATTGGTTTCAGTTAATTTGGTTTAATTTGGATTTAATTTAAATTTTAGCCAATTTGATTTTTTTAGTTAATTTGGGCTAAGTTGACCCAATCGATCAAATTAGCTTGAATCATAACTTGGTTTGAGTTTGGTTGATCATTTGGAACATATTGTAGGTTTTGGTTTCAATTAATTTTGGTTTGGTTTAATTTCAAGTTGATTTGACCTTTTATGTCAAGTTGGGTTCAAGGTCAATTGGGCTAGGTTGGGTCAAGTTGGCCAATTTGGTCAAATTGGGTTTCATTGAGGCTTTGGTTAAGTTTAATAATCAATTTAGAGTGAACTTGAGACATTGGTTGCAATCAATTTGATTTAGGTTGCAATTTGGCTAGTTTGGGTTCATGTGGGTTAAAGGGTTAACTTGGTTAATGGGTTAGGTTGACTTGGTTTGGCCCAATTCATGATAATTGATTAACTTATGATGATCGACAAACATGACATGAAGTTTGGATTGTCTTAATTCACTATGATTTAGATTGAATTGAATTTTGGTGTATGTAAGTCAAATTGTCCACTTTGGGTCAAGTGAGCAAATTTGGTTTAGTTGGATTGATCAAGGCTTGATTCAAGTTTGGTTGAACTCACATATGGATTCATGATTGAAATATAAATCTATTTGCAAGAGATTTGAAGTCAAATGGGTTTCGATTCATTTGACAATTTCAAGTTCAAAGGATGAACATGAGTTTGACTTGGGTATGATTTTTGAATTTAGTTTTTGTCAGAGGATTGAAGTTTATATTTATATTTGGATTCATGATTGAAGGATTGATTAAATCATGAAGAAAAATCAAGGGTTTGGCTTGATTTTAATTTAATTTGGCTAAGTTTAAGAATTTGACCTGAAAGGCTTAGGTTGGATTTTGGTTGAATTTGAGTTTGAGTTTTGAATTTGGTTTTGGATATTTGAATTTATAACTCATTTATATTTGTGAATATAAATGCGAATATAAATGGGTTATGAGAAATTTTCTTAAATTTGAATTGATTTGGATTTGATTTGAGCTAAGTCCATAAGATAGAATCAAACGGCTTAGGAAAGATTTTTGAAATTTGAATTTGAGTTTTGGATTCAGTTTGATTAATTTGAATTATATTTCATTTATATATGTGAATATAAATGAGAATATAAGTTGGTTATGAGAAAATTTCTTGAATTTGAATTGATTTGGATTTGATTTGAGCAAAATCCATAAGATATAATCAAAGGGCTTAGGATAGATTTTTGGAATTTAAATTAGATTTCAATCATGGGTTTTGATTATTTGGAATTGATTCATGATTCAAGAAAATCCATTGAAATTGATTCAAAGTTTGATTTGGTATTGAAGTTGATATGAGTTTGGAGTTGATTTGAATTTGACTTGAAGGAAGGAATTGAGGAGTTAGTTCAAGCTATAGGGTAGGAAAATTTTTCTAGCATCCCTAAGGCATGACCTATTCCTATGGTTAACTCTTCTAAGTCTCTAGGGTTAGGTTAAGTGTTCACCTAATCACTAGATGTGCCTTAAGACTAAGGAACTCTTAAAGACTAAGACAAGCCCTATGTCTAAGATAGAGGAGTTGAGAACTCATTCTAAAAATGAGGTTAACAAAGGGCGCCCAATAGGTGTGGTGTTACTGACAATGTACACCGCACGTATTGGTATTGACCGAAATGATCAACAACATTGGATGATCATAAGCGTTAATAGAAATGATCTACTCCTAACTCAAGGTGTAGAAGGAATCTAGAGCTTAGTGTAATGTGGCTCTACTTATGTCAATGACATAAGAGAGGGAAAGAGAAATCCACTAGGGATTGGTATGTGAACCTTCCACTAAGGGAAAAGGTTCAAATCATCAATTGAGGGATGAGAGATTTGATTTGATTTGAGTCTCATTAGGGAGAAATTTAAATTTGTTTAATTAAATTCCACTAGGGTAGAGGGTTGAATTTGTTTCAATTTATTATTTGTTTAATTGTGTTTGTTTTGACTCCACGGGGATAGAAAACTGAACTTTCCACTAAGGAAGCAAGTTCAAGTCATCCACAAGGGAGGGGTTGGGAAATCCACTGAGGGATTAGAATTCTAAGTCTGTTGGGGAGCTAGGAAGATTTGCATCTCATTGAGGAGAAGCAAAAGATTGGATTTGGATTGATTGATTAATTTTGTTTTGTTTGTTTCAGATTTTTAATTTTGGGTTTTGAAATGGACCCTATTAGTTTACGATGGATCATACTGAGTAGGAGCCATGGAGGCCTAGACCTGACCTAGATTTACCAATCCAAAAGGGTAGTATACTAAACACATAGTAGGACTATCCAACCAAACGGATGTGCTTTGGTGTGCAGCTGCTGTATTAGGAAGAAATCATAGTAGACTTACATCCTCCAAAGTAGGGACCAGTTGCTGGGGTGACCTACACATATAGTTTGATTATAATCTCCTTTTAAATTCTCTTAGGTTATTGAACACCTAAGAATCTATCCAAGAACTGAATGACTAAGTTCTTGACTAATTTGGTTTTGGATTTGATTATTTAAACTATTTAATGAAGTGATTAAGTCATTAATCAATTGTAAGTTGATTAAGTGTTTATCCAAATGAAATAAACTTAAGGGAAAGATTGGAAAAGAGGTCCTCATCTCATTCCCTATGTTCATTCATTATTTCATAATGATTAACACATTTAATTATTGAATTTATCAATGTTTAACATATTGATTAATCATTTAATTAATTAGGAGAGTGATTAAGAATGAGGCAATCAATTCTCCTAATTAATCAAGTAATAAATCCCAAAAAAATCATGGGAGGTAGAGGTCATCCCACTAATCAATCTGAAAAAATTTGGAATTAATTGCTAGAGAAATTAGGGAGTAATTAGCTTAATTAAATTTTTTTAATAAAATCCAAATTGAGTGAAAATTACTGTTCAAAATTAATTGATTTTCATTATATATTTTCTCGTCTGAATTATCTTAATTACATTATAGTTTCACTATAAAATAAGATTAATTAGGCCTAATTAAACTCTAATCTCATCGAGCCACGTGGTGGCTGATGCGGTGCACTAACGTGACTCACTTTCCATGTGGCATGATGGGATAGGTTATTTAAGTTGTTACATCCGTCAGCTGAGTCATGTGGTGAAAGACGTGCTTTCTCTATGGGCCGTCTGATCTAAGATTGGATGGCTGAGATTAATCCCATGGTTTAGGCTTAGAATCACAGTGGATCTATCTTGATCTTATCACATTTATCCGTTCCAATCACATGAAATGGATGTTGTGTGATCTGTCTCCCAACTGACGAGAGACAGATGTTTTCCGTCGATCGTCGCTCAATTCGAGCTCACCCGAGCTCGAATGGAGCTCAAATTCATCCCACACCTTCAGGGAAGCACAAGCAATTCATCTAATGGTGGAGATCACATGACTTGACAATTTCTTTCACAAAGGACTAAGCAAGATTTTCTATTCCTACAATTTCAATGGCATACCTCGCCAGAGGCTATTACTGACACTTCCAACGGAGGAGGAAGCTTCGCCTAGTAGAGATGAAGCTTGGTTGAATGGATCTGGTATTGTTGGAAGTGGTTTGCTCAGTTGACCAAGATCATCTTAAATGGTGATCAGCCTTGATCAAAGTGGTGCTTCCCGTGGCTTGGAGACTTGGGAAATGATTCGATTGAGCTTGCCTTAGTCCAAGGATGGCGTGCATAAGGTTAGTTTAATTTTAGTTGAGAATTGAATGAGTTGGATGTGGAGTTCACCTCCCCTATTTTGACTTTGAGTAAATTCAAAAATGGGAAATGAGGGAGCTCGAGAATGGCTTGGAAAAGCTTGGGGAGGCTTCAATTCAACCTCTCTAGCTCTGAGGAATTGATTGCTTGTGATTTGAATGAGAATGTGAGGGGGTATATCTCCCCCTCCTTAGATTGGATTGTGAGATGCTATTTTGCCATTTTGGCTCAATGGCTTGGATTGGAGGCACGGTTTGAGCTACAAAACATCCTACATGGGTTGTTTTGGGTAGTGGACTGAGGGAGAGTGTATGCCCATGTGAGTGGTGAGTGTATTTGGTGATCCAAGTGTTCAAATGTGATTGGGGAGGTCAGTTTGGCCTTGCCTTGGGACATGGCCAACCCAAGCTCATTGGATCAAGTTCACCATCCTCCTTGGTGTCCATGAGGACCACTAGAAAGATGCCAAGTGGCCTTGAAAAAGAAATGGACAAATTTCAAGTGAATTTGGCCATGGGATATCCTTTGACCTAAGGTCAAAGTGGTCATTTGGCTATGACTTTAATTTAGGCTGATTTGGAATGATTCAAAAATGGGTTGGGCCAAATTTCAAGTGATTTGGAGTTGATTTGATTTGAATTGGCTCAATTTGACTCATTTAGGTCAAGTTGGGTTAGGATGACCAATTGGTCAAATTAGGTCAAACCATGGGTTAGGTCAAGTTCAAATGGTCATTCGGAGCCTATGGGTATCATTGGTTTGGTTTAATTTGGTTTAGATTTGGTTTTGGTTCATTTAGGTTCATTTAGGTCAAATGGTTCAGGTTGACCAATTTGACCCAATTGGGTTAGGTCATGGGTTGGTTTAGGCTTGTCCGATCATTTGAATTGTATTGCAAGCATTCGTTTCAATCAATTTTGATTTGGATTGATTTTAAGTTGATTTTCCTTTTAGGTCAAGTTGGGTTCATGGTCAATTGGGCTAGGTTTGGTCTAATTGGTCAATTCAAGCTTTGGTCAAGTTCAATATTCAATTTAGAATGAATTTGACCCATTAGTTGCAATCAATTTGGCTTAGATAAAGATTTGACCCATTTTGGCTTTTTAGGTCAATTTGGATCAATTTAGGTCAAGTGGCCAATTAGGCTTGGTTTGGCTCAATTGATGGCTTGGTCATGTTCAATCATTGATTATGAATGGGTTTGGGTCAATGGTTTCAATCAATTTAACATATGATAGATTTTGACTAGTCTGGGTTTAATTTGGGCTAAATGTTGACTTGGTCAAAGGCTAGGTTTGACTTGGTTTGACCCAATTTGAGTGATTGATCATTCTAGAATGATTGTTGATCACAATGAGAGGCTTAGATGGGTTTTATTCAATCCAATTTAGGTTGGATTAGAATTTGGCTCAAAAAGGTCCTTTAGGTCACTTTGGGTCAACTGAGCCTAAGTGGGTTAATTGGCTTGATAAAGGCTTGATTCAAGTTTGGTTGAGCTCACATATGGACTTATGATGGAAATATAAATTCAATTGCAAGTGATTTGGAGTTAAATAGGTTTTGGTTCATTTGGCAATTTCAAGTCAAAAGGGTGAACATGGGTTTGACTTGGGTTAGTTTGATTTTGGCTTGGTGATTGGAGTTTATGTTTATATTTGGGCATGTGATTGAAGGAGTGATTATTTGAAGAGAAAATCCAAGGGTTTGGATTAATTTGAGAATGATTTGGCTAAATCCAAGAAATTGTCTTAAAGGATATAAGTTGGGTTTGGATTTGAGTTTTGAATTTATATTGATTTGATTTTGGCCATTTGAATTTATATTTCACTTATATTTGTGAATATAAATGATCCATGAGAGAATCATGTGAATTGAGTGATTTGATTTGAATAGCTAGGTAAAAAGTTTGGAAAAGGGGTTTTGATTTGGTTTAATTTATATTCATTTGATTTGGATGACTTGGGTGCCAATTTCATTTATAATTATGAATATAAATGATGGAATAAGTGATTTATAAATAACTCACTTGGCTTTAGGTTGATTTGAAGGGTTTGGTGAAGCTTATGGATGTGATTCATAAGGCTTAGGAAGGTTTTTGATTTGAAATTGATCATGGGTTTCAATCATTTGATTTGGAATTGATTCATGATTTGGATTTGAATTTGAGGTTTGGTTTGAATGAAGGAAGCAAAGATTGGGTTGAAGCTATAGGGTAGGCAAGTCCACTTAAACCCTTAATGAATAACTTATTCATATGGCTAACTCTTTTAAGCCTCTAGGAATAGGTTAAGTGTTCACCTAATCACTAAAAGTATCTCAAGACTAAGAAACTCTTAGTGTTTAGAGGAGTCCTATGTCAAAGATGGAGAAGTTTAGAGCTCACTCCAAAAGCGAGGTCAACACTTGTTTAGGAGGACGTAAGTCTACAAGCTTTTCTCTTAAGTTGGCCATTGCACACCGAAAGGCAACCCTTAGGTTGGTTAGTCTTACCTCGTAGCCGGTAGACAATCCCTTTGGATTTGTAAATCTATGATAAGTCTAGCTGATATTAGATCCTTCTTAGTAGATCCATCAGACACCGACAGGGTCCATCTAAAATTAAATTGATTTTGACTATTCTTGAATCGATATGAGTCCCCGGTGGCATTCACTCAAATAGTCGCCTTAGGTCGGGTTAGATTTATTGTGCTATCAATCAATCACCCCAGTGGTTCCTTGTTTAGGAAGTTGTAAGTCTACAAGCTTTCTTCCTGACTTCACCATTGCATACCGAAAGGTGCCCCTTAGGTTGGTTAGCTCTACCCCGTGGTCGGTAGACTTTCCATTTGGATTTGTAAATCTAAGACAGGCCTAGGCTGATGTTGGCCCCTTCTTAGTGGATCCATCGTACATCGATAGGGTCCATTTCATCAAATCTATCATCCTCCCTCCAGTGGAGTCCAAATTAAATCCATCTTATCTCCAGCGGATCTGAGCTCATATCTCCAGTAGATGCGTGCTCAAAACCAAATCATATCCTCTCCTTATTGGAGCTTCAAATCATAAGCCAACAAATCAAATTCTCATCCCCAGTGGATGCCCATCAATTAAATCAAATTAAATTTCTATCCAGTGACACGCAAATCATATCCTCTCTCTAGTAGAGCCCTCATAAAATCAAACTAAACCAAATTCCTATCCCTAGTGGATAACCTGAACCTGCTTCCCTAGTGGAAGGTTCATGCACTCATCCCTAGCGGATCTTTTCTCCCCAAATCATATCAAACCAACTCAAATACTTATCCTTTATGGATAATCTGAACCTACTACCCTAGTGGAAGGTTCACATACTTGATCCCTCAGTGGATTCTTCCTTCCTCTCTTATGCACTTGGCATAAGATGAGTTACATTGCACTAAGATTTTGATTCTGTCTACACCTCAGGTTTAGGGATAGATTATTTTTGCTTGTGATCCTTTGGATGTTATTGATTGTCTCAGTCAACACCAATATGTGTGGTATGCCTTGTCAGTTACACTACACCTATTAGGGGTCCTTTTGTTAACCTCACTTATGGAGTGAGTTCTCAATTCCCTCATCATAGATCTAGGACTCTTGTAGACACTAAGAGTTTCTTAGTCTTAAGATACTTCTAGTGATTAGGTGAACACTTAACCTAAGCCTAGAGATTTAGAAGGGTTAATCATAAAATTAGGCCATGCCTTAGGGACTTAAAAAAATCACCTACCCTATAGCCTAAACCCAATCCATGTGCACCTTCTTAAATGCAATCCAAATTCAAATCCCAAACCCAAACCTCAATTTTAACCCTAATACCAAATCTAAATCCAAATTCCAAACCAAATGATTGAAACCCATAATCAAATCCAAAATCAGAACCCTTTTTAAGCCCTTTGATTTTATTTTATGGACTTAGCCTTAACTAAATCCAAATCAATCACAATTCATTTAATTTTCTCAAATATCAATTCAATCTTTCAATCAAACTATCAAATTTTAATTCAAATCTGACTTCAAATGATTCAATCCCATGATCAAATCCAAACTCAACCAAATTTTTGTCTAAGCCCTTTTAACCTACATCCATGAGCTTGGATAAATTTGCTTTCAATCACTCCAAACTCAAGTGATTTTCTCATAAATCATTTATATCTTTATTTATATTCTCAAATATAAATAAAATATAAATTGAAAAACCCAAAACCAAACTCAAAATTAAACCAAAACCTAATTCAAGCCTTTTAAGCTAATTTTTTGTACTTAGCCAAATCATACCCAAATCAACTCAAAACCCCTGGATTTTCTCTTCAAACAATCATTCCTTCAATCATTTTCTCAAATATAAATATAAACTACAGTCACCAAGCCAAGATCAAGCTAACCCAGGTCAAGCCCATGTTGACCCCTTTTGACTTGAAATTAGCATATGAACCAAAATCCAATTCAATTCAAATAAAAGTGAATTAAGCCAATCCAAACTTCATGTCATGATTGTTGATCATCCTAGGTTAATCAATTATTATAAATTAGGTCAAACCAAGTCAACCTAGCCCATTGATCAAGTCAACCCTTTAACCCATATGCACCTAAACTAGTCAAATTGCATCCTAAATCAAATTGATTACAACCAATGGCTCAAGTTGATTTCAAATTGATTATTGAACTTGACCAGAGCCTCAATTGAGCTCAATTTGACCAATTGGTCAACCTAACCTAACTTAGCCCAAACTAACCTTTAGGGTCAAATCAACCTAAAACCCAATCAAATCTAAATTGAATTTAACCAAAGCCTATAATATATTCCCAATAATCAACCAAACCAAAACCAAGCCATGATTTAATCCAATTTGGTCAATTGGGCCAAATTGGTCAACTTAGCCCAAATTGACCTAAAGGATCAAATTGGCCAAAATCCAAAATAAATACAAATTAAACCAAATTGATTGAAACTAATTGAGCCAATGTACTCCAAATGATCATTTGAACTTGACCTAACCTTTGGTTTGACCCAATTTGACCAATTGGTCAACCTAACCCATTTTGACCTAATTTGGCCCAAATGGGTCAAATTGATCCAAATTAAACCAAATGAACTCCAAATGACATGAAATTTGGTCCAACTCACTTTAACTCATGTCAAATATGCTAAAATTAAATCCAATATCAAATGACCACTTTGCCCTTGGGTCAAGGGCATCCCATGGGACAAGACACTTGCCCAAGTTGTCATTTCTCTTTCTTGGCCACTTGACACTCATTCATTGGACCACATAGGCACTAAGGACACTGACCATGTGACCCAAGAGGTGGTTAGAGTATCCATGACTCATGGGGACGTGAATTCACCTAACCACTCCCATTAGATCACATGGCATGAAGGACTCCCACCTCCCCTTGCTAGGACACTCATTTTTCCTTCATGACAGTGACTTTCCATGCCTTAGCCAACCAAAATGAGCCACCTACGATGAGTCCCTTCCATTCCCAACCACCCCAAGCCAAATGACACTCATTTTGGAGCCAAAATCAAAAAGAGAGGGGATTTTTGGCCACATTTGAAACAAAAAATAGAGACAACAAAACTCATCATATTCCCCTCATTTCCATCCCCTAGAGCTCCCAAACTAACCAGCACTCATTCCCACTTAATTTTTGACTAAATGCAAATAAAATCAAGTGCATTCTGATAATAAAGTAGCAACCATCAGTAGATACATCATTTCAAAGTGAAGGCAAAGATCTAAGCTCATTCTAAGGCTTCTTCCCCCAGTCAAGAGTGTGCTCGAATCATCACAACCACCGACAACCATTTTTGGTGAGGTAATCTTCAAAAACCCATAGTCGGCCTTAAGATTTCTTATTTTACGGTGATTTTCATGTGATTCTAGGAATTTCCTTAGAAAACCCTTATATTTTTCATTATATTTAGTCCCAAAACCAATATATAAGTTTTTTGATGTAAATCACCACAAAAATGAGCCCATTTGGGTGAGATTTCATTGCAATTTTGGAAAAAATTGTTCTACAATGTTTTCACCCTGCTTTCTTCCGTTGAAAAGAGCCATATCCCATGATTCGTGGAGATCGAATGCCTGCATCCTTTGCTTTTATCCTTAGATTGTGCGGATATGATCTAGACCATCTGATTTGTGATTTGATAGTCTGAATCGAATTGCACAACATTTTTACTATCACCTATGATTTTTTGCTTGATGGCTGACATGCCACAGCCTTGTCGCATCGGCCAAACATGATACATTACCGCGATTTCAGAAAGTTGAGACTCGCTAAGTAGGAAAATCCTAATTTTCTTATTTTAAAAATTATTTAAATCACCTAAAACTTTAAAAATTTATAGAAAATAAAATATTGAATGAACAATTATAAATAAGGGCTCGTTGGATTCATTTTCCTGAGAGGAATCCAGTGAATCTAAAATACCCAAAGTTTACTGGATATTTTGAGCTTAATTTGAGTTTTAATAAAACTTAAATTTTATTAATTAAGTGACAATACACATCATATTAAGTTAAAATTTTCACAGATTGAAATTGCAGTTAAAATCTACTTGTCATAAAAATTTCAAATCAAAATAACTTCTGGATTGAAAGATATTGAATTTTGAAGCTCAAATGATTTATTTAATAAAATAAATTAACATACTTCATGAAAATCATCTTAATCAATTGAAATTTTCAAAAAATCATAACGAATTGTAGAAAAATTCTAAAAAAATGCAAATAAATACTCATTTTTAAGGTATTTCAGAGGAGATTAATTTAAATATAATTTTAGTTAATTTTGAGTAGTAATTAAGGCTTAATTTAGATTTAACTAAAAATTTAATTAGCTTAATTTCTATCTAATTACCCAAGTAATTAATCCCAAAAATTTTGAGGTCAATTAATGGGATGACCCCTGCCTCCCATTATTTTCTTGGGATATATTGCTTTGTTAATTAAGAAAATTGCTTGTCTTAGCCTTAATTACTCTCTTAATTAATTAGGTAATTAATTAACATTCTAAATAGTAAGAAAATAATTAATTAAGCTTATTAATCATTGTGGAACAGTGAGTGGGCATGGGCAATGATGTTGGGACCTCTTGCCCATTCTTTCCCTAAGTTAATTTCACTTTACTTGAAATCAATTAATTTGTAATTAATTAATGGTTTAATTCATTAATTAAATGGCCTAATTTATTAAATTGAAATCATAACTATTCCAGAACTCATCTATATAACTCTTGGACAGCTCTTTGGGTGTTCATTAACCTAAAGAGAGAGAGTTAATGAAATTATGATTAGCTCACAGGTGTGAGAAAACTATAAGAGTAATTAAGTGAGTTCCTTAAGTTTAATTAATTAATAATTATGAGTGTGTGTGTGTGTGCATGTATGATACAACTAGTGGATGAAAACCATAATTTAATCAAATCAAATTCTACTTTTGCATGATTCTCATTCTTATAGTTGCTTATACATCTATATGTATTTGAGGATAATGGGCATATTATTCTGGACATCCCAGGGATGCAGAGCTTTAAGTAGCCCTAAGGAGGTTCCTACCTCACTCCCTTGGTGTAGAAGAATGGCGATGTCTTGCTTAAAACTCTTATACATTTGTGTGTACATTTGACTAATGAATGAAAATCCCTTTTTTTTTATTAAAAATAAACATGTAGTCATATTTGGTTCAAGTGGTTGGATTACTTAGTCATGTAACTTAAAGCTCTTTGCTTATGCTTTTGTATAAGAATTTAAATAGAGCTTTAAATTAATATGATAAAATAATTTAACTAAATGAAACCTCAATTCTAAATACATTTGCTTACATTCATCATTCAAGTGTGCTAAAATATAAATTGCATGTATATGTATATTTAAGACTTAACCATATGCATGCAATATATGATGGAAAGAGATAAATAAACATGTGTCATGTGATGGTAGTTCATTTCAGTTAATCTTGAGATGTCTTTCTTATTAAATGAGTTCATTTAAAGTGAACCTAAACTTAGCACTAATTAAAATATATAATAAGTCATTCACTAAAGAGAATTGATTAATTAATTGGCTTTAGAAATGACTGAAGGTAGGGATAAAAGAGACTGGTCCTCTCTATTATTCTCTTCATAACATTATTTTACTAAGTGTAAATCAAGTGAAATAAAAGAAAATGTTAAGTAAAACTTACAAATCAATTAAAGAACTTATAGTGAAACCACCATTTAAATTGAATCTTTTTGCACTTAGAAAACTTTAACTCTAAAGCCAAGTTAGGACATACCAGATAAGCCTTAATATACACACATTAGATTTAGTCATCACTTCTAGCTTTATGTTAGGGCGGTGCATGGTTTGATGTATATTTTGTTTTGTGAGGTATTATTTTAGACTGGATGTTAGGGTGTATGTTTCGTAGGCTGGATGTTAGGCCGTTATTAGCCTAATTATATCTTTTGCAGGGAATTATACTTAAGGGGCCGCTCAAAAATAAATATAAATTCTCTTTTTGCAGGTTTCTTAAACCCCTAAGCATAATCCAAGATAGGACAGGTGGGCTTGGCTACCCATGTGCAGGGTGTTAAGCCCAAATTATAAATATAATTACTTGGGTGGATTGTATGTTTAGCTAACTTCTATTTTGCAGGTGTATTTAGATTTACTTTTCCATTTAAATGTAATTTTATAATTAGGAATTAGGATTAGTGCTATGGAGGATTAGGATGAGCGGAGGCTAGAAGGCTTTGTCTTGGGAGGCCCCGTGATACCTTTGAAGCAAGCACATCCAAAGCAAGCTCAAATGAAGAAAAGGAAGAGATATGAAGATTTAAGACCCCCATAGCATGTATTCATCATTAATTATAATTATTCTTTTGTCTGGGTTGTATAACGGTAGAGCTCGGCCACTTTTTTTTTGGGTTGTATGGTGGTACCTGACTGCACTGGCCTTTTATTCTTTTGTAGTAGCTATAAAATGTTTGGTGTTATGTTTAGCTTGTGCATTAGAAATGGCATGCCTCTTCATAATTTTTTTATGATTGGTGTTTGTTGTATGGCCTGGATGAGATTAGGCTCTTAGGGAAAAATAAATCTTTTTTACCCAACTACAACTCATAATTAAATTTCTAAATAACTCCTAACCTCCTATAAAGCCTAGGATATGATCAAGATAACTAAAAGATTTAACAACCCATTAGCTGAATGTTGTATGTTTTACAACATGCATATCATATTATTTTACTCTTGAAAATAGGGGATTTCCATCCTTACACGATAGGGGAATGCCTGACCTTTGAGGGCATCCCTTGTGATGGAAAACACCCATTTCTCGCTGATTTAGCCAATAATCCAATTTCATCATGCATATTGGCATCAAAATCCCAAAGCCTTTGCCAAAATGAAGTGTCAAATACAAATCAAAGTTGAAAAGATTTGCATTATACTAAGTCATTACTCATACCACTCATGCTCTAGTCTCTTTAGGGAGTGAGTTTAAGGACTTTAGTCTCTTTCTAAATGATAACAACCTAACTATCTTGCAATCCATATGACTTGCCACTCCAGGCGGTTGTATGTCCAGCAGTCGGATGATTTATCCTCTCTTATGGAGGTAAACTATATACCCATCTCTGCTTAGATTTAGGTTGTGCTTCGGTTCTTGCCAAAGCTCCTTAGATATAGGATTCGAGGTAGCTATTTCCTTCAGGCTACAAGCATAAATCCTCACCTCTTAGATATTTCTATAATCTTATGTTGTGGGATTATAAGTCCTATCCTTCTAATAAAATTTCAATTCAATCATGTAATTCTCCTCAATTTTAAACATATAAAACTCAACCATAAGATAGATTAGAGTACTCACTAGGCCTCCTAGTATCATGAGCATCCCCTACTCATCCCATTTGGCTTCCAAAAATAATTCTCTCCTTTTGATATCTATCCCATTTGATTTTTCAAATATAATCAATCCTTTGATAGTCTAACCTCGAAATCTTTGGAGACCCTAATTGCATGCTTTAATTGAGAGTATTCTTAAAGGATTTCATTCTTTAGGATGTAATTAACTATGTGGACTTACCTCCATAGGGAACTTAATGAACCTGGTTTAAAATAAATCTTGCTTTACTCTTCCATATAAAGTAGGGGAAAAATCTTTGGTACATTCAAAGACCCATCATGCCTTAGGAGTCTTATTATGTGATTAGGTCCCTTACAGGGTGGTGATTTCTATCTTTTAAGATAGTGCATGATTCTTTAATTTTGTACCCAATCACTTTAATAAGTATCCCTTAAGATCTGTGTGGTGTCCCACATCCCAAAAATAAATACCATATATTTTTATTGACTCTATTGGGGATGGTTTCTCTCTCCATCTCTAGTAGATTATTCTCTCCAAGCATCGATAGTGGACTTATATTTCATATGAGTTCAAGACTATCTTTCCTTCTATTGGCACTCAGCTTATTTCATTCTTAAGAAAAGCTCGCCAACATCCTCTAGGTTTTAGGACCTCACTCCTTGTAGGTCTTGAAATCCCTATTGGATCCCCTAATAGATGAAAGATAAAATCAACTAATGAAAGGAGACGAAAAAAATTTAGAACCTCTTTACCACTAGCTTGGTGAGGCAATGTTTATTTCAAAATGTAAAGAATGATTGATTTATAAAGAAATCAACCAAGTTTGATTTGGTTTAAAGGGGATTTTGGCTAAGCACATGAAGGTGGTTCATATGGCTTAAGAAGGGATTTTGGAATTTGATTTTGATTTTGGGTTTCAATCACTTGATTTAGAATTTGGATTGGAATTTGATTTGAGATTGAGTTTGATATTTGCTAAAATCAATTGAATTGGGGTTAATTTGATCTTGGTTAAGGCTAAGTCCATAAGACAAAATCAAAGGGCTTAGGAAGGTTTTTTTTTAATTTTAATTTGATCTTGGGTTTCAATCATTTGATTTGGATTTGAATTTGAGGTTTGTTTTAAGGAAAAAAAAGCATGGATTGGATTTAAGGCTAGAAGGTAGGAAAGTTTTCCTAAATCCTTAAGGCATGACCTATTCCCATGGCTAATCCTTTTAAGTCTCTAAGCTTAGGTTAAGTGTTCACCTAATCACTAGAACTGTCTTAAAACTATTGAGCTCTTAGTGTCTGTAAGAGTCCTAGATCTCTTATGAGGGAGTTGAGAACTCACTCCAAAAGTGAGGTCAACATCTATATTAAGTGGGAATTCACCTCCAACTAACAAAGCAGAGAAGAAAATGAAGTCTCTTATAAGAGATTCCACATGTACTCCAGACTTACTAAAGTACCTAACTAAGATGCAACCAAAGGGTGTTTCTAATGCCAGGTTAAAAGGTTATTGGGAGAGAAATAAGAAAGTCATGAGTAATTTTCTACCAGTTTTTACAATTTTAGTATTCAAATATTACTATTAGATTTCATCAAATTATGTTTTTAATGTTACAGAGAAGAATGAACAAGTAGCAACAGCTACAGAACATAAAAGGTCACCCATTAGAACACCTTTTCTATAATGCTAGAGTGTTTTTCAGAGGAATGCAGGTATAATACTTTATTTCTGCTGTTAGATTACAACAGCTGATATGATGTTCTTAAATTTTAGGGTTTTCACTCCAGCTCAATAGTAAGTCAATTGACAGAAGGATACACCAAGCTGATGATGGATATCATTAGAGGGAGACATTATAATGCATTAAACAGAGGGACAAATATATTTTAGTTACAACTTTTTTATGTTTAGTTGTAGCCCAATTTTTTATGTTTAGTTGCAACCCAATTTTAATGTGTTCATATAAATGTCTGATTTTTTACACAATTTGAATGAATGTATTTTAATTCACTATTACAATGTTGTATTTTGAAGCTCAACTCAACATATTTTCAGTGAAGTGAATTAAATTTGCATACAATATTCCAAATGTGTAATTTATGAACCTTTATGTAATGTTGACAGAGTATGAAATAATTGAGATCAATGATAAGAAGTCCCCCCATTATTTAAATTTAGGAAATAAGGCTATACACTCCAGGGTGTACACTCCACGGTGTACAGATGGTACACTCCATGGTGTACAGAGTGTACTCTCTGGAAAAATGACCAAAATTCTTAATTCCTGTTTAAAACCACTCCAAACAGCATATAAAAATATTAAGATCCTTAATTGGAAGTCGCCCCATTATTTAAATTTTAGAAATAAGGTTATACACTTTAGGGTGTACAGAGTGTACACTCTAGGGTGTACAGACTGTACACTCCAGGGTGTATAAACTATGCACACTGGAGAAATGACCAAAAATTCTCAATTCCTATTTAAAATCACTCCAAACAGCATATAAAATCATTGATATCAATATTTGGGAGTCCCCCACTATTTAAATTTAAAAAATAAGAATGTACACTCTAGGGTGTATAGAGTGTACACTCTAAGGTGTACATAGTGTACACTCTAGAAAATTGACCAAAAAATTCTCAATTCTTATTTAAATACACTCTAAATAGTGAGAACAACATATAAAATCATTGAAATCCATATTTGGGAGTCCCCCATTATTTAAATTTACAAATAAGGCTATACACTCCAGGGTGTACAGGGTGTACAGAGTGTACACTCTGGAAAATTGATTAAAAAATTCTTAATTTCTGTTTAAAACCACTCCGAATAGCATATAAAATCATTAAAATCCATATTTGTGAGTCCCGCCATTATTTAAATTTAAAAATAAGGCTATACACTCCAAGGTGTATAGAGTACACTCTGGAAAATTGACCAAAAATTTCTCAAATCCTATTTAAATGCATTTCAAACATCATATAAAATCATTGAGATCAATATTTGGGAGTCCCCCCTATGGTGTCTATTTTTAATATATATGGGAGGACACTACGCAGATCTAAGGGTGTACTTATTGAGATGATTGGGTATGACATCAAGAAATAGTGCACTATCTCGAAAGATAGAAATCACTACCCTACGATGGAGCTAATCACCTAATAAGGACTCCTAAAGCATGATGAATAAAGCAAGATTTTTCCCCTACTTTACATGGATGAAAAAAGCAAGATTTATTTAAACTGGGTTCTCTAAAGTAGTTCTATACATTACAAGTCCCAAGAAGTGAGTTCCTTAGAAATACTCCTGATTAAAGTAGGCAATTATTATCTCCAAAGATTTCAAAGATAGGATTATCAATAAATTGGCTATGTTTGGAAAATCAAGTGGGAAAGATCAAAAGAATAAACTTATTGTTGAAGCCAAAATGAGATGAGTAGAGGATGCTCATGATACTAGGAATCCTAGTGAGCATCCCAAACTATCTTATGGTTGGGCTTTATATATTTGAAATTGAAGTGAATTATATATTTGAGTTAAAATTTTATTAGAAAGCTAAGACTTATGATCCTACAATACAAGATTATGGAAATGCCTAAGAGGTGAGGATTTATGCTTATAGCCCGAGGGAAAATAGCAACCTCAGATCTTAAATCTAGGGAGCTTTAGCGAGGGTCAAAGCACATCCTAAATCTAAAGTGGAAAATGGGTATATTATTTACCTCCACAAGAGAGGGTAAACCACCTGGAGTTATAACCGCCTGGAGTGACAGCCAGCTAACTCCTCCTATATTTTAAAACCATGTGGTCAAGTCATATGTTTTGAAATATGGTTAGTTGTTATAATTTATAAAGAAGCTAATGTCCTTAAACTCACTCCCTAAGAGACTAGAGCATGAGTGGTATGAATAATGACTTAGTCTAATGCAAATTTTATCAAATTTTGTTTAATTTTTAACTTTTCATTTTGACAAAGGCTATAGAATTTTATATGTCTAAATGCATGATGAAATAGGATTGTTGGCAAAATCAAAGAGAAAGAGGTGTTTTCCACCACAAGGGAGACCCTCAAAGGTCAAGTCATCCCCTATCGTATAAATATGAAAACCCTCTCTTAGAAAGAGTGAAACAAGATGGCATGCATGATATTAAGTGTACAAAATTCAACTAAGAGGTTGCTAAATCTTTTAATTATCTTGATTTAATACCTAAGCTTTAAATGAGGGTATGAGTTATTTAGAAAATTAGTTATGAGTTGTAGTTGGGATAGAAAAATTAATTTTTCCCTAAGAGCCTAATCGAATCCAGTCCACACTTTAAATCTTCATACATGAAGAAATTAGGAAAATACATGCCATTTCTATTACATAATTATAAACAAAGCATCAAACAATTTATAAACTCATTGTAAAAGAATAATAGGTTAGTGTGGTCGAGTACTGCCGTACAATCTGAAAAGAGAAATGGGTAGCCGAGCTCTACCCTTATACAACCTGATATATGAAAGAATAATTACAATTACAAATGAATAAATGTTTTGGGGGTTCTTCATATCGTCTTTCTTTATGTCTCCTCCATTTATCCTTTGGATTTGCTTGCTTCAAAAGCCTCACAAGGGCCTCCCAGGACAAAACCTTCCAGCCCCCGCTAATCTTAATTCCCTCATAACACTAATCCTAATTCCAAATGCAAAATTACATCAAAAATAGGAAATGCTAAACTAATTATACATGCAAAATAAGTATTAGCTAAACACACCATATAACCTAAACAGTTATATATAATTTGACAAGACCGCATTACATGGGTAAGTCCATCTAATTTAGGGGTTAAGCAACCTACAAAAGAGAGCATTTATATTTATTTTAAGCACCCCCAAAATACATGATTAGCTAATCACGTACTAACATCCACAAATACATCATAAAATAAAATAAACATACATCAACCATGCACTGCCCTAACATAAAACTTGAAATGGTGACTTAATTTAATGTGTGTGTATTAAGGCTTGTGTGGTATGTTCTAATTATGCTTTAGAGTTATCATTCTCTAAGTATGAAGGACATTTAATTATAAAGGTTGATTTCAATTTAAATGGTTTAATTGATTTGTAAACTTTTGCTTAGTATTTTCTTTTATTTCATTTGACCTATACTAAATAACTAAGTATTTTAAAGAGAAGCAAAGAGAGGAACACACCCTTTTATCCCTACCATAAGTCACATCTAAAGCAAATTAATTAAATGGATTCCCTTTAATGAATGGCTGTTGACCTCACTTTTGGAGTGAGCTCTCAACTTCCTCATCATAGATATAGGACTCTTGTAGACACTAAGAGCTCCTTAGTTTTAAGTCACTTCTAGTGATTAGGTGAATATTTAACCTAAGCCTAGAGACTTAGAAGGATTTGCCATAGGAAGAGATTATGCCTTAGAGATTTAGGAAGACTAGCCTACCCTATAGCCTTAAACCCATTCCTTGCTTCCTTCTCCCAAACCAAATCTCAAATTCAAATCCCAATTTGACCCTTTAGGTAAATTTGGGCTAGGTTGGGTCAAGTTGACCAATTGGTCAAATTGGGCTCAATAATGGCTGCGGTCAAGTTCAGAAAGTGATTTGGAATGAACTTGAATCAATTTGTAATCATGAGTTGACCCATTTTAGCTTTTTAGGCCAATTTGGGTCAACTTAGGTAAAATGGGTAATTGGACTTGGTTTGGCTCAAATTATGGTTTGGTCATGTTCAATCATTGATCATGAGTGGGTTTGAGTCAATGGTTTTAATCAATTTGGTATATGATAGGCTTTGGCTAGTTTGGGTTTCATTTAGGCTAAGGGTTGACTTGGTCAAAGGGACAAGTTGACTTGTTTTGACCCAATTCAAGGTAGTTGATCACCCTGGGGTGATTGTTGCTCATGATATGAGGTTTGGATGGGCTTAGTTCAATCCAATTTGGGTTGGATTAGAACTTAACACAAAAAGGTTCCATTAGGACACTTTGGGTCAAGTTAGCCTAAATGGGTCAATCGACTTGATCATTGCTTGATTCAAGTTTAGTTAAACTCACATATGAGCCTAGGATTGAAATATAAATCCAATTACTATTGGTTTGGAGCCAAATGGGTTTTGGTTCATATGACAATTTCAAGTCAAAAGCGGTCAACATGGGCTTGACTTGGGCTTACTTGGGATTGGTTTGAAAATTATGGTTTATGTTTATATTTGGCTCAATGATTGTAGGAATGATTGAATCATAGAGAAATCCATGGGTTTTGAATTGATTTGGGTATCATTTAGCCAAGTTCAACAAAATGGCTAAAAAGTCTAAAATTAGAGATTTGATTTGATTTGGGTTTAGTTTTGGTCATTTGAATTTATATTTCATTTATATTTGTGAATATAAATGAAGATATAAATGGGTTATGAGAAAATCACTTGAGTTTATAGTGATTTGGAAGCAAATTTGACCAAGTTGAGGGATGTAGGTCAAAAGGGCTTAAGTAAGGAATTGATATAGTTTGATTTATTTTTGGTTAATGGAGGGCGGGCTTCATTTATATTTGTGAATAAAAATGAAGGAATGATTGACTTATAAAGAAATCAATTGAGTTTGGGTTGATTTGGATTGAGATTTGGTTAAGCTTATGGAGGTGGGTCCATATGGCTTAAGAAAGGTCTTGATTTGGTTGGAAGGAGTTTTTGGCTAAGCATATGAAGGTGATTCATATGGCTTAGGAAGTGAATTTAGAGTTTGAATGTAATCATGGGTTTCAATCATTTGGAGGTGGATTTGATTTGGAATTTGGGTTGGGATTTGATTTGAGATTAAATTTTATATTTGAGAAAATCAATTGAATTGGGGTTGATTTGAATTTGGTCAAGGCTAAGTCCATAAGATAAAATCGAAGGGCTTATGAAGGGATTTAGAATTTGAATTTAATCATAGATTTCAATCATTTGATTTGGGATTGGATTTATCCCTAGTCGAAACCTCATGGTATGCGGGCAGTGGAGGCAATGTAGCTATCCTCTTGTAGTCTTCCTCTCTATTTAATGCCAAGAGGGGGTAATACTTATTGCCACTAAGAAGTGGAGAGGTCTCATAGGGAGATCCCTCCTCAGCAATATGGGATGCTGCATCTATCTCTCGGGCTGCACGCACATAGAGCCGCTTGATCTTTTGGCTTCTATTATGATGTTGTTTGTGACTGAGTAGGACAGTGTGAGAATTAGATCCTACCTCGAAGGTAAGGGAGACTATCTCTAAAGTCAAGATAGCCTTCCCCTGAAAGGGTACCAACGAGGAGGTGCTAGTACTCACCTGAGCGATTATAGGAGCGACTGACTGCGTGGGAACTGAACTGATTGGTGGAACATCGATCCCCTTCCTCTTTAAGGAAGGATACTTAGTATCGGAAGGAAGGTCAATGTGGGACCGCTTCAGCCACCTCATCCCGACTAATGAGGTGAGCCCCTTCACCGTAACGCTCCCTCAAATCCTCGACCAAAGAAAACTAAGTGGGTGAAGTCAATCTCAGGGAGGCTTGCCCGATCCAAGGCCAAATCCATCTTGAATGGAAAGGTAAACCTGAACTTCTGGGAGGCCATATATATTGACTGTTAAAACAAACTGCACTGACTGGTCTGCACTGTATCTCTACATGTATTAAAATGTAACTTGAGTCAGATCTCTTCTATAATTTTTGTCCCAAGAGAGTAAATAGAGATTTGGAGTTCTGAACCCACACTCAACAATTCAAATATGTTAAGTGGGTTAATTGGAGAGGTTTTGATATGTGAGGAAAGTCTTTTCCATTTGACTTTGATTTAGAAACCATACTCAATCAATTTAAGTAGGTTGGGCAGGATTCAAATATTTGAAGATGTTTGTATTGTTATCTTGTTTGAAAATTTTTTATTTTGAAAGACTTTACCTAGCAAATTTAGGTATGCTAAGGAAAGGTTGTGATTGTATGTATTGGAAATTTTGTAAAAAAAAAAAATCTTTGCTTGTGGTGATTAATTATGTGTTTGTCTGATTTGAAAATGAGGTTCTCCACTTAACAAATTTGGTATATTAAGTAAGAACCAAATGTGATTTGATTTGAAAATATGATTCTCACTTAACAAATTTGGTATGTTAATTGGAACCAAATATGATTTGAGAATGGGATTCTCACTTAACAAATTTGGATGTTAAGTGGGAATGAAATGTAATATGATTTGAAAATATGATTCTCACTTAACAAATTTGGTATGTTAAGTAAAACCAAATGTGATATGATTTGAAAATGAGATTCTCACTTACCAAATTTGGTTGACCTCATTTTTAGAATGAGCTTTCAACTCCTCTATCTTAGACATAGGACTCCTTTTAGACCTTAAGAGTTCCTTAGTCTTAAGACACATCTAGTAATTAGGTGGACACTCAACCTAGCCTTAGAGACTGAGAAGAGTTAGCCATAAGAATAGGTCATGCCTTAGGGGTGTTAAAAAAACTAGCCTACCCTTAGCTTGAATCATTCCTCACCTTCCTTCCTTCAAGTCAAACTCCAAATCAATCTTATTTGATTTCCTCCAAACTCAAATAAAATCCATTATTGAAATCCATGATTGAAATCCATGAATGAAAGCCATGAATGAAATTCCTCAGTCTGAATTTTTCTAAGTCCTTTAAGTGTTCCTTCATGGAATTAGCCAAAATCATGATCTAAACCCTCAAACTCATGATATTTCTTCACAATTAATTTATATTCTCATTTATGTTCACATATATAAATGAAGTATAAATTTAAACCAATCAAACTAAACTCAAAATGCAAAATCAATTCATGAAATTTCCTAAGTCCATTAATTCTTTTCTTAAGGACTTATCTTAAATCATGATCAAATCAATTCAAATTCATGGGATTTTCTCATTTATATTCACATATATAAATGAAATATAAATATAAATCAATCAAACCAAATTCAAAAATTCAAGCTTCAGCTCCAAAAGTTTTCCTAAGTCCTTTAAATCCCTCAAATCATGATCAAATCACTTCAAATCCTTGAAATCTTCTCATGATCTATTTATATTCTCATTTATATTCACATATATAAATTAAATATAAATTCAAACAATCAAAACCAATTCTAAAAATCAAACTCAAATCCACTCAAAATCAAACCTAAGTCTTTCAAGTCAAAATATTGAACTTAGCCAAATCAACTTCAAATCAAGCCAAACTCTTGATTTCTCTTCATGATTCAAGCAACCCTACAATCATGAATCCAAATATAAATACAAACTTCAATCACCAAATCAAAATCCAATTCAAAAATCAAATCCCAAATCCTTTCATATTCTTCCTTTGAATATGAAATTATCAAATGAATCAAAAACCATTTGACTTCAAACCACTTGCAAATGGATTTATATTTCAATCATAAGTCCATATACAAGTTCAATCAAACTCAAATCAAGCTTTGACCAAGTCATTTGGCCTACTTAGGCTCACTTGACCCAAAGTGACATAAAGTGCCCTTATGAGCCAAATTTTAATTCTAACCAAATTGGATTGAACCAAACTCACCTATGCCACTCTTCATGATCAACAATCATCATGGGATGATCAATCAACCAAATTGGGTCAAACCAAGTCAAACCTAAGGGTTGACCAAGTCAACACTTAGCCCAAAATGAAATCTAACATAGCCAAATTTCACTATAGGCCAAATTGATTGAAACCATTGATCTAAGTTCATTCATGAACTATGTTTGAACTTGACCAAGTCAATATTTTAGCCTAACCTAGCTCAATTGGCCACTTGACCCAAGTTAACACAACTTGACCTAAAGGGTCAAAATGTGTTAAAACTTGATCTAAGGCAAATTGATTAAAATCAATGGGCCAAGTTCATTCCAAATCACTTGTTGAACTTGACCAAAGCCTCAATTGGTCAACTAGACCTAACCTAGCCTAATTGACCTTAGACCCAACTTGACCTAAAGGGGTCATGTTGAGCTAAATTTGAACTTAACCAAAATTGATTGGAAACAAAGATACCATTCCACTCCATATGACTAACCAAACCTAAACCTACCCTTGACCTAGCTCAAATAGGTCAAATGGGTCAAATAGCTCAACTTGACCCATTTGACCTAAATGAAGTTATGAGCCAAATTCAAAACTAATCTAAATTGAATCAAACCAAAGTCACCACAATATTTCAAATGGTCATATGAACTTGGCCCAACCCTTGGTTTGACCTAATTTGACCAATTGGTCAACTTGAACCAAGTTGACCCATTTTGACCTAAATGGGTCAACCTGAGCCAAACCTTATCAAATGAATTCCAAATCTCATGAAACTTGGCCAAACCTAGTTTCTCCACATACCCAACATATCCAAATTGCAAAATCAGCAAAATGACCATTTTACCCCTAGGACATAGATCAAATTATGGACTAATCCATGGGTAATTTGGTCATGCCCTCTTCATATCAACTTGATACCTTCCTAATAGCTCAAGTGGACCCAATGAGGAGTGGTACACCCAACCCAATGGGTTTGTGCCAACCCAGATGGACCCAAGGCCAAACCAGACCCCCTTGCTCAATTTGCATAATTCAAAATCCTCCATCCACTCAATTTGATGCACATGGGAGGTTAGCAATCCACTCAAGACCTCAAACCGACCATGTGCCATCTCTAAATAGATCAAACAACCCCTCCAATATGGTTAATTGGATCAAAATAGCAAGGGAGGTGTCAGTCGTCCGATTTCCATAGGGGGAAATATACTCCCCCTAATTTAATTTGAAATCATCATTCTCACATTCGATTGAAGCTGAGAGAATGTTAGGAAAGATCAGAGAGCCATCCTAAGCTTTCTAAGAGGGATTTGAAAAGTGTATTTTTCAGTTTTCTTCCTTAGAAAATAGGGGAGCTCACTTCAATCTTGAACTTCCTCTATACTCAATTCCATTCTAATTTCTCTTGTACTCTCCCTCAGAGGATCAAAATGAGTGCACTCAAGCTCTCATTTGAGTTCCCAAAGCAAGGAGAGTCTCAATTGGATCAAAGCCACAAGCAAGGTGAAGTGGTGTTGGTTCATAGAGAGATCCACTCAACCCTAAGGCTTGAAACTTTCAACAGAGCTTCGTCTCCACTAGACGAAGCTACCTCATCGAGCTCGAGCATTGGTGATCACCTCTGGTGAGGTATGAAATTTTTTGACCACTTAGCTTAGGGGGTGTTGGTATTTTGTGAAAGCAATTTTCATGTCATGGGAAATCCATGGTTGGATTGGCTTCGCATTAGCTTTAGATAGGTGGGAACAATCTCGTTCAAATCTGATCTCAATCGATCTCAGATCTTCCTATAGATCATGGATGGTCTCTATTGAGCCTAAGGGAAGAACTTGCGTGATCTTGGCCATCCATCCGCACATTTTGTATGGATGTCCACAATTAATCCCACATTTTAAAACTAATTTATCCCTTTAGAAACTGTGAGATGATCCCTGACCATTCGATCCTTGATCGAACGATAGGGATCAAAGCACATCCCGCCACTGCATCGCCATCTGGATGTGACACTTAAGTGGGTAGCTCACGACGTGACGCGTGTAAAGCGCGCTGACCACCACCACCGCGTGTCACACTGTGAGCTGATAAGATTAGTTAGGGGATTTAATTAACTTTAATTAATCTTTTGATCTTCAAAAAGTCATATCTCTGTCAATAAAATTCAGAAAAATATGAAGTAAAATTTTATGGAAAGATAATTCAACCTAAAATATTTTAAAAATAATTTCAATGGATTTTGAATTGTACTTTTTTCTAATTTTGGGTTTGATGGAAATACCATTTTCCTAATTACCTCTTAATTAAACCTCTGATTAATCCCAAACTTCTTGGTTATGTTTTAATGGATGACCTCTACCTCCCCTAATTTTCTTGGGATTTATTTAAGGCTTAATTAGGGGAATTGAAAATGTGTTTCCTAATTACCCTCCTTAATGTAATTATGGATAATTATGGTTTGGATTAGTTCTTTTATCCATTATTAACATTGATTAAAGTTATATCTAATGGATAAGAGATTTAGGAAATAATTTTGGGGTATTTCCCCTAAGAAATTTCCTAAATCATCTTTTCCTTCCTTAATCCTCTCTTAATTAAGGGTTAGTTCATTAATTATTCTCTTAATTAATTTTTAAAAAATTCTAAAACCTTCTGGGACTTAATTAATCTACTTTGGGTAGATTCTTAGGTGTTGAATATCCTAAGTTCAATTAAGTAAATCAAAACCCAATTCATATGTGTGAAGTGGTGTTTTGAAAGTACTTAAGCTAAACCCCTTAGCTTAATTAATCATGAGCCAAATTGCCATTGCATAGGCCCTTTTCTTCCTAGGTGCATTAAGAAATTTAGTTTTTATGTCATTGGCTCATAATTACTTGGTTAACTATGCTAAGGTGGTGTAGGTAAGGGTTAATTAACTTGCTTAATTCATACCTTAACCTAATTAATATATAAAAATGAATCTAATATTCTAAAAATTAAACAAAAATATCAAATACATGTGGGAATGGGTTAGGAATAGCAAAGTCAATCAACATTTTCAAACTCAAATCAAACTTAAAACCAAACAAAAATCACATTGAATACACTTTGATTTATTTTAAGCCTTCTTATTTTATAAGAATGTCTTTAGGATTTAATTAAAGTGAATGTGTTTACATGCTTTCGTTGCTTTGATTCTTTTCCCAACATGTTAAATTTGTATGTCATGTGGTTTCATGTATTCATATTTATCAAAATTCAAATTCAAAATGAAATTGTTTACTTTATGTCAAATTCTCATGTGTTGGCTAAACTAGAAATATGAATGGCTATTATCATTATTAAATTCAAATTATTTTCAAAACATATGAATTAAATACCTAAAACTAAAAGTGTGCTACTTATATTTTAATTATAAGCTTGCATGTGAAGAAAATATAAGGATGTGCTTAGCATAGGTTTCCCTTCTCTTTTATGTTAGTATAGTTTTGAATAAGAATTTAGTAAGATGTATGGTTCATTTTAAAAGAACCTAACACTTACCTAATTTCATATCCTATACATTCCTATGCTATCACTTAAGAAGGGTTACCTATACTTGCACACATAAATTGCATAAACAAAACTAATACAACTTTTACATTCTTTCTTTCCAATTTATTTCTTTTGTACATATGTTTGTATTTAAGGAAAGTGGTATATTAGTCTGGACAACCCCGAGATTGTGAGGCTCTAAATAGCCCTATGTAGGTCTTATACCTTACACCTCTGGTTAACAATGGTGCTGTACTCACTTATGCCTTTCTTACTTTCATATGTGTATGTGAAAAATTTGATTAGGAAACCCTTTTCTATTTAATGAAAATTATGCATCTTAAACTTCCAAATTTCCTTAAATAAATTACTTAGCATGAATCATAAAGTATGTTAAATATTCTCATTTTTGTGTATATATATGCTTAGGATTCATTCGTATGCATGTTATACATGTTGGGAAAGAAATGAAGTGATGCATGTTTTATGAATTTGGTTCATTTTATTTAATCATAAATGACTTTCTTTTTGAATAGGTTTGTTGAGAGCTCATATAAACTTAGAATTAATTAAAAGACTTAATCAAAACATCTACTAAACAAAACTAAAATGTGAATCTACTTTAGAAATTACTTAGGTTAGGGAAGGAAAGAGAAGTTCTCTTCCCTCTCTTATGACTTAGTAATTAATTGTAGGATTCAATTTGAACTTAATCAAAATATGAAATAAAATCAACCCAAAATAATTAAACAACTTAAATGAAATCCTCCTTTAAGTTGAACATATTTTCACAGTTAGAAAATTTGAACCTAAATCCATACCTAAGCATACCACACAAACCTTCAAAGCACACACATTAGCTTAAATCACCACTTCTAGCTTTATGTTTGGGCGGTGTATAGTTTGATATTTATTTTGTTTTATGATATATGTTTTAGACTGGATGTTAAGATGTATTCTCATAGAATGAATGATAGGATGCTCTTAGTTTAATTATTATTTTCTACAGGGGATTGTGCTTAAGGGGCATTATCATAAATAAAAATATAAATATTTTTGGTTGCAGGTGCTTATACCCCTAAGCATAATCTAATAGGCCAGGTGGACTAAGTCGCCCATGTGCCGGGTGATAAGTCCAATATGCATGCTTAGGTGTTTGTGTGATTTATTTTAGCTAATCTTTATTTTGCAGGTGTTAGTTAAATTTTCATTATTTTTCCTTTTCATGTAAATTTGTGCAAATAGGATTTTTGGAATGATTATTATGCGGATTAGGATGAGCATTGGTCATAAGGGACTATCTTATGCACCATGTGAAGCCTTAGAGCATCTACCTTCCAACCATCCAAAAAGAAGGAACTGAAGAAGAAAGAAGAAAGAAGGAGAAAGAAGAAAAGACTTGAAGGCCCCCATAATAATGAATTCTTTGCTTAATTGTAATTTAATTCATTTGTAATCTAGATTGTATAAGGGTAGAGCTCGGCTACCCTATTGGTTATTTTCAAGTTTGTGAGGTGGTGCCTGACCACAATGGCATTTTATTCTTTTTACGATTAGCTTTATAAATTGATTTATAATTTATTTAGCTTGTGCATTAAGTGGCATCTTTTCCTACTTTCTTCCTTGCTTTATGTATGGCCTGGATATGGATTAGGCTCTTTAGGGAAAAATAAAACTTTTACCAAACTTAATAACTCAAAAACAAAAATAAAGAACTCATAATCTCACCTAAAGCTTAGGTTTAAAATCATGATAAAAGAATTAGCAACCCCTTAGCTGGATGAGTATTTTTTTTACAATATCATGCACAACAGCATCTTATTTCACTCTTGATTGGAGGGCTTCCACCTTTGCCAGAGAAACTTGGATTGACCTTTTAAGCCATGGTGGAAATACACTTCCTCCCTTCTCACTAATTTTAGCCAATAACTTTATTTCTCATACATTAGGAATATGAATCATATTATCCTGAGTCAAAATGATTGTCCAAAAATGAAAATAAAATGAAATTTAAATTACATTAAATTTAGATCATTTGAAGCATGTCCCTTAATGATCTAGTCTCTCTAAGGAGTGAGTTTAAGGACTTAGTCTCTTTCTAAATAAATAACAGCCTAGCTATCTTGCATAAAGCATAAGACTTGCCTACATATATTCAAAATCGTAGGAGGAGTTAGTTGACGGCCACCCCCAGGTGGTTGTAAGTCCAAACAGTCAAGTAGTTTGTCCTCTCTTGTGGAAGCAATCTAATTACCCACTTTTCGCCTTAGATTTAGGTTGTGCTTTCTGCCTTCGCCAAAGCTCCCTAAATTTAGGTTCTGAGTTTACTTCTCCAATTTGTGGGCCATAAACTTAAATTCTCACCTCTTAGCCATTTCCTTAATCTTGTGTTAAAGAATCATAAGTCTTAAATTTCTAATGAAAAATTCAACTAAAATAAATTAAATCAATTTCAAAAACATAAAGCCCAACTATAGGATAGTTTGAGATGCTCGTTAGGTTTCCTAGCATCGTGGGCATCTCCCACTTATTTTTCTTTTGGCTTCAATAATAACTCCCTCTCTTTGATCAATCTCATTTGATCTTCAAAAATGAACCAATCGATTGATAGTCTTTTTCTATTGAAATCTTTTTAGACAATGATCATTTACCTTAATCAAGAGTTTTCTTGAGGAATCCCCATTCCTTGGGATGTAATTAACGATGGGGGCTTGCCCCTGTAGTAAACTTAATGAACATAATTTAAAATAAATCCTGCTTTACTTTTCTAAATAAAGTACGGGAAGAATCTCTGGTACATATGCAGACTCATCATTCTTAGGAGTCCTTATCGAGGTGATTAGGTCTATTAAAGGGTAGTGACTTCTGTCTTTTGAGATAGTATGCTATTTTCTTGATGACGTACCCGATCACCTGAATAAGCACATCTGTAGATCTGCGTGGCATCCCTAAGAAGATGAATTTCTATATGCTTGCTTCTTTTATTCTCCACAGATTTGAAAGGTGACTTTATAGAAATTTTTCACCACAGTATGTTAAGTGGGAATCAAATATGGCATGATTATGTGATTCTCACTTAATATGTTAAGTGGAACTAATTATAATATGATTTGAGAATGAGATTCTCACTTAACAAATTTGGTATAATAAGTGGGAACAAAATATAATATGATTTAAAAATATGATTCTCACTTAACAAATTTGGTATGTTAAGTGGAACCAAATGTGATATGATTTGAAAATGATATTCTCACTTAACATACTAAAGTTGTGGTGGATTGATCTTAGAGATCAGATCATTTTAAGGGCGGTTGGAGTATCTAAGGTATTTCATTTCCAACCTATTAAAAAGATGCCAGCCATTCTCAGTACTTATCGAAAAGGATACTAAGTTCAAGTGGGATGACAAGTGTTAGCATGCTTTCGAATACATCAAGCACTACCTGATCACGCCGCTAGTTCTAGCAGCCCCTATCCCAGGCAAGCCATTGATATTATATACCACTACATTAGACGACTCTCTTAGCACTTTATTAGCTCAAACCAATGATAAAGGGAAAGATAATGCACTTTACTAACTTAGTCATCATCTAATCCCCGTCGAAGCAAACTATCCACTTATTGAAAAGCACTACCTAGCTTTAATCTTTGAATCCCAAAAGCTATAGCATTACATGCTTTCTCATAAGATTAATATGATCTCTAGGATCAATCCACTGTAATATCTCATGACACGGCCAATGCTATTCAGATGGTTGGCACATTGTTCCATGATTTTATCACAGTTTAATTTCAGATTTGTACCCCTCCGTGCATTGAAAGGACAGGCACTAGTGGATTTCCTAGCATCACACCTACTTTATGCTGATTCCCCACTTAGTGATGATGTCCCCAATGAACAAATCATGAACTTAGGGGACACTAGCATTCGTCATTGGGAGATGTATTTTGATGGTGCGACTTTCTTTCAAAAAGGAGAAGAGCCACGATCTACTCTTTTGGGAATGGTAGGCGTAGGAATAGTCCTTCTAACTCCAAACCATTATGTGATGAAATTTTTCATATCATCTATCCAATCCATGCACCAATAATGAAGCAAAATATGAGGCTATGATTGTCTGTTTGGAGTTAGCCGTTACACTATGCATCCAAAGCATCAACATCTTCGGGGATTCTCAATTAGTTATCAACTAAATTACTAGGTCCTACAAAGTTCTGAAGCCTAAGCTCCATCATTACCACAAGTATACCATGGAGTTGCTGGACCAAATCCCATAGGTTACCATCTACAAGAACCCTCGAGGAGAAAATGTAGTAGCAGATGCATTGGCCAAGCTTGCCAAGGAGCTGACATGTCTGAAAGATGTGTCCAAACCAATAAGGGTCCAAAAAAGATATGTCATATCCTTTATTGATGCTAAACTATGCTCTCATGGATGGCACTTTATATCGATGATTCTTTGATCATATGTGATTACATTATTTAGACAAACACGATGTCCATAAGATCGCGATTAAGGTACACTCAGGTTTGTGTGGAGCTCACTAATTCAGTACAAAGATGAAGCCAAGATCAAGAGACTAGGATACTACTGGCCTTCGATGATCACAGACTGCATGGAAATAGCTAGGAGATACCACCAATGTCAGGTGCACGGTGTGGTCTTACACCAACCACCCAACATTTTATATCCTACATTGGCCTCATGACCATTCGAGTGTCAGGGTACTGATATAGTGGGTTTGATTGATCCTCCTTCTTATAATGGTCTTCAGTTCATTTTAGCTATCACCGACTACTTTTCCAAGTGGACGGAGGCAATACCGCTCAGAGAGGTCACAGCTCAGCATGTGCTCCAGTTTTTCAAGAACCATATCGTATATAGATTCAGGGTGCCTTGATGAATTATATCTGATAATGGTATCACATTCAAGAGCACTAAAATTAACAGCTTTACCCGAAGATAGAGCATAGATTGGAGATATTCCACCACCTATTACCCAAGAGAAAATGGCTTAGTAAAGGCCTTCAACAAAACTCTCATCCAGATGTTAAACAAGAAACTCAACGATAATAAGCAGTAGTGGCATGAGCAGTTAGTTGAATCCTTGTGGGCTTACCGCACCACATATAGGACTCCAACTCAATCTACCCCTTTCTTCTTAGTGTATGGGTCTGAAGCAGTTCTACCATTAGAATTCCAACTCCCATCATTAAGGATAGTTGTGGGTAGTAAAATCACAATGGAGTAGAACGCCAAGTTGCGGTTAGAAGAGCTTGAAGGTTTGGAGGAGAGACACCTCCGGGCATGCCAGAACATCGAGTTGT
The DNA here is from genome assembly GCA_021442155.1 of Cymbidium sinense. Taxonomy (NCBI): domain Eukaryota; kingdom Viridiplantae; phylum Streptophyta; class Magnoliopsida; order Asparagales; family Orchidaceae; genus Cymbidium; species Cymbidium sinense. The sequence goes on from CM038215.1 coordinate 126,903,506, forward strand.
ATAATGCTAAAATGATTTAAGCTCATAACAAGTTGGTTCACCCTAGAGCTTTTCAATTAGGAGAGCTTATTTTAATTCTAAAGAGACCAATTGTTTCCTATTGAAAGATAGAAGACAAGTTTAAACCCAATTGGGAAGGCCCTTTCACCATAGAAAAGGCCTACCAAGGAGGATCCTATCAGCTTATAAATTGTAAAGGAGAGCGCCCTATGCTTCCAATCAATGGGCTCTACCTAAAGAAATATTATCCATAAATCTTGTTTGAAAATAATTATTAATAAAACTTCTTTTCATTTCAAATTTCATCTCTTCATATTTGGTTAAAAATAACTTTGCTTACGAATCTGCCATGATGTGTTTAGGGTAGGTGTAAGAGAACCCAAGTGACATCCTATTCCTTCTTTCACAACATAAACATACATGCATATTTTTTGTCTTATGCTACCTTGATGTGGGAACAAGCCCCCCAAGACACTCACTCATTAGTTGCCCTAGGTAGGGCTGACGTGTTACCCTGCTAGTGCATCACCCCAATAGTCCCTTACTCAAGAGGATATAAGTCTGCTATGCTTTCCTTCCTGACTTGATCGATGCACACCAATGAGTGCCCTGTTAGCATGATAGGCCTTACTGCATGGTTAGTATGCTACCCTCATGTTGGCTCCATTTAAGAGGATGTAAGTCTGATAAGCCTTCTTCTTAAACTAGCCATCATGAACTAACTTGGTTGAGTATATATGACAAACACACAAACACATATCTTTTATCTCAGGCTATTTTGATATGGGAGCAAGCCCCCTGCGGTACTCACTCATTAGCTGCTCTAGGTTGAGCTGGCGTGTTACCCTGTTAGTGCGTCATGCTAGTGTCTCTTATTCATAAAGATGTAAGTCTACTATGCTTTCTTTCTTGACTTGACCATTGCACACCGGTGAGCACTTTATTAGTTTGGTATGCCTTACTGCTCAACCGGTAAGCTACCTCATGATGACTTTGTTTAAGAGAATGTAAGCCTACATGCTTTCTTCTTGAACTAACCATCATGCACTGATTGGGTCTAGTATATTTGAGGCTTAGGGTAAGTCCCCTAGTGGCTTCTTTCCTCCTGACTACTTCAAGTCTTAGTCTAGTCCTTACACGGGACTCCCCACTTGGTAGTCACCCTAGGTCGGATAATACTTATCGAGCCGAAGATAGACTATCCTAGTAATCATTTCCCCTTTAGGGAGATGTGAGTCTACACGCCATCTTTCTAGACTGATTGTTGTACATCGATGGGCACCTAAGGTTGGTTGGTATTCACCATGCTGACGGCAACCCACTCGGTGGATACACCCCTCCTGGAAGATGTAAGACTGCTATGATTTCTCCTTGAGTTGGCCACCATATATCTACAGGCTTTCTTTTACAGGGTTCTGGATAAAGCCCCTAGTAGCACCTCTATTGTGGGCACTCTATTTGGATCACATCCTTAGCAATCCCATTTAGACACTACCCTAGTTACTCTTGGATTGGATAGTCTCCCTTCTCTAGTAGCCACCCCTGTGCTTGGAGAATTTATCTTGCGGATATGCAGATTCTCCCTTGGCCCAATAAGTCTAAGATAAGACTAGGCTGATATGAGCTCTTTCTCAGTGTGATCCCTCACACACCAATAAGGTCCATGCAAACATAATAATAAAACATAAAGATGTTGACTAGCTTAACTTAAGGATGAAATAAGCTAAGTGCCAACGAAAGAAAATATAGTCTTGAATTCATACAAAAGTATAAATTCACTATCGATTCTTGGAGACAATGATCATTTACCAAAGATGGAGAGGAACCTTTCCCAGTGGAGTCGCCAGAAAAATTTGTGGTGAAAATTTTATATATATCGTCGCCTTCATCTATCTCCCTTTTCTTTTTAGGGAAAAGAATGATAAATGAAAAATATAAGTATATATAAAATACACCTTGTTGGGATTCCACGTAGATCCACAGATGTTCTTATTATGGTGATTGGGTATGGCATTGAGGAAAGGTGTACTATCTCAAGAGATTGAAGTCACCACCCTACAATGGACCTAATCACCTCAATAAGGACTCTTAAGGACTATAGGTCTTCAGAATGTACCAAAGATTCTTCTTCTACTTTACATGGAAAAGTAAAGCAGGGTTTATTTTAAACTGGGTTCATTAAGTTCCCTACAGAGGCAAGCCCCCATTGTTAATTACATCATAAGGAACATGATTCCTTAAGAATACTCTCGATTAAGTTAAATGATTATAATCTCCAAAGATTTTGAAAGGTAGGACTATCAATCGATTGGTTAATTTTTAGAAAGTCAAGTGGGATCAATCAAGAGGAGGGAGTTCTTATCGAAGCTAAATGAAAATAAGTAGGGGGTGTTTAAGATACTAGGAAGCCTAGTAAGCACTCAAAACTATCCTATGGTGGGGTTTTATATTTTTGAAATTGAAAAGATTTATTTTAATTTAATTTTTATTAGAATGCTAGGGTTTATAATTGCATGATACAAGATCACAGAAATTCCTAAGAGGTGAGGATTTATGCTCGTTTCCTGCAAAAGGAAGTAGCAACCCTGAACCTAAATCTAGGGAGCTTTGGCGAGGGCCAAAAGCATGATCTCAATCTAAGGAGAAATTGGTTATTTAGTTTACCTCCATAATAGAGGATAAAGCACACAACTGTTAGACTTACAACCACCTAGGGTGGCCGCCAACTAACTCCTCCTACTATTTTAAAATATGTAGGCAACTCAAATGCTTTTGTAAGATAGCTAAGGTGTTGTTTATTTAGAAAGAGACTAAGTCTTTAAACACACTCTCTAAGAGACTAGATCATGTAGGGCATGCTTTAATGACTTAAATCTAATGCAAATTTTATTATATTTTATTTTAATTTTAATTTTGGACAATCAATTTGACACAAGCTTTAGCATTTATATGCCTAATGCATGAGAAATTAGATTATGGGCCAAAATTAGCAATATAAGGAGGTGTGTTTCCACCATGGCTCTCACAGGTTAAGCCAAATTCTCTGGTAAAGGTGGAAGCCCTCTAATCAAGGGTGAAATAATATGCTTTTTATGCATGATATAAAAAAAAGACAACAAGGGGTTGCTAATTCTTTTATCTTATTTTATAACCTAAGCTTTAGGTGAGGTTATGAGTTATTTATTTTTAATTTGAGTTATTTAATTGGATAGAAAATTTATTTTTGTAAGAGCCCAATCGTCATCCAGGCCATACATCAAAGCAAGGAAGAAACTAGAAAAAGATGTCATCTTAGTGCGCAAGTTAAACAAACATCAATTAATTTATAAAACTAGCGTAAAAGAATAAAAGGTCATTTGTGGTCAGGCTCCATCGAACAAATCTGAAAAACAAATTGGGTAGCCGAGCTCTATTCTTATACAACCTGGATTATTAATGAATTAATTACAATTAAGCAAGGAATTCATGTTATTGGGGTCTTCATTCTTCATTTCTTCTTTCTTCTTCTTCTTTCTTCTTTCTTCTTTCTTCTTTTGGTTAGTTGGAATGTGTTGCTCCAAAGGCTTTAAATGGTACATAAGATATGATCTTATGACCAATGCTCATCCTAATCCCCCATAACAATCATTCTAAAATTCTAATTATAAAGTATATGAAAATGGGAAAAAGGAAATCTAACTAACACCTACAAAATAGAGATTAGCCAAACAAACCATACAATCCCAAGCATGTATATATATATAGAAATTGAACTTAGCACTCCACACATGGGTAACCAAGTCCACTTGGCCTATTTTGGATTATGCTTAGGGGTATAAGCACCTGCACAGTAAAAGCAGTTATATTTTTATTACAGCACCCCTTAAGCATAATCTCCTGCAGAAGATAATGGTTACACTAAGATCACCCTATCATTCCGTCTACGCACATGCACCCTAACATCCAGACTAAAATAAAATATCACAAAATAAAAGCAAACATCAAATCATGCACTGCCCTAACCTAAAGCTAGAAATAGTGACTTAGCCTAATGTGTGTGTTATTTAAGGTTTGTGTGGTATGCTTAGCTAGGATTTAAGGTTGAAGTTTTCTAAGTATGAAAATGTTCAACTTAGAGGGTTTGTTTCATGTAAGTGATTTAGTTGCATGTATAACTATGCTTAGGATTTAATCATATGTATGATATACATGATGAAAAGAAATGAACAAACATGTGTTATGTGATAGTTATGCATTCCAACTAATCTTAAGATGCTTTTCTTATTGAATGAGTTTATTTAAAGTGAACCTAAACTTAGGACTAATTGAAACATATAATAAACCATTCACTAAAGGGGATTGATTAATTAATTTGCTTTAGATATGACTTAAGGTAGGGATAAAAGAGAGTGATCTTCTCTTTTCTTTTCTTTATAATACTTAGTTGTTGAGTGTAAGTCAAATGAAACAAAATAAAATATTAAGTAAATTTTACAAATCAATTAAACCATTTAAAGTGAAACCACCCTTTATGATTTAATGTCATTCATACTTAGAAAATCTTAACTCTAAAGCCTAGTTAGGACATACCACACAAGCCTTAACATACACAATAGATTAAGTCACCACTTCTAACTTTATGTTAGGGTAGTGTATGATTTGATATAAGCTTGTTTTATGATGTACTGTTATAGACTAGATGTTAAGGTGTATGTTTTGTAAACTAGATGTTTGGCTGTGATTAGCCTAATCATGTTTCTACAGGAGATTATGCATAAGGGGTGCTTAAAATAAATATAAATTCTATCTTTTGCAACTTACTTAACCCTTAATAATAATCTACATTAGGACAGATGGACTTGGTTACCCATGTGTAGAGTGCTAAGTCCAAATTATTCATATAACTGCTCAGGTTGTATGGTGTGATTACCTAACACTTATTTTGTAGGTGTAGTTAGATTTACTTTTCTATTCTTTTAATGTAATTTTGCATTAAGAATTTGGTTAAGTGTTATGGGGGTTAAGGATGAACATTGGCCAGAAGGTTTAATCTTGGGGTGCCATGTGATGCCTAGAAGCCTACCAAATCAAATGAAGCAAATCAAGTGAAGGAATGGAGGGAGCATGAAGACTTGAAGATCCCCCATAACACTTATCATTTTGTAACTTATAATTATTCTTTTATACACCGGGTTGTATAAGGGTTCAGCTCGACTACTCTTTTTTTTTTTAGTTATACGACGGTACCTGACCGCACCGGCCTTTTATTCTTTTGTGTTAGCTTTATAAAATTATTTGATATTTTTTTTAGCTTATGCATTAGAAAAAGCATGTATCTTCACAGTTTATTCATGATTGGTGATTATTGTATGGCCTGGATGTGATTTGGCTCTTAGGATAAAAATAAATTTTCTACCCAACTACAACTCATAACTAAAACTTTAAAATAACTCATAACCTCACATAAAGCTTAGGCATTAAATCAAGATAATAAAATATTAAGAAACCCCGTAGCTGGATGTTGAATGCTTAATACCATGCATGTCATTCTGTTTCACTCTTGCCAAGAGAGGGTTTCCATCTTTGCCATATAGTAAAAAGGATTAACCTTTGAGAGCCTATAATGGAAAAACACCTTTTTTTTTTCTTTGATTTATCCCATAACCCATTTCATCACACATATAGGCATATAAAATCCTATAGCCTGTGCCAAAATAAAAAGTTAAAAATCAAATAAAATTTTATATGATTTGTATTAGATTAAGTCATTATTCATACCACTCATGCTCTAGTCTCTTAGGGAGTTGGCTTAAGGACTTTAGTTTCTTTCTAAATGATAACAACCTAGTCATCTTGCAAAGCATATGACTTGACCACATAGATTTAAAATGTAGGAGGAGTTAGCAGGTTGCCACTCTAGTTAGTTATAAGTCCAATAATCGGGTGGTTTACTCTTTCTTATGGTGTTAAATAATATACCCACTTTCTCCTTAGATTTAGGTCATGCTTTGGCCCTCACTAAAGATCCCTAGATTTAGGATCCAAAGTTGTTATTTTCTTTTGGGGCTACAAGCATAAATCATCACCTCTTAGGCATTTTCATAATCTTATATTGTGGAATTATAAGTCCTAAATTTTTAATAAAATTTTAACTCAAATATACAATTCTCCTCAATTTCAAAAATATAAAGTCCAACCATAGGATAGTTTAGGATGCTCACTAGGCTTCCTAGTATCATGAGCATCTCCTACTTATCTCCATTTGGTTTCGATAATAAATCTCTCCTTTCAATTTATCCCATTTGATCTTCTAAATATAACCAATTTATTAATTGTCTTATCTTTGAATTCTTTGGAGACAACAATTGCCTACTTTAATCAAGAGTATTCCTAAGGAACTCACCTTCCTTAGGATGTAATTAACTATAGGGGATTGCCCCCATAGGGAAATTTAGAACCTGATTTAATTAAACCCTACTTTATTCATCCATGTAAAGTAGGGGGAAAATCTCTGGTACATTCGAAGACCCATCATGCTTTATGAGTCCTTATTTGGTGATTAGGTCCATCATAGAGTAGTGATTTTTGCCTTTCAATATAGTACACTATTCCTTGATGTACACGATCACCTCAATAAGTACATCCTCAAATCTGCGTAGTGTCCCCCCATGCACACACAACACACATACATCTAAAAATAAACCATAATGGCTTATTACATATTTTAATTCTTCATAAGTTTAGGTTCACTTTAAATAAACTCATTCAATAAGAAATGCATCTTAAGATTAATTGAAATTAATTACTATCACATAACACATGTTTGTTCATTTCTTTCCACCATATATATAGCATGCATATGATTAAGTCCTAAACATACATATACATGCAATTTGTATCTTAGCACATTTAAATGATGAATGTAAGCAAATGTACTTTGAATTAATGTTTCATTTGGTTAAATTATTTTATCATATTAATTTAAAGCTCTATTTAAATTCTTATACAAAAGTATAAGAAAAGAACTCTAAATCATATGACTAATCAATCCAACTACTTGAACAAAATGTGAATGCATGTCTTTTTAATAGAATGAGGGGGTTGGGAGGGGGGAGGGGGTTCATTCATTAACTAAATACACATTCAAATGTATGAAAGTTTTCAGCAAGCACATCACCATTGTTCTGCACTAAGAGGGTAAGGTAAGAACCTCCTTAGGGCTACTTAAAGCCTTGCATCCCCGAAATATCCAAACTAATATACCTGCTATTCTTAAATACATATGGATGTATAAACAACTATAAGAATAGAAAAATCCATGAAAAAGTAGAATTTGATTTATTTAACTTATTTGTGTAAATAAATTAAATCTCTATCCTAATTCTAATGTCAAGACACATTAGAATGACATCAAACGGGTACATCGCCATTGTTCTACACCAGAGGAGTGGGTGAGATCCTCCTTGGGGCTACTTAAAGCCGTGCATCCCTAGAATGTCCAGACTAATATACCCATTAACATTCAAACTTATGCAAATCAACATATGAATGTAAGAAAGAGACTTCACTTCATACACTAAGCTTATATTCACATGCACCTCCTATGTATATGTAACCAAAGTCACAATATATATTATTATACATTAATAAGCATTTGAAAATATATTTGAGATTTAATAGTGATAATAGTCACACATATTTTTAATTAAGTCAACACATGCAAGTTTGACATAAAGGAAATCATTTTATTTAATTAATTTTTGAAAGAAATAAATGCCTGACTACAAGTGGCATACAACATTTTAACATGATTGGAAAGAAATAAAGGAACATAAGCATGTAATTTCATTCAATCCAACTAATTCCTAAGGACAATCATATAAAATAAGATCATTTAAAATAAACCAAATTTTCTTAAAACTATTTTTTTATTTCATGTTTGATTTGATTTAAGAGAAGTGAAAGAGGTTTGCTAATCCTAATCCCCCTCCCCATATGTGTGAGTTAACTTGATTTAATGAAAAGCAATTAAGACCCTAACCTACATCACCTTAAGTTAATTAACTAAATAATGATGAGTCAACATGAGATGCAACCATATATAAAAGTAGATTAGCAATGCTCCTAAGAAATGAAAGGGGCCTAATATAATTAGCTCATAATTAATAGTTAATTAAGCTTAAGAGATTTGTTCAATTACTTTTATGATTTTCTCGCACATGTAAGCTAATCATAATTTCATTAAATTTCTTTAGACTATTAAACATCTAAAGAACTACCCAAGGTTAATTAATCAAAGTTAGGAATGAATTGGATTTTAAATTAATTTAATTAAGCCCTTAATTAGTTAATTAAATCCTTTGATTATATTTTAATTAGGATAATGAAGTTAACTTAGGGAAAGAGATCAAGGTAGAGGCCTCAATCTCAATCCCTAAGTCATTTTAAACAATCAATTAGGCTCTGAAATAATTAGAATCCCTTTTCTTTTAATTAATTAATTAAGTGGCTAATTAATTACTTAAACTCTAATTAATTTGAAATAAATGAAGAAGCTTAATGAAATGATCATAAGGAGTAAACCTAAACCATGGCCATAAGATTTTTCACTATTAACATATGGCAATAAGCTTAATTTATGGATTAATTTACTGTTCATTTGATCAATTAATCATGAATTGAATTAAGAGGTTAATTAAGGTTCAATTAACCAATTTATCTCATTAAGCATCCAATAAATTCTAAGAAAAGTAGGGGAGGCAGAGGTCATCACCCTAAACACTCAAAATTTTGGAGTTAATTAGATGCTTAATTAAAGAATAATTAGGCTAATTACCTTTTAAAATAAACTCTAATTAAGCTAAAATCACTTAATGACATTTTTAACATATTTTCCTCTGAAATACCTTTAAAATGAACCCTCTTTTATATTTTTTTGAATTTTCTATGATTAGTTATAAATTTTGTAAGTTTCAGCATTAAAAATAGATTAATTAAACTAATTTAGCCCTAATCCCATCGACACCACGTGGCAGCTGGCGCGGCACGCTTTCCATGTGGCACCACAGGATAGGTTATTTAAGTTGTCACATCACGCGATTGAGTCAACAGGCTGTAGATGTGCTTTCCGGTGGACCGTTCGATCTAAAATCAAATGGTCACGATTAAATCCCATGGTTAAGGAGAAAATAGAGGGGATCTAAGCATGAGTTGAACACAATCATCCATTCCAATCATGTGGAATGAACGACCCACAATCCATCCTCCTACGAGCGACGAACGACGGAGCCCGTCCACCATGGATTGCTCAATCCAAGCTCACCCGAGCTTGGATCCACTCTAAACTCAACCCACACCTTCACGCGAAGGATCCATAAAGATCCAACGGCAAGGATGGGCTCAAATGCATGTTTTCTTTGAAAAGGACCAACACATTTTCATACAAGGATCAGTTTTAATGGCATACCTCACCGAAGCTTGTGATCGACGGTTCCAATGATTGAGGAAGCTTTGTTTGGTAGAAATGAGGCCCTGTTGAGCTACTCAAGCTTTGACTTGAGGTGAATTTTTCTAGAGACCAAGATCCTCGCTTTGAGTATTCGATCTTGATCAAACTTGTGCTGGAGTGGATTTGGAGCTTGGGAAAAGGTTTGAATGGCTTCGACAACACACGAGGATGGTGTGCGTTAGTTTAATTGAAGTTTAGTTGAGAGACGGATGAGTTTGAATAAAAGGAGGGATGCCCTAATTTGGCTGCACATGATAATGGAGAATTCTGGCAAAGGGAAACTCGGGAGGCTCTCTGGAATTTCAAAAATAGTTAGGAAGCTCAGTGAATTAGAATTGTCTCAATCCTTATGAGAATTGAGGGAGTATACCCCTCAATTGAGCTTGATGGACGAACGGGATCCATCCTTGATTTTTATCCTATTTGTCGCTGCCAGTCTATCAGAGGGATCGTCATCGACTCTATGTTACATGCTAGGAGTGGAGGAAGTTATGGCAGGCAGCCCAAGGCAAGATATGGGACGATTGAGTTTGCTTGGTTTATTTGGGTGCTCGGGTACGAAGGGAGGTGACTTAGTTCACCTCCGTTTGGTCCATGGTGAGTCTTAGTATTTTTAGGGTGGGCTAGGAGGTTTAAGTTTGCTCCATATGGCAATTGGATGGCTGTCATGGTGATGGGAGAGTGGACTTTGCTTCTTATAGAGAGAATCAAATGCAAATAAGGTGTGTCCAATGGCTAATTCCTTTGGGTGGGGTCCACTTTACTTTTGGGCTGATTTTGGGTGACCTAGGGTTAATTTGGGTCGGATTTGGTCAACCCTTAGGGTCCCATAGGTTGGTTTTGGGAGCTTTGGCTTCATTTGGTCAAACGGGTTCATATGGGTTCATGTTGGGTTGGGTTGACCAATTGGTCAAATTGCAAACCAAGGCTTGAATTATGTTTAAATGATGATTTAAAGAGTTTTGGTTCAAGTGGTTTTGATTAATTTGGCTTAAGTTTGATTTTGGCTCATATGAAATTAAATGGGTCAAGTTGACCAATTTGACCAATTTCACCAAATTAGGTTGAGTTAGGTGTTAGTTCATGTTCAATTGGTTAATTGAAAATGATTGTAGGCTTTGGTTTAGTTTGATTTGGGTTTATTTTAGATTTTGGCCAATTTGACCTTTTAGATTAATTTGGGGTAAGTTGGGTCAAGTTGACCAATTGGTCAAATTGAGCTTAATCATGACTTTGGTCAAGTTCAATAAATATTTTGCAATAAACTTGAGCCATTGGTTACAATCAATTTGGGTTAAATCATGATTTGACCCATTTTGGCTTTTTAGGCCAATTTGGGCCAACTTAGGTCAAATGGTCGATCGGACTTGATTTGGCTCAATTAAGGATTTGGTCATGTTCAATCATTGATTATGAATGAATCAAAATCAATCAATCAATATATAATTTTACTTGACTTGGTCAATGGAATAAGTTGACTAGATTTGATCCAATTCAAGATAGTTGATCACCCTAGGATGATTGTTGATCATGATATGAGGTTGGTATGGGCTTGGTTCAATCCAATTTGGGTGGGATCAGAATTTGGCTCAATAAGGTCTTTTAGGTCACTTTGGGTCAAGTGGACCTAAATGGGTCAATTGGTTTGGTTTTAGCTTGATTCAAGTTTAGTTGAACTCATATATGAGTCTATTATTGAAATATAAATTCGACTATAATCAATTTTGGAGTGTAATAGATTTTGACTAATTTGAAGTTTTCAAGTCAAAAAGGCTAACTCAGGCTTGACTTGGGTTGACTTGAGTTTGGTTAGATAATTATAGCTTATGTTTATATTTGGGTGAGAGATTGAAGGAATGATTGATTCATGAAGAAATCCATGAGTTTTGAATTGATTTGGATAGGATTTGGCCAAGTTCAAGAAATTGGCTTAAAAGGCTAAAATTGATAGTTTGATTTGATTTGGGTTTGGTTTTGGCCATTTAGATTTATAATTCATTTATATTTGTGAATATAAATGAAGGTATAAATGATTCATTAGAAAATCACTTGAGTTTGGAGTGATTTGGAAATAAATTTGACCAAGTTTAAGGATGTAGGTCAAAAGGGCTTAAGTAGTGAATTGATTTAGTTTGATTTATTTATTGTCATTGGAGGGTGGCTTTCATTTATATTTGTGAATATAAATGAAGGAATGATTGATTTATAAAGAAATTAACCAAGTTTGATTTGGATTAAAGGGGGTTTTGGCTAAGCATATGAAGGTGGTGCATATGGCTTAGGAAGGGATTTTGGAATTTGAATTTGATTTTGGGTTCTAGTCATTTGATTTGAAATTTGAGTTGGAATTTGATTTGATATTGAATTGGTATTTGAGAAAATCAATTAAATTGGGGTTTATTTGAATTCGGTTAAAGCTAAGTCCATAAGATAAAATCAAAGGGCTTAAGAAGGGTTTTGGAATTTGAATTTGATCATGGTTTCAATCATTTAATTTGGAATTTATTTAAAATTTAGATTTGAATTGGATTTAAGGTTTGGTTTGAGGAAGGAAGCATGGATTGGGTTTGAGCCATAGGGTAGGCAAGTCTTTTTAAGTCCCTAAGGAATGATATACTCTCTTGTCTAATCCTTCTAAGTCTTTAGGCTTAGGTTAAGTGTTCACCTAATCACTAGAAGTGTCTTAAGTCTATGGAGCTCTTAGAGTCTACAAGAGTCCTAAATCTATGATGAGAAAGTTAAGAACTTACTCCAAAAGTGAGGTCAACACCCCATTATTTAAATTTAAAAATAAGGTTGTACATTATAGGGTGTACACTATAGGGTGTATAGAGTGTACACTCCAGAGTGTACACTAAGGAAAATTGACCAAAAAATTCTTAATTCCTGTTTAAAACCACTCCAAACAGTATATAAAATCATTGAAATCCATATTTGGGAGTCCCATATTATTTATATTTAAAAATAATATTTTTAAACTCCATGGTGTACAGAGTGTACACTCCAAAGTGTACACTCTAGAAAATTGACAAAAAAAATTCTAAATTAATATTTAAATACATTCCAAATAGCATATAAAATCATTGAGATCCATATTTGGGAGTCCCCCCATCATTTAAATTTAAGTAAGATTGTACACTCTAGGGTATACAGAGTGTACACTCCAGAGTATACACTCTAGAAAATTGACCAAAAATTCACAATTCTTGTTTAAAACCACTCCAAATATCATATAAAATCATTGAGATTCATATTTGGGAGTCCCCCCACTATTTAAACTTTAAAAAAAAAAGATGTACACTCCAGAGTGTATAGAGTGTACACATAGAAAATTGCTCCAAAATCATCCAAATCCTCCTGAAAAGTATCTAAAGCAGCTTATAATAGCATTTAGAAGAGATATAAGAAGTCCCATAATAGTTTAAAATAAAAAATGAGTGTACAGAGTGTACACTCTAGATAAATGCTCCAAGATCACCCAAATCCTCCTAGAAAGAACACAAAGTAGCATATAATAGCATCTAGAAAAGATATAGGAAGTCCCCTAGTTGTTTAAAATAAAAAAAGGGTATACACTCCAGAGTGTATAAAGTGTATACATGGAAAACTGCTCTAAAATCACCCAAATCCTCCTAGAAAGTACCTAAAGCAGCTTATAATAGCATTTAGAAGAGATATAGGAAGTCCCACAGTGGTTTAAAATAGAAAAAATGGGTGTACACTCCATGGTGTATGGAGTGTACACTTTAGAGATGCTCCAACATCACCCTATTCCTCCTGAAATAAACTCAAAATAGCTTATAATAACATCTAGAAAGGATATAGGCAGTCCCCTAGTGGTTTAAAATAAAAAAAGGGTGTACACTTGAGAGTGTACACATGAAAAACTGCTCCAAAATCATTTAAATCCTTCTAGAAAGTACCTAAAGCAGTTTATAATAGCATTTAGAAGAGATATAGGAAGTCCCACAGTAGTTTAAAATAAAAAAAATTTGAGTGTACACTCCAGGGTGTACAGAGTATACACTATAGAGTGTACAGAGTATACACCATAGAGTGTATAGAGTGTACACTCCAGAGAAATGCTCCAAGAGCACCCAAATCCTCATAGAAAGAACTCAAAGCAGCTTATAATAGCATCTAGAAAGGATATAGAAAGTCCCCCGGTAATTTAAAATAAATAAAAAAGGTGTACACTCAAGAGTATACAGAGTGTACATTTGAAAAATTGCTCCAAAATTACTCAAATCCTCCTGGAAAGTACCTAAAGCAGTTTATAATAGCATTTAAAAGAGACATAGGAAGTCCTACAATGGTTTAAAATAAAAACAAATGGGTGCACACTCCAGAGTGTACATAGTGTACACTTTGGAAAACTGATAAAAAATACTCAAATCATGTTGAAAAGCATTCCATATAGTATATTACACCACTGAGATCTATAATTCCAAGTCCCACTATTGGTTTAAAATAAAAAAAGGGTGTACACTCTAGAGTGTATAGAGTGTACACATAGAAAACTACTCCAAAATCATCCAAATCCTCCTAGAAAGTACCTAAAGCAGCTTATAATAACATTTAGAAGAGATATAGGAAGTCCTACAGTGGCTTAAAATAAAAAATGGGTGTAAACTCCAGGATGTATAGAGTGTACAATCCAGAGTGTACACTCCATAGAAATGCTCCAAGACCACCCAAATCCTCCTAGAAAAAACTCAAAGTGATTTATAATAGCATCTAGAAAGGATATAGGAAGTCCTCCAGTCATTTAAAATAAAAAAAAGTGTACACTCTAGAGTGTATAAAGTGTACACATAAAAAACTGTACCAAAATCACCCAAATCATCTTAGAAAGTACCTAAAGCAGCTTATAATAACATTTAGAAGAGATATAGGAAGTCGCATAATGGTTTCAAACAAAAAAAATGGGTGTACACTCCAGAGAAATGTTCCAAGATTACCCAAATCCTCCTAGAAAGAACTCAAAGCTTCTTTTAATAGCATCTAGAGAGGATATAAGAAGTCCCCTAGTGGTTTAAAATTAAATAGGGTGTACAATCTTATTGACCTTACTTTTGGAGTGAGTTCTCAACTTTCTCATCATAGATCTAGGACTCTTGCAGACATTAAGAGCTCTTTAGTCCTAAGACACTTCTAGTGAATAAGTGAACACTTAACCTAAGCTTAGAGACTTAGAAGAGTTAGTCATAGGAATAGGTTATGCCTTAGAGACTTAGGAAAACTTGCCTACCCTATAGCCTAAACCCGACCTATGCTTACCTTCTCAAACCACACCTCAAATCCAACTCAAATACCAAATTTAAATCCAAATTCCAAACCAAATCATTGAAACCCATAATCAAATCCAAGATCAACATTCTTCCTAAGCCAATTGATTTCATCTTATGGACTTAGCCTCAACCAAATTCAAATCAATCCAATTAAATTGATTTTCTCAAATATCAACTTAATATTTTAATCATTTACCAAATCCAAATCCAAATTCTAAACCAAATAATTCAATCCCAAAATCAAATCTGAAATCAAAATTAATTTCTAAGCAATATGACCCATTCTCAAAAACTAAGCCAAATCTCCACCCAATTCAACCTAAACTTGATTGATCTCTTCATAAATCATCTATATCTTCATTCATATTCATAAATAAATGAGATATAAACTCAAATAGCCAAAACTAAATCAAACTAACTCCAAATCCAATCAAATCCCTTCTGAAGTCGTATCGACCCACCTCCATAAGCTTGTCCAAATCTCATAAAATCAACCCAAAATCAATTACTTCTTCATTTATGTTCACAAATATAAATGAAACCCACCCTCCAATGACCAAAAATAAGCCAAACTAAATCAATTCCCTACTTAATCCCTTTTGACCTACATCCTTAAGCTTGTCAAATTTGCTTCTGAATCACTCCAAACTCAAGTGATTTTCTTATAAATCATTTGTATCTTCATTTATACTCCTAAATATAAATGAAATGTAAATTCAAATAGCTAAAACTAAATCCAAAATTAAACCAAAATCCAATTCAAGGCTTTTAAGCCAATTTATTGGACTTGGCCAAATGCTATCCAAATCAAGCCAAAACTAATGGATTTTCTCTTGAATTAATCATTTATCCAAATATAAATGAAACCTACAATTATCAAACCAAACTCAAGTCAACCCAAGTCAAGCCCAAGTTAGCCCTTTGACTTGAAACATTCAAATGAGCCAAAATCCATCTTGACTCCAAATTGATTGCAATCAATACCAGGCTCATATATAAGTTCAACTAAATTTCAATCAAGGCAAAACCAAACCAATTGACCCATTTAGGTCCACTTGATCTAAGTGGCCTATAGGATCTTTTTAAGTTAAGTTCTAACTCAACCCAAATTGGTTTGAGCCAAGCCCATCCAAGCCTCATATCATGATCAATAATCATCCTAGAATGACTAATCACCTTGAATTAGGTCAAACCAAGTCAACATTTAGCCCAAATGAAACCTAAACTAGCCAAAACTACCATATACCCCAAATTGATTGAAACCCTTGATTCAAACCAACTCATGATCAATGATTGAACATGACTTGACCCTCAATTGAGTCAAACGAAGTCCAATTGGTCATTTGACCCAAGTTGACCCAAATTAGCCTAAAAGACCAAAATGGGTCAAATTATAACCTAACCCAAATTGATTGCAACTAATGGCTCAAGTTCATTCCAAATCATTTATTGAACTTGACCAAAGCCATAATTGAGCCCAATTTGACCAATTTGTCAACTTGACCCAACTTAGCCCAAATTGATCTGGAAGGTCAAATTTGCCAAAACCCAAATTGATTCAAACCAAAGCCTACAATCATTTTCAGTTGACCAATTGAACATGAACCAACTCCTAACCCAACCGAATTTAGTTAACTTAGCCCATTTGATCTATGTGAATCCAAGTGAGCCAAATCAAACCTAGGCCAAATTGATTGAAACCACTTGAACTAAAACTCCTCAAATCATCATTTGAACTTAACATAAGCATTGATTTGACCCAATTTGACCAATTGGTCAACCCAACCCAACATGAACCCATATGAACCCATTTGATCAAATGAAGCCAAAACCCATAAAACCAACCCATGGGACTTTGATGGCTAAGCAAACCCGACCCAAATTGACCCTAAGTCAGCCCAAAGCCAAGCCAAAAGCCAAGTGGGCCCCATCCAAGCCATAGTCCATCGGTTAAGCCTCTTCACATGAGATTTTGCCAAAAATGGTAAAGTCCACTCTCCCATCACCTTGGCAGATATCCAACTTCCAAATGAGGGTGCACCTAGCCCACCTAGGCCACCTAACCCATACTAGGTTGGCCATAGACCAAGGGGAGGTGAGTTAACTCACCTCCCATATAAGTCGAGTACATAAGGGATCAAGGAAACCAAATCTCCCCATATCTGACCTTGAACCAACTCCCATGAGTTCCTCCAACTCAATCAAGCCACGTGGACCCAATTGAGACCTCTCTGGTGCTCTGACAGTGGCTGGCCAGCCAAAAAATGGGAGGTCATCCCGTCCATCCAACTCAGCAAATAAAGAGGGTATACTCCCCCGATTTTAACGGGAAACACAACAATTCAATTTGTGCTAGCTTCTTAACACCAAGCCGATCTTCCTTGTGAATTCTAGAGCGATTTCAAACACCCCACTCTCGGCATTCCTTTTTCCTGTGAGAAACTGAAACAAGGGAGGCCACCTTCGATCCTAACTTTGCTAACACCCAACCTCAATCAAATTTCGCATTCCTACACCATCACTACAGCTCGTCGAGCCACCCAAACCATTTTCGGAGCTCCAAATCAACTCCAACTTTGAGTTTGATCAAAGGTGAACATCGAGGAGGAGGATCTTGGTCTCCAAGGCAATTCACACCAAATCAAGGCTCGTACTGATCAACAAGGCTTCGTCTCAATTAGACAAAGCTTCCTCAAGTGTTCGAACCACTGGTCTTAGCTTCGGTGAGGCATTTCCATGAAAATGTTTCTCTAGCTTAAGTGTGGTCAGCTTTTTTAAGAGAATTTCCATTACATGCAATCTTGACCATTGGATATGCCTTCCCTTGATGGTGTGGGTTGATTTTGAAGTTCATCTGAGCTCTGATCGAATGATTCATGGCGGATGGACGTTATCGTTCATCACTCACAGGAAGGAAGATCACAAGCCGTTCATTCCATGTGATTGGAACTCACAGCTCTAATCAAATCACACTAGATCAAACGAGATTATACCCTTATGCCTCGGGTTTAATCTGCATCGTCCGATCTAAGATCGAACGGCGGGGATCAATGTCGCATCCACCACCATGATGTGAACTTAAATATTCAACCCCACGGTGCCACGTGGAAAGTACACCGTGTCAGTGTACCACGTGGCGTCAGAGGGATTAGGCTTAATTAGGGTTATTAATTAGATTTTTAAGGCTAAAACTTTCATAATTCATAACTAATTATAGAAAATCAAACAAAATACAATTAATGGCTCATTTTCAAGTTATTTTAGAGTGAAATTCAATAAGATTATTCTTAATTACTTTGAAATAGTCATTTTAGCTTAATCATAATTTAATTAAAAACTTAATTAACTTAATTACTCCTTAATTAAGCACCCAATCAATTTTAAACTTTTTGCAGATGTTTAGAGGGATGGCCTCTGCCTCCCCTATTTTTCTTGGAATTTATTGGTTGCTTAATTAAGAAAATTGATTAATTAAGCCCCCGTTACCTTTTTAACTTAATTAAGAGATAATTAAGCATATGAATAATAATTAATTAATTATTTGGACTCTCTAATCATTGTTGAACAGTAATTAGACTTAGGAAAGTGGATTGGAGCCTCCCTCTTAAGTTTTTCTCTCTTTTCAACCAAAGTGCTAATTAATGATTACTTATTTAATTAATGGCATAATTAGCTAAGTTAAATCCAAATCACATTAAGCCATGCTTGTTTAGGTAGGTGGGGTTGGGACCTCTTTCCCTATCTTTTTCCTTTAAACCCATCTCATTTCCAAGATAATTGATTAACTTTGATGATTAATTAAAATGAAATAAATTAATGAATTAATCACCTAATTAAGAATCTGATCTCCTTATTTTAATCTTGGGTAGAGCTTTAGGTGTTCAAGAACCTAAAGAAGTTAGTAAAATTTTGATTAGCTCACATGTGTGAAAAAATCATGAAAGTAACGAAAATAATTCATTAAACTTAATTAGTAAATGATTATGAGCTAATTGTATTAGGCCCCTTTCATTTCATAGGAGCATTACTATTTACTTTTCATTGTATTTGCATATTACATTAACACATAATTATTTAATCAAATACCTTAAGGCAACATAGGCAAGGGTTTAATTAATTAATTTAATTCACACATTAACCTAATTAATCCATAAAACCAACCTAATTGCTTTTTCTTAAATCAAATTAACTTACACATGGGGAGTGGGCTTAGGATTAGAAAATCTTTCTCACACCTCTTAAATTAAGTTAAACATAAAATCAAAAGTGACATTAAGAAACTTTGGTTTATTTTATATAAGCTTATTTGATATGATTATCCTTAAGAATTAGTCAGATTGAATGAAATTACATGCTTATGTTTCTTTTTCTTTTCAATCATATAAAAATGTTGTATGCCACTTGATTCATGCAATTATTTCTTCAAAAATTAATCAAATATAAATGATTTCCTTTATGTCAAGCTTGCATATGTTGATTCTAACTAATATGTGTGGCTATTATCATTGTTAAATCTAAATCTATTTTCCAAATCTTATAAATAAATGATTACTTATGTTATAAATGTTAGTTATAAATACATAGGAAATGCAAATGATTATAGCTTAAGTATATGGAGTAAATTTCTTTCCTTTTAATATTATAATTTAACTAAGACTTTACTCCATATATATAAATCTTTTTTAATCAAACAAAATACAACTTTTGCATGGTTTGCTCTCCTTTATTTGTATGCGCATTCATATTTATTTGAGTTAAGTAAATAGTTGGTCTGCACACCCCAGGAATATGAGACTTTAAGGATCCCCAAGGAGGTCATTTGATTATCTCACTTTCCTGGTTAACAATGGCATGTACTAGCTCATATCTCTCATACATGTGTATGTGTACTTAATTTTGGAGTCAAAACCCCTCTTTCTTTTACCAAAACACATGCATTTGCAATTATTTAAAGTGATAAAATTAATTAATCATGTGATTAAAAAGCTCTCTTTTGTACATTCATGTATGCAAACTTACATGTGTTTGAACACAAATGGTATTTAGTCCGGACATCCCAGGAATACAAGGCTTTAAGTAGCCCCAAGGAGGTCATTTGATTACCTCACTTCTTTGGTTAACAGTGACACATACCTGTTTAACTTCATTCCTATGTATTATTGCATAAGAATTTATATAGAGCTTTAAATTAATATAATAAAAATAATTCAATCAAAAGTAAAATATAAACTTTAAATATACTTGTTCATATTCATCATTTAAATGTGCTAACACATATTGCATGTATAGATATGTTTAGGACTTAGTCATATGCATGCTACATATGATGAAAAGAAATGAATAAATATGTGTTATGTGATAGTAATTAATTCCAACTAATCTTAATATGCCTTTCTTATTTAATGAGATTATTTAGAGTGGACCTAAACCTAGGATTAACTAAAATATGTAATAAGCCATTCACTAAGGAGAAATTATTTAATTAATTTTCTTTAGATGTGGCTTATAGTAGGGATAAAAGAGAGTGATCCTCTCTTTTCTTCTCTTTATAATGCTTAGTTATTGTTAAGTGTAAACCAAGTGAAACAAAAGAAGACATTAAATAAAACTTGTAAATCAATTAAGCCACTTGAAGTAAAACCATCCTTTATAATTAAATCCTTTCATGCTTAGAAAATTACAACAAAGCCTAGTTAAGACATACCACATAAGCCATAATGCACACACTTTAGAATTAAGTCACCACACACTTTAGAATTAAGTCACCACTTTTAGCTTTATGTTAGGGCGGTGCATGGAGTGATGTATGCTTTTTTTATGATGTATTATTGTAGATTGGATGTTAGGGTGTATGCTTCATAGACTAGATGTTAGGCTATAATTAGCATAATCATATTTTCTATAGGAGATTATGCTTAAGGGGTGATTAAAATAAATATAAATACTCTCTTTTACAGGTTGCACAACCCCTATGCATGATCAAGATTAGGACAGGTGGACTTGGTTACCCGTGTGTAATGTGCTAAGTCCAAATTATTCATATAATTGTTTAGGTTGTATGGTGTGTTTAGCTAATACTTATTTTGCAGGTGTAGTTAGATTTAATTTTCTTATTTTTAATTTAATTTTGCATTAAGAATTAAGATTAGTGTTATCGGGTAATAGGATGAACGGTGGCTAGAAGGCTTTATCCTGGGATGCCCCCATCATGCCGTTGAAACAAGCAAACTAAGTAAAGAAATGAAGGAGATATGAAGAATGAAAACCCCCATAGCATTTATTTATTTAAAATTATAATTATTCTTTCATATATCGGGTTGTATAAGGGTAGAGCTCAGCTACCAATTCCTCTTTTCGGGTTGTACGGTGGTACCCAACCACACCGGCCTGTTATTCTTTTGCGTTAGATTTATAAAATCATTTGATATTTTGTTTACAATTGTGCAATAGAAATGACATATCTTTTTGTAGTTTCTTCATATATGATGATTTAATATGTGACCTAGATTCAATTAGGCTCTTAGAAAAAAAAATGAATTTTCTACCCCAACTACAACTCATAACTAAATCTTCTAAATAACTCATAACCTCACATAAAGCCTAGGCATTAAATAAAGATTATTAAAAGATTTTAGCAACCCCTTAGCTGAATATTATATGCTTAATATCATGTATATCATCTTGAAACACTTTTGTAAAATGAGGGCCTCCGTTCTTGCACATATGGGAACCGCTTGACCTGTGAGAGCAACTCTTACTGACAGAGCTTCTCCCTCTTCTCTCTTGATTTGACCCATAACTCATTTCAACATGCATTTAGCATATAAAATACATATGGCCTTTATCAAAATGAAGAGTCCAAAATTAAATAAAAAATTGAAAAGATTTGCATTAGACTAAGTCATTACTCATACCACTCATACTCTGCTCTCTTAGGGAGTGGGTTTAAGGACTTTAGTTTTCTTTCTAAATAATAACAACCCAAGCATATTGAAAAAATCATATGACTTGACCACATTGCTTTAAAGCATAGGACGAGTTAGCTGGCTATCACTCCAAGTAGTTATAAGTTCAGCAGTCGGATGATTTACCCTCTCTTGTGAAACTGAACCATATACCCATCTTCACTTAGATTTAGGATGTGCTTTGGCCCTCACTAAAGCTCCCTAGATTTAGGATATGAGGTTATTATTTTCCCTCGAGATACAAGCATAAATCCTCATCTCTTAAGCATTTGCAAAACCTTGTATTATGGAGTTATAAGCCCTAGCCTCCTAATAAAATTTTAACTCAAACATATAATTCTCTTTAATTTCAAACATATAAAGCCCAATCATAGGATAGGTTGGAATGCTTACTAGGTTTTCTAATATCATGAGCATTCCCTACCCATCTCCTTTTGGCTTCAATAATAAGTCTCTCCCTTTTTATTTATCCAATTTGATTTTCTAACATAGCCAATTTATTGATAGTACTATCATTGAAATCTTTGGAGATAATAATTGTCTACATTAATCGAGAGTATTCCTAAGGAAGTTACCATCCTTATGATGTAATTAACTATGGGGGCCAACCCCCATAGGAAACTTTAAAACCCAGTTTAAATAAATTTTGCTTTATTCATCCGTGTAAAGTAGGGAAAAAATATTTAGTATATTCGAAGACCCATCATGCCTTAGGAGTCATTATTAGGTGATTAGGTCCATTGTAAAGTAGTGATTTCTATCTTTCGAGATAGTGTACTATTCCTTAATATCATACCTGATCACTTCAATAAATACACCCTCAGATCTATGTGGTGTCCCCCATACATACATCAAAAATAAGCACGACAACTCTAGAGTGTACATATAAAAAACTGCTCCAAAATCACTCAAATCATCTTGAAAAGTACCTCAAGCAGCTTATAATAGCATTTAGAAGAGATATAGGAAGTCCCATAGTGGTTTAAAATAAAAAATAGGTGTACATTTCAGAGTGTACATAGTGTACACTCAAAAAATTGATAAAAAAAAATACTCAAATCATGTTGAAATGCATTCCATACATTATATTATATCATTGAGATCCATAGTAGGCAGCCCCCTAGTCATTTAAAATTAAAAAATAGGGTGTACACTCCATAGTGTACAATGTGTACATCTCAAAAACTTGAAAAGAGTTTAAAATAATACCTTCTGTAGTCGTATTTGACAAAGGAGATGAGATGGTAACAGTCGAAATAAATGTGAAAACTCTAAAGGCTCTGTAGTTCAAGAATGCGCAAAATAATACCTCACCGAGTCATTTCGATGGAGAAGATAAGATAGTACCTCGAATTATAATGTCCCAAAATTAGCCCTAAATAAGAGGAAGGTCGGATGCTCGCACTGATGCACGCCGGGAGGGAGGGAACTGAAAACAATCTGTGAGTGAATGAACATAATAAAAAAATTACCTAAATTTAGCCCTCGCTTGAAAGTGAAAACGTCGTCCAACAAGTGCAATCCCGTCAACTTAACGGGTCGGGTCAGATCCCCATCATGGTAAGCATCCACCCCATCGTTTATCGCATGTTACGTATTGCTCAAAGGCGTTAAAATTATGAGTGTCCAATTCTAGTATCTAGATCTAAAAGCTAATATTTTCTCCTTCGGTAGGTGACATAGAGAATGCTTGCACATAATAGCAAAGTAGATTGATGAAGAACGTATCCTATGCCCAAGGCATGGAACGAATACCTACCCTTGGCAAAATAAAACATATTTGGTGGCATTAGTTATTTCTAAAACTGCTCAAAACATCTAAAAATTATTTTGAGTGATTTAAAAAATATTATTATTTATTTAAAAAAATAAAAAATATTTAAAATAGATATTATATATATACACACACACACACACACACACATACATAAAAGACGCCTCTTCATATATATATAACATAAAAAGGTAAAAACACAAAATAAAATTGATCTCAACAAGGCCTTAATGATGGAGATAGACCACATTGGCAATGAAGGTCATGATGATGGTTGCGATAGTAAATGGATTCATGAAAGCTATAAAAAGGAATATTTTGTTAAGAGATTGATGACTACTGTGATGATTCTTCACGTCATTGGTTTATATTCAAACTAGGGTAGAAAGATGATGAAGTAACCTAATAGTAGGTGCTTCAAACAATCAGTGGCTTACGAAGTTAATTAGTGGGGGAGAGAATGTTATTATTAGTCAATATATAAAAAATAGAGTTTACTTGCTTGTTGGATGGTCTAATGCTAATGTTGAGTTTTAACACATGATTTATTGGATCTCTCTTGTCATCAAAAGAGTAGCGAGAAGCATAAAAGTTAGGCACTTCCTCTTCATTAGGCGATGCAAAAATGCTTGCATAGAGCAACAAAGTAGATCGATGAAGAAGTTATCCTATGCCCAAGGCATGGAACATGACTTTCCCTTGGGGATGAAGATGATCACAAGAAAAGATGATTGTGAATGGGAAGCATTCTAGTAAAAGCCTCACGTGATGATTGAGCTATTTGATGAAGTGCGAATTTGCATCAGGGACACAGAGAAGACAGTGTCTCGATGTTACAGGAGCAATGTAGAATTGCTAGGATTAGGCCACCAAGGCAGAATGACAAGGAGGCTAACACCTCAGCATTGCAGGAGCAGCTATGGCGTTCAAACCAGCATAAAAAAGACTAGAGAATAGCGGCTCCAATGCCTAAGAGCTAGGGTTGTAGAGCTACGAGTCGGCAAACTTCGTATCTAAGCAATTATTTCAATAGTCTTTATAACTTTTCCTTATTATCTTAGAGTGCCCTAGAATGATTAAAGTGTGAAGACGCTCCAGATGAGTGTAATTTATACTATCTTCATTGATTTTTATTTCACAGTAGATTTCTTGGAAGTGTGGCTCCTTGATTTTTTTTCCTGTTCTTGAGGTTTTTCACATTAAATCTGGTGTCTTCTATATAATTACTTTTACTTTGATTTCATTCTATGTATGCAGTGAAACACACTCGAATTGATATTCTGTGCATTCTTTATGATCTCCCAACAAGCCTTTTTTTTTAACTTCTTACTTTGTTACCATGTAAGAAAATTAGAATTATAATATCTTTTATTAAATTTAATAGTGTGTTGGTACAAGGGATTCTATCTATTTTAAAGTGAAGAGAATAATAAAAATATAATAAATATATCCTTAACAATAATAATAATGATAATAATAATAATAATAATAATGTTATTATTATTATTATTGATATGACACTGAAAATTCTACTATTCGAAGCACGAATCTTGATGTCAAAAGAAAGTTGATCCTCAGTTGAAATTAGTTGAGATCAAGCACTTAAAATATCATTGAAAACTATGAGATATCAGTTAATCCCTAAATAGCTCTTAAACATGGAGTGTTTATAGTCAAATCGAGTGTCTTGATGAGCCAGATCTAATAAGCCCAAGATCTCATAATTCTGACTTCATTTGAGCATTCAAAAACTTAAAATACATCGAATGATCAAAGGAATCATTTTGAGCCATCCGATGGAGGGGAGTGGTTTGGATTTGGCATGTATTTATAGAGACGCCACTCCTCCAATCTATAAATAGCCCCTCATTCCTCATATGAGGAGAGCCCAAGCAAGAGAAAGGAGAGAGCTCTAAAGCTTGAAAATCCTCCAAGCACAATCGTGCCACCACTCGACGGTTGTCAACCACCACCGCCGACCACCACTGCTGATCCTTGTCATCGTCAATCTCCGTCGGTCACTATCATGACAACCTTCATCGTCAATCACTGATCCCCGCTGTTCATCATCATCTGCTACCACTAGTAACCTGAACGTGGCTATATGGCTGTTGTTATCTGATTCTGGGATTTTCATTGTCAGCCCTTCTCATGTACAATTTTGTAATCCCGTTGTCAGGGAATTTTGTACTCTGAAATAAATACATAGTGGAAGATTCTTACTAGGCTAGGCCCCATGGTTTTTCCCCCTTTTTGAGTTTTTTTCACGTAAAAATTTCTAGAGTTTTCTAGTTCACTCTTTAAATACCTATGTGTGTGTTGAATTTCATAACAAGGCTAAGGCGTAAACTTTCACTCTACCACAACTGGTTTTCTAGCACATAATAGTTTGGCTTCATCTGTGGAAAAACTATCCCTTCAATCACAATTTATGTGAACACCCTTATTATGGCCAATAGGCGCAATACTCGTAACAACGAAGCCTCCCACTCCAACTCTCATCACTCTCAAAATCAATCCTTGAACTAAGGATGCCAAGCTTCTGCCTCACTTTCCCCTGATAGGCGTGACCCTGTCGGTGAAGGCGTGATAAGAATCTCTTTAGAAGATCGTGTCCACCGAATGGAAGAGTCTTAAAATGAGATGATCCGACTTTTGCAAGGAACACAACAGCCACTACTACGGCAAACACATCTCCCCCAAGATCGATCATTAGCCGTGGGAGGTTAAAATACTAATCTCCTTGACACTGAAGTTCCTCAGTGTAGAGACTGTGATGCTGATTTCCTTGACACTGCTAGTTCTACTCATCCATCACGTGCAGCTCAATCGATTGTTAATCCACCATTTATTGCTGGTAGCTTGACACATTCTCGTCCTGTTGACCCCACTCATCATGTTATATATGCAGAATTATGACGCTTAATGTAAGATGAATTTCACCTTTAAGAGGCAATCATCTTCCCCTCTATGAGGAATTCTCACCTTTAGCTGAAGCTATTCTTCAACATCCTATTCTCGTGGGTTTCAAGCTTCTGAGCATTGATTCCTATGATGGGGCGACTGACCCACATGAACACGTCGACCATTACAGGACTATCATACATATCCAATGAGCTCCTGACACACTGCTTTGTCAGGTCTTTCCCGTTACCCTCAAGGGCCAAGCTCGTACTTGGTTCTACTCTCTTCCAAGGGGATCCATCCGTACCTTTGGCGAACTTACCAAGATTTTTGTGTAACAATTCATTACAAATCAAAGGATCATTAAAGATTCCTCCCATCTCTCCGGCATTCATCAAAATGAGGGAGAATCATTTAAAGAATACTTCCAGAGGTTCTCCTTAGAAGCTCGTCAAATACCTGGAGTAGACCCTGAACTATTAAGATGAATTTTCCTTGGAGGGCTCCGTCCAAAGCCTTTTTACTTGTCACTAATGTGAGACACGGTCCGCTCATATGCTGCCTTAGTTCATCATATGGAAGCATAAATCTCTGTCGATGAAGCTATTAATGCCCATCATAAATAATTTAAACAATCTACAGGAAAATGTAAGAGCACCCCAGGGAATGCGGACCGACAGTCTCATCAAAAGAAGCAACAAGGCAGTCGTGATCTCCCCCCACGGCCCCCATATCAATGATGTGAACCACAACCAGAAAAGGAATACACACCACTAAACACATCTCGTGTTAACCTCTTGATGGCTATTCAAGATGAAGAAAACATCAGGTGGCCACATCCACTGAAACCAAATTCAGGAAATCAGGAGCAATATTATCACTTCCATCGAAGTCGTGGACATACTACTGAGGCATGCTAAAAACTCAAAGAAGAAATTAAGAGGCTCATTCAACAAGGATATCTACATCAATTTATGAAGAATCAATCAACTCAAACAAACATACCTCCAATTGGGGGGCAACCAGGACAATCATCACAGAAATAATAAAATAATCATCAAATAGTTGAAGAAATTGAAACAATCGCAGGATGACCAATACTATCTAATCAAGTTCTCATTACCACCTCTGAAGATCCAGAGTAATGAAGTCTCATATTGATCATTCCATCACTTTTAATGACTCAGACTTAAAAGGAGCCCATGTTCCTTATCAAGATTCACTTGTCATCGGCGCAGGAATCGGTGACCCATGCTTTAATGTTAAAAGAATTTTGATTGACAATGGGAGTTCTGTTGATGCCTTATTTTACTCCACATTTCTTAGCATGAGCCTGGTTAGAGAAAAGCTCCAACCCCCTGTAGGACCATTATACGGGTTTGATAATCGCCCTATGCGAATAGAAGGGACAATCACCCTTCCTGTTGTCCTTGGCAAATTTTCTTGACAAATGACTCATTTAATCCAATTCATGGTGGTCAAGTCAGATTCAGCATATAACGCTATCTTCGGAAGGCCTCTCCAATCAATTTTTAGTGTAGTCACTTTAGTATCTCATCTTAGGATGAAATTTCCAACCCCTGTTGGAGTTGGGGTGGTCTATGGAAATCAATAGATAGCACAATCATGTTACTTCAGACAAGCTCAACCATGCCCTTCTGTGACCTTCAGCATCAAAGATTTTAATTTTTAAGATGAAGAAGTACCCCAGAAAGCTTCGCTGTAGAAGACTTGCTCTGTTTGCATTATCGATGATCAACCACTACAGTGCAAGTGGGATCTGCTCTCGAAGAACAAAGGAAAAAATACATACTTCTTGTGTAAAATCAAGACATCTTGCTTGAGTCCACGGATATGTGTCGATCAATATGATCATGCACTCCCTCAAGTTGATCCAACATTCAAACCAATCATCCAAAAGAAGTGAAGTTTTGCACCTAATCGCCTCCAGGCTATTGAATAAGAAGTTAATAAGCTCCTGAAAGCAGGATTCATATGAGAGGTACATTACCCAACATGGCTAGCAAATATTGTCATGGTTAAGAAAACAAATGGAACATGGAGAATGTGTATTGATTACACTGACCTTAACAAGGCTTGCCCTAAAGATAGTTTTCCTCTTCCTCAAATTGATCAATTGATTGATGGTACGTTTGGACATCAAATGTTCAGTTTTTTGGATGCTTACTCCGGTTACAACCAAATAAAAATGGGCCCAACGGATGAAGAAGCTACAGTATTTTAAACATATAAAGGTTTATACTATTACCAAGTTTTATCGTTTGGATTAAAAAATGCTGGTGCTACCTATCAATGCCTTATGAATAAGGTTTTTAAAGACCTATTAGGCCGCACAATGGACGTATATGTGGATGACATGTTAGTGAAAAGCTTGGAAGAATCATAGCATATTTCTGACTTAGAAATATGCTTTAACCTTCTTCGACGTTATAGCATGCGACTTAACCCGACTAAGTGTGCTTTTGGGGTTACGTCGAGAATATTTCTTGGATTTATGGTAACCCACTATGGGATAGAGGCCAACCCTGAGAAAATCAAAGCTCTCAAAGATTTGACTCCTCCAAAGAATATTAAAGAAGTTCAACGTTTGAATGGATGAATTGCTGTGTTATCCCGCTTTCTAGCCTGTTCTAGGGATAAATACTTGCCATTCTTTAAAATATTAAAGGGAGCTAAAAATAATAATTTTGATGGGTGATGAATGTCATCGCTTTTGAGCAACTAAGGGAGTATTTAGCATCTCCACCCCTACTATCCAAGCCTATTCAAAGAGAGATGTTATACTTATATCTCACAGTCTCTTCCCGCGTGATAAACTCAGTTTTAATGCAAAAAAAAAAAAAATGGGATACAATGACCAATTTACTATGTCAGCAAAATTCTCTCTAATATAGAAAATCGGTACCCACTTGCAGATAGGGTGGCTCTGGCTTTAGTTTTCTCGGCAAAATTACATCCATACTTTCAAGCTCACTATCGTATTACACTCATTTACCATTAGGGCCATCTACATAAACCGGAAGCATCTGGGAGGTTAATTAAATGGTCTATAGAATTGGGAGAGTTTGATATAAATTTTCTACCTCGGCCTGCTATAAAGTCTCAAGTACTCATAGACTTTATAATGGAATGCACTGCTCTTACTCTAGAGGAGCTATCTACTACACTCCTTTCATCTCCTCAATGGACCCTCTATGTTGATGGAGCTTCAGGAAATACCGGTGCTGGTGCAGGAATCTTACTTATTTTCCCCGAAAATACCTTATGGACTTACTAAAATTTCTTACTAATAATATGGTTGAATATGAGGCTCTCATGGGTTGAGACTCATCATTAATTATGAAGCTCAAGACTTAGTGATCCACCTCTCGACTCTGTCGCCTCCCAAGTTGAGGGAAACTTTAATACTCATAATCTTCAGCTGGCACAATACCTCCACTTGGTAAAGTCTCTTCTTACCCACTTCAAGACACATCAAATCATTCACATATTATGAGAGAAAAATACTCGAGCTGATGCTCTCGCTAAGCTTGTTACATCCGCTACTGGAGATCTATTTAAGAGAATGCATGTTGAAGAAATATATTTTCTTAGTATCCAAGGGTTGTGGGTCATACAAGCAATTAATGAGATAGAGGAACATTCGTGAATGGACCCCATCCTGTCTTTTTTACACGAAGGAACCCTTCTTGAAAACCCAACTTCTGTAACTTGCCTCCGAAGACAAGCTTCAAACTTTATTATTATCAGAGGTGAACTATACAAACGAGCTTTTTCTGGGCCATAACTCAAATTCCTCTCACCATCAGAGGCCGATTATGCATTAAGAGAAGTTCACTCGAGGATATGTGGAGAACACCTAAGAGGAATGGCGCTAGCCCTTAAAATTATAAGGCAAGGGTTCTATTGGCCTACTATGAAACAAAATGCCTTGGAGTTCACAAAAAAATGTACGAGTTGTAAGTTGCACTCTAACCTCCCTCACCTACCACATACAGAGCTCACATCCATTCAAAGCCCATGACCTTTTGCTCAATGGGGAATTGATATCATGGGACCTTTTTCGATAGCATCGGGGCAATGAAAGTTTATCATTTTAGCCGTCGACTACTTCACTAAATGGGTGAAAGCCGAACCACTCGCTAAAATCACGGAGGTAAATGCTAAACAATTTATTTGAAAAAATATAGTATGTTGATTCGGTCTTCCTGTGAAGATCATCACTGATAATGGAACCCAATTTACTGGAAAAGTCTTTACATCCTTTTGCAAAGATCTTCACATTCAACTGTTGCATACGGCTGTAGCACATCCTCAAACTAATGACAAAGCTACCAATAGGACTATACTCAAAGGACTAAAAACACGTGAGAAGGCGGGGCAATGGGTTGATGAGCTTTCTAATGTTCTTTGGGCTTACCGCACTACATCGTCCACCCGGTGAGACACCATATAACTTGTGTTTGAGGATGAAGCTATTATACCCGGTAGATATCGGGTTCCAAGTCCAAGAGTTCAATTATTCGATCATAATGGTAATGAAGAAAAACTCTGACACCTGAACACTACTCCCAAAACATGGCCCTACTTTGGGCTTCCTATCACCAAAGGGTAGCTCATCACTTCAATAGAAGAGTAAAACCTCGTCCCATATCTATCGGTGACTTGGTCCTATGAAGTCTCAAAGCTACAGGAAAAGGCCCTCAACGCAATAAACTCTCATCTCTTTGGGATGGACCATATGTAGTTATAGCTATGGTCAAGCCAGGAACATTCAAGCTCAAGGATCTAGAAGGAAAAACTTTACCTTGAACTTGGAACACTAAGAATCTCTAAAAATATTATCAGTAATTCCTACTGCATAATTATTGTAACTTTTATTTTGTCTCGTTTGTCATTTCCTCTTCATGTAGCCGACCCCACTTAATGAGATAAAGACTTGTTGTTGTTGTTGTCATTTCCTCTTGAAACTCATATCTGTGTTAAAATTGTCATATGATTATATCACCGAACTTATCAAAGTAATAAATTTATAACTTTTTCTTTCAAGCTTGTTGCATATGAACAATCTCCTTCATTTAATCCTCCCACTTGAGAAATGCGCAACTCACATTGTATCTCAGTCGAGGCATGATCAATCCCATGGGGACTTGATCGGACATCTTCCATACAGGTAAGAAGTTAAGTAACGCTTTGACTAATACCTAGGATAGGTCAAAAGATCTTTGGTGGACATCCCACGGCCTCTTCCATACAGGTAAGATGTTAAATAATATTTTGACTAATACCTAGGATAGACCAAAATGTCATTGGTGGACTTCTCATGGCCTCATCCGTGTAGGTTAGCGTTGTTGAATAATATTCCGACCAATCACCCTGGATAGGTAAAAACAAAACAAGAGTATTTCACCTAAAAATAAAAAAAAAGTATTGATAGCATTAACATGATGATATAAGAAAGAATCAAAATTCTGATACACAATAATAATAATACATAGATAAATAAAATGCATCCTCAAGTGATACTCCATCATATCAGTTGGTGATATCAACGTCCTCCTCACCACTAGGAGATGCTCCCTTGGACTCACTCTCAACTTTTTCATCTCCTGAATCTGACAAAGAGTCTTTAGATACTTGGCTGGGAGATAGATCCTTAATACTATCTCTGGTCTTGTGATGTACTAAGCAGATTCCTTTTAGGAACCCTCGGATGAAGCCCTCCTCTAAACATTGGTGCTCGAAGTCCTTCACTTCAACATCAAGAATATGATTACGAACTTCCTGGACATGGTCTTCAATTATATCGCGATAAGCTAGGGAACTCTTAAAGTCTTCCACCGCCTTCAAGGAGATTTTATTTTCTTCTGCTTCTGACATTATATGCTCCTTCTCAAAAAGACGATCTTGTAATGCTTTCTTCTCCAGTTCGAGAGCTTTCTTGTCCACTGCAAGTGCCTTGAATCTTTTCTCTTTCTGGTGAGTCTCTGTCCTCACCTCAATCAGTTCATCACGAGTGCGCTCCACCTCCTGACACTGGAGAGAAAGAGGATTCGACATGTTCGCTAGCTCTGTTCTGCACCCAATCAGCTGATCCTCCAAAGTCGCCACTTATTTGGCCTTAACACTCATCTTTCGCTCATACTCACCTTGCAGATATTTTACTTCACAAATTCAGTATTCCACTCTTCTAAAGTGACACCCAAATGAGCCATCAGCCCTAATGTTTGAGTTACCTATAAAAAAATCATCACAAATATTACACAATGCAAAAAAGGAAAAGAAAAAAAGAAGGATGAAGGGAAGACAACGTACCAATTCATCTGCTCATTAACGTCCAGTGCATATGTGATTTAAAACCTCCTCAGGAATGTGCAGCTTTAAAAAATGAACTTCCCCATCATGAGTTCAAATAGCTAAACTCTCAGAGGCCAACTGGTGGCGAACATCTTCTCCACAGATATCTGACGTAGTCACTTCAGCACATGTCTTCGTTTTCTTTAGAGAAAAAATATTGCTACCACCGTGATTTTATGACGGGCTTCTTGAAAGAACCCTATGAATATGAGGAGACATTTCATCACCTTTACTTGATCGCTTTAGTGGAAAAGCATGAGATCTCCATGCCTGGATGGAAAGGCCAATCTTGAACATTCTATCTTCAACTATAAATTTGCTAATGTGATGTAACTCATGCTGTAAGCTTCCTGCATCAGGAACATTAAGAGTTGCCAAGATTTCATTCTCTTTAATCAGTAATGGATCTGGAAAGTCATTCAATCTTCCCCATCTCTCAGGGAGGCCCCACTCATTCTTCACAAAAAGGAATCCAGTAGACCAATTTTTAGATGGATCCCGTGCTGAAAATTCTATTCAATTCTTTATAGTCCGATAAGAAACACGTCCCTGAGCATCACATGTGAATCTACACATTCGACACAAGTATTTGATGTTCAAAATAACATCATGCTCTCTAAAGAAGATATTCAAACCAACGATGACCACTAAAGCTCGAAATGAAAATTGTGACAAAGCTACGCCACATATTTTGAAGATCTCAATCAACTCGGGAGCCAAAGAGAATCGCAATCGCCGAAGAATCAACTCGCGTAAAGTACCCGATGGAGATGAGCGTCTCGGCAGCAATAATGGCCACCAACTCATTAGGGAAGTAAAATTTTCTGCAAAATACCATTAAACTATCTGATGTGACAGTGGATGATATATCGTCTGTAGCTGTCACATTATGGATTTTCTTTTGGCCATCACCCTGTGAAAATACATAGTAAATAAAGAGAGAGAAATGATAAAAATATGATAATTTTGTGAAGCAACTCACTCACCCCAATACTTGGGCGCATCCTTTTTTTACTTCCGCGCTCACGGATAGCTTGGGATAAAATTTTTTGCCTACAATATAATGAAAAGGATACAGATACATATGAAAAAAAATAGAGAGAAAGAGAGAAGTTATCCCCCTCGAATAATGCTCAAATTACCAAACTTTCGTCATTTGACGATGGTTCTAACTCCCGCTTCTTGGCGGTTATTAAACCATCCATTGAAGTTGTAAGAAATCCAATTTTACAAGAAAAGTAGGAACTATGGGCCTTGATTGCCTAAACCCGGTCGGTCCAGGAAGTTGACGCCTCTTCGAGGGAAAATTGAGCCTCGTATACGGTCTTGATCGCCTCCAAACCCGGTCGGTCCGACAAGCGGTTGCCTCTTTTGAGGGAAAACTAGAGCTCAGATGAACTATGGGCCTTGATCGACAAAATGGTCGGTTGGCATTAACGCCTCTTCGAGGGAAAATCGAGCTCCCATGAACTACTTGATCGCCTCAAACCCGGTCGGTCCAACAAGGCGTTGATGCCTCTTTAGGGAAAATTAGAACCCTCATGAACTAACATTGATGCCTAAACCCGGTCGGTCCGACAAAGACAGTTAACGCCTCTTTCGAGGAAAACCGGAGCCTCGTCATATGAACTATGGGCCGTGATCGCCTTCGAACCCGGTCGGTCCTATAAAGGCAGTTGACGCCTCTTTCGAGGGAAAATTGGAGCCTCGCCATATGAACTACGGGCCTTAATCACCTCGAGCGACCTTCTCAAGAAGAGAAATACAGAATTTGAGAAGTGTGCCTTCTTCCGCCCTGGGGATTTTATAGACCCTTAGGGGCAAAAGTAAAATATCATCAAGAAAAATCGAAAATGGGCATTTGCACCAGCGCCAAGCCGGCAGCGCATAGCCGCTCCCGCGATGGCATGTGTGCTCCGCCTGCATGCCGCTGCATTGGCTGGCCATCTGGTGTGGCATATTCTCGCATCGTCGCTACCACCATGACCGCCATTGCAAACGGGACCACTAGCCCACAGCGCCAACGCGTCCGCGACTCGCCGCCGCACCACGCCTGCTCAGCGGTGTCCGTAAGTTCCCAAATAGGTCCATAACTCTAAAATCTTTGCCGTATCCGCACATATCTGCGGCACATCGCATCATCATAATCTTGTGCTCCCAAGATCTTCTCTCAAAATGTATGGTTAATGGACCAAATTTCATTGAAAAATTTGTTACTTTCAAGTATATACTTTTAGATGATTGAGATATCATCCAAAAATAAATCGATATGACACTAAAAAATTCAAGAATGAATCTTGATGTCAAAAGCAAGTTGATCCTCGTTGAAAGTAATCGCTAGAATATCATTATAAACTTTGGGATATCGTTAAATCTTTAAATAACTCTTAAATATGAGTGTTTATAGTCAAATCGAGCATCTTGGCAGGATCTAACAAGCCCAAGATCTCATAATTCGACTTCATTTGAGCATTCAAAACTTAAAATACATTGAATGATCAAAGGAATCATTTTGAGCCGTCATGGAGGGAGTAGTTCGATTTTGCATGTATTTAGACGCTCCTCCAATCTATAAATAGCTATTCCTCATGGGGAGCTCAGCGAGAAAGAGAGAGCTCTAAAGCTTGAAAATCCTCCAAATCGTGCCACCACTCGGCGTTGTCAACCACGCCGCCCCGATGATCCTGCCGTCGTCAATCTCCGTCGGTCACCATCATGACGACCTTCATCGTCAGTCGTTGATCCTCGCTGTTCACCATCATCTGCTACCACTAGCAATCATTACAACCTGAACGTGACTATATGGCTACTATTATCTGATTCTGGGATTTTCATTGTCAGCCCTTCTCATGTACAATTTTGTAATCCCGTTATCGGGGAATTTTGTACTCTGAAACAAATACATAGTGGAAAATTCTTCGCTCTGGTTTTCCCTCTTTTGGTTTTCATAAAATTTATGAAGTTTTCTTGTTCACTCTTTTAATGCCTGTGTGTGTGCTGGATTTCATAACAAGGTCAAGATGTAAACTTTCACTCTATCATAATTGGTTTTCTAGCATACAGCAATTATTTTAATATAACAATATATATTCTATGTTTTTTTTTTTTTGGTATCGTTGTTTTTTTCAACTTCATTTTTGTGTGGATGGACTTTCACTCGGCGTTGCTTCTGCTTCATGCATTTTGCGTGAGAAATGTGCAATTTTCTGCCTTTTTTATTTCGGTATGTTATCGTAGTTATAGGCTTATAGCAGACAACTAATGTGTATATATATATATATATTCAAGTTGGCTCTCCATTTCTTCTTTATATTCTGCGTTTTCTCTTTCTAATTTACCTTCATAAATGGTTTTTATGGGTTATATATGGGTAATGATGATTATTACTTCAACTCAATTGTAGTTCGTGGAGTGCATTGATACCAGCTTTTAAAAATACTATTTTTGATCACGCATATGAGGACAGAACAATGACCCACCACAAGCAATTATATCCGAGCTCATCACATATCTAGTTCTTACTGCTTGATATCGACTTTTTTTGTGTCAATTTTTTTTATTTATAGATTAAATATAACTTCTGTGATCTCCTCCTCTATTATTGATTAGTGCTGTTTTTCATTTTTAGTTTTCTTAATCTGTACGTTAACTTTTTCATTTCATTCAATATATACAAGCTATTTGTTTATCTGAGCCATGTTAATTAAATGGGGACATTAGCATGCATTGCATTCATATTTTCAAGTCTTAGATATACCTAACATTTAAATTTTGTTATTATATCATCTAGCACTTCATTAACAGAGTTAATGTATCTCTCCTATTGTAGTTGGCAATGTCACCG
The DNA here is from genome assembly GCA_021442155.1 of Cymbidium sinense. NCBI lineage: Eukaryota > Viridiplantae > Streptophyta > Magnoliopsida > Asparagales > Orchidaceae > Cymbidium > Cymbidium sinense. The sequence continues at coordinate 126,940,149 of CM038215.1, forward strand.
GGACTATTTATATCGTTTCATTAGAAAAATTATTATGATCGGAGTCTAGAAGTAATCCTACATCTTAACTCCAATATCATAGTGGTACATAATATTTATTTAATACACAGTTGTTATATAATTGTAATGAACTATTATGTATTATTACATATTGATGTGTATTATCTGTGCAACAATATATAATATCTGCATATATATTAATATACATTAATATATAATAATTCACAGTCACTATATAATAACTCTATATTGAATAAATGTCATATTATAATATGCTATTGGTATACGAATATCCATACTCCGCATGTAATAAATTAGCTTTTCATAGTGAGCTCATGTCATATTATACTATGCTATTGGCTCACAAAGTTGGACCTGTGTAAGCTTTTTTTTAGCAAGTTTTTATATATTCTTTTTTTTTTCTTTTACTTCATTGTTTGGTTTAGTATTTAAAGTGTAAAAGAAACCGAATCATAATTCAACTTTTTTATTTGGTATGATCATAATTTTAATTCGTTTGTATATTTGAAATGCATTAAAATGATCTTTTTTTATTTAAATTCGCCTTGTCTAATCTGATCCACTCGCCTATAATCTAAAAAATACTTTACATTATATTTATTTTATCAAAAAAATTATATATTTATATAATTTTCAATCAATCAAATAAATTAAAATAATTTAAATACATTATATTTTTTATACTATATTTATTTTATACTATATATTCTTTCTTTTTACAATCAAATAGTCTCTTAGACTCATTGATGTCTCTGTGTTGAACACTATGTGTGATTTCTTTACTTCTGTGTTGATGAGGGTTCAAAAAGTTCAGCAGCAGGAGGAGAGAGAGAGAGAGAGAGAGAGAGAGAGAGAGAGCCAAAATTTCGTGGCAATTGGCGGTGTGAGAAGAGCGGTGGAACTGACGGCAGGGTAATTAGACTGACAAAATGATGATTGGATGATGGGCTTGTAATATTAAGAGGTTTTATTTTTATTATATTTTAATATTTTCAGTTAGATATAGATATAGAAAAATTTCTATGTTAATTATATAAATTTTAATGATTTAAATGTTACGTACATAAACAAAAAACCTCCCACCTGCAGATCGGCCATCCGTCCATCACGGCGGTCCGTATCGTCTCGCCGGTGTAATGCCAACCGCAGAGCGCGGAGTGATTTGACTGACGATTGCGACGGTGTTTCTTTCGCACGTGGGAAATCATTCAGGCACCCAAAACGCCACCAGCGGAGCTATGCGAGGCGGCAACGGAGCTTTCTCACATGATGTAAGTTGTGACGTCAAATATCAGACCTTCGGATTCGGCCTTTCCACTTTTCGCGGAATAAATTTGCTTTTAATCACAAAGAGGCATTTTAGTCACTGTGTGGGCCCCGTTAAGTTATCTCTCCAAAATAAATTCGATTTTGATTTTTCATGGTTAATGCTTTTTTTGTATGGCGACTAAGCTGTCGTTTGTTTGCACCATTGTATAATTATGCCCAGCAAAATATTAATTTAAGGTTTTAATAACTATAGTATTTACATTTATGTTATATAAATTTCATTATCCAATTGTATGATATTTTAAATTTTAGATAATATTAAAAAATCATTTTATTTATTCTCATCATTAACTTTTGTTGAATGATTGCTTCTTTATATGTAGTTAGTCCTTGATATGGCACTTAAAATATTACTATAAGACAAATCTTAATCTTAAAAGCAATGATCCAAGTTAAAACCTAGATCAAGACTTAAAATATCCTTAAACTCTAAGATGCCGCTTAAATCCCTAAATAACTCTCAAACATAGAGTGTTTATAGTCAAATCGGCGTGTCGACGGATCGAGCCCAAGATCTCAAAATTCTGACTTCATTTGAGCATTCGAATACACAAATACATCATATGATCAAGGAATCATCATGAGCCGTCCAATGGAGAGGAGTGGTTCGAATTTTGCATGTATTTATAGAGCGTCCTCCATCTATAAATATCATCATTCCTCATATGAGGAGGAAAGCGAGAGAGAGAGCTCTAAAGCTTGAAAATACTTCAGAAATGTCGTCTTCATTCGATGGTGTCCACGTTGGTTATCGACCACCACCGGGTCGGTATACCGTTGATCCCGGCTGTCAATCTCCCTTCTCCATCATGGACGCCCTTCCGTCGTTGTCACTATCATTGTACTATAAATGCTACTGTTGGGCGTTATATGGCGTTGTTGTCGATTTTGGGATTCACATTGTCATCCCTTCATATACAATTATGTAATCCGTTCGGAAAACTTTACTCAAAATAAATATATAGTGAAGTTTTTCGGGCTGATTTTTTCCTCTTTTAGGTTTACGTAAAGATTCAGTTTTCTTGTTCACTCTTTAAATATCACATTAGTGTCTTGGATTTCACAACAAGACGAACTTTACTTTTCCTTGATTAGTTTTCTAGTACGCAACAAGTGTGTGTAAGATCTTCTAAAGCTTTCTAATGCGTAATGGCTCCACTCGTGATGACTTTAGTTGATCGCTTTTGATTTTTTAGCTATGTTAAAATTAGGTCAGCCCAGCTAACCTCCTTGAGTTTTGACAGGGTGTGGCAAGATGGAGGAAAAAAGAGAGAGTAGTTTATTCAATATAAATGAGATTGCATTATAATTACGATACTTTTATAAATTCATAGGGCCGCTTTTCTTATAGGTATTAAAACATGATTAAATCTATTTGTTATAGATGTAGTATAATTAAAATATATTGTAATTAAAGAAATACTAAAATATTTATATGAAAAAAAAAATCTTACGATTAATTTATCATATACCAGTCTTTCACTCTCTCTCTAATTTTACTTTATTTTACTTACTGGTTACAGAGTGAAAAAAATAATAATAAATAAATAGATTCTTGAGACGTCCAAAATAAGATACTCCACAATAAAACAAAGTGTTTTTCACCACCTGTTTTAATACTTAATCCAACTAATCCTTTCGCTTTTAATTAACTAATCCCAATAATATCTTGCAGTAGATATCCTTTCGGAAGTTAAGATTCTATTAGGACACGTGAGCCTAACAATTAAGCATAAACAGTTAAAAAAAAGTATCAAATCTTTCATCGTCAAGGCAGCCATTTGTATGACGAGTTGACTAATTAATAATTATAGCTAATTCTTAAGTACACAAGAAGAATTTTTCATAGAATCAAGTGTATTACTTTCTTATAATAAGTTATTCATTTCTTGTTGAACTCGACTAGTTGCCAAGGCTAAGTGTTTTTTATCTTAAACTGTACATCTATAAATTATATGTTTAGTTATGTACATCTATAAATAATATGTTTAGTTATGAAAATTACAAGTTATTATTTGATAAAACTATAATTAATTGATCAGATATTTAGGAATGGAAACCAAATTAGCTTAACAGATGAAAGTTTAATCAAATTGGTTTGGTTTCAATCCAAAATCTTACATAATATACTTCAATATGTGATGATTGGATTGAGTAAAAATTATAGGTTTATAAAAGAAGTAATAACTTATATACTTCAATCGGTTTAGCAGATGAAAGTTTAATCAAATGGGTTTGCTTTCAATCAAAAATCTTACATAATATACTTCAATATGTGATAATTGGATTGAATAATATGTGTGGTTCTTAATTGAGTCAAAACTTTAATCTAAATATATAAAAAGGCAAAATATTTTTTTTAAGTTGAACAAAGTCAAGACTGGACCCATTAACAACACACAAGCTTCATGGGAAGCATCATTTTGGGCATGAGGCTAATATTGTACATTAAAAATTTCAAGTGGCCAATTTGAGCAAAATCACCCTTTGATCATTATTCTAAACAATACAACAGTATGTTGATGGCAAAATCATAGTGAATATGTTGAACCGGTTGGGTCATAATGAACTCATCAAAATCATGAAGAGCTCACAAAAACATGGTTAGATCAAAGGTTACTCACCTAATTACATAGTATGCTTACTTGCACTGATCCTATAAGTCAATGACTTGAACCAATAAGTAAGCATCATCGCCCAAAAACTAGGTGATTTGCTCTAACAATTCGACATCATCATATGATATTGTTGACCTCCATATGTGTGTTATAAGTCAAAGTCAAGCCTACAAATTGAATTCGACGGACTTTGGAGGTGATAGTGCGCAAATCAGAGCTCAAAATGCACTTGACGTCGCCGAAAATGGTCGAAATGACATCCGTTCGCGAAATTGATTGCAACATTAGCTTCGAAACATCAAAAACTATCAAATGAGACTATCCGGTTCAATTCGTGACGAATTCAAATGTCGAATGATTTGAAATGACAACGCGAAATGAAATGCACGGATGTCACCAAAATCAACTCAAATGACCTCCGACGGTGAACGGACTTTGCATCGTGTTCGTAACATCAAACCGGGTCGAATATAAATATTGCGACGATTGATGATTAACCGATCAAGAATCGAAGCAATACGCCGCACGCATATCGAAGCCGTGAGACCGACGCAGCCCAAACGACCTCCGCTCGAGAAATTGATTATACCATTAGCTTCGAAACATCAAAATATATCAAATAAGATTGTTCATACTCAATTCGGACAAGTCTGTATGAATGTCGAGCAGTCGAAAGAGGCGACACATATTTTGAAATGAAATTGACCCTACCGTGCAAAATTCATATTAAAACTGTTTAATCAATTTAAAAATTAACTTAAAATCTCTAAATCCCTCTAACTCATGCTTAACCGTTCCCCCCATTTTAGTTTTTCAATTTTCTGATCAACCGCAAAAAAAGAGGGGAACGGTTCCTCGCTCCCTTCCCATTTTTTTTCACGTTCCGGTTCGAAACTCCTCTACACAGGTTATTCCTTCTCCCCTCTCAACCTCCTTCGGCCCGCCGCTCCGGCGCAGCCCGCCGCACACGCTGCACATGCTCCGTCCCACGAAATCGCACCCGTTGCATGCGCTCCGGCTCGCAAAACCGCACCCGCTGCACGCGCTTCGGCCCGCAAAACTGCACCCGCCGCTCCGGTGCAATCCTGCCGCAAACCCGTTCCGCACCGACCCATCCGGCCTCCACCATCCCGAAAAACCGCTACATGCACTCTGGCACTCCGCTGTCTGCCGCGCATCCCGCCGGCCATTCCCTCCAATCCCGCAAGCCGGCCCGCCTCCGCAAACCCGCGCCTCCCGCAGCCCGCACAAACTCGCCTCCACTTCAGCTCGTTGTCCGCTCTGCAGCCCACGCAAGCCAGCCCGCTACATGATTTTTTTTCGCACAACCGTCCACTTTTCGCCACAAACCTGAAGAACATCGAAGAGAATCTTCTTTGGTTTTGGCCAGACTCCTCGCTTTATACTTTCAATTTTCGCTTCACCACAAACCGGGGAAGAACATCGTCAAGAGGCGAATTCTTCTTTCGATTTCGTCAGATTCCTCAGATATTCTTCAAATTCGCCACAGAACGAGAAGCAACATCCAAGAGCGTTCTTCTTCTTAGTTTTCATCATACCCAACCTTGTTCTCATCGAGATCGTGCATCTAAAAACGAAGCAATACGCTATGATCGTGAATATATATATATATATATATATATATATATATATATATATATATATATATATATATATATATATATATATATGCATGATTGTGTTTCTTTAAGTTAGCCTCATCTCAAGAGGGCCCGACGAGATGAAAATCATTGTGTCAGCATTGCCACGCCAAGAGGTGTATCGAGTAAGCCAACATCCGTTAGATGTTGCTCCCCCTAGACAAAATGTTGCCGAAATTTTATCTAATTTCTATACTTAGAAAAAAAAGGGGAGGAATGAATATATATTGCATTTGTCTTCTTTCAAGTCTGAAGGCCTCGTCTTGCTCAAGAGGGCATGACGAGATAAAAAAAATCGGTGCAGTGTCGCAAGACGCCACTTGCTACGCTCAAGAGGGCATACCGAGTAACTCAAAACACCCCCGATGCAGCCTCCTACATGACGACGGGAGTCAAAATTGCCAAATCTTTTGACTGAAAAATGAGAGAGAAATGAACTTAAGAATACTAAGAGAAAACTGCAAAATTTCAACTAAAAGCATCAAACAAGAAAAAAAATGGAATAGTAAAATGACATATAATAAATATAAAAGTAAAACAAAATAAAAAGAAGGGTGAAAAGAACTTACGAAATTTATCTAAGCAGAGTTGAAAGCCCACTAAAGTTTCTAACTGCTCCCTTTCAAATGTTCTAACTCCAATCCTTCAAACAAATGGAATATAATAGGAGACTCCCTCTTGGCCTTATTTATAGAAATTAGAAGAGGTGGTGACTGGTTTGCTTTCAAAAGAAAAAGAGAAGGGAAACGAATGTAGGAGAGTTCGAATAAAAAAGAGGGGGAAAAAGAATGTAGAAAAATTTGAATAAAAGAAGGAGAAAATAAGAATTAGAGGATAAATCTTCTTTTAAAATAACAAACTAAATTATCCTTTGAACCTCATAGTTTCAAAATAAAAATCACCGAATCTGCAACTCTTTACAAGGCAAAAGCGATACTAAATCAAAATCTACCAAAAATCATAGGGCTTCCTTTAATCAAAATTTAAGGAAATTCATTCTAAACTATGATTTTCAAAATCAACGAAATCACTAATTAGGTGAAATTATCCAAGCTATAAACATTTGCATGCGCTCGGACATAGAGATTTAAAGTGCAAATTTTAATGTCTAAAAAAGCTGCACAGGCTAAATTGGAATACATTAAATATTAATCTGAAAAATTTAATAAGATATTAGATCAATTTACAACGCCTTCTTTGCCAGAATCAACTCTTTCATGTAGGAATGATCTTAAATCAAAATCTACCAAAAATCATAGGGCTTCCTTAAATCAAAATTTCACGAACTTCATTCTAAACTATAATTTTTAATATCAACGAAATCATTAATTATGTGAAATTATCTAAGCTATGAACACATGCATATGCTTAGACATAGAGATTTAAAGTGTAAATTTTAATATCTCAAAAGGCTGCGTAGGATAAATTGTAATATATTAAATATTAATCTGTAAAAATCTAATAAGATATTAGATCAATTTATAATGCCTTCTTCACCACCGGATCTGCAACTTTTTATACAAGCAGACAGAAGACGATACTAAATCAAAATCTACAAAAAACTCATAAGGCTTCCTTTAATCAAAATTTAAGGAACTTCATTCTAAACTATGATTTTCAAAATCAACGAAATAACTAATTAGGTGAAATTATCTAAGCTATAAACACATGCATGTGCTCGAACACAGAGATTTAAAGTACAAATTTTAATGTCTGAAAAGGCTGCGTAGGCTAAATTAGAATATATTAAATATTAATCTAAAAAATCTAATAAGATATTAGATCAATTTACAATGCCTTCTTCACCAATCTACTCTTTTATGCAAGCAGAATAATACTAAATCAAAATCTACCAAAAATCAAAGGGCTTCCTTTAATAAAAATTTAAGGAACTTCATTCTAAACTATGATTTTCAAAATCAACGAAATCACTAATTATGTGAAATTATCTAAGTTATAAACACTTGCATGTGCTCAGACATAGAGATTTAAAGTGCAAATTTTAATGTCTAAAAAGGGTGTGCAGGCTAAATTGGAATACATTAAATATTAATCTGAAAAATATAATAATATATTTGATCAATTTATAACGTCTTCTTCGCCACCTGATATGCAACTCTTTGTACAAGCAGACAGAAGGTAATACTAAATTAAAATCTATAAAAATCATAGAGCTTACTTCAACCAAAAATTAAGGAATTTCATTCTAATTATGATTTTCAAAATTAATTATTTCATTAATTAGATGAAATTATCTAAGCTATAAGCACATGCATGTGCTCGGACATAGAGATTTCAAGTGCAAATTATAATGTCTAAAATGGTTGCGTAGGCTAAGTTGGAATTAAATAAAAATCTGAAATCAATCTCATAATTTAGAAATAAATACTACATAATGTCTTAAGTACACCCGCATGAGCCCCGACACTATGCTGAATGCTTAAATTCAAGTGTCTGAGGATGCTGTGTGGGTTGCTTCCCGGTTTAATCGTAGGACTAGGTACGGGTTAAAAAAATCTAAAAAAATCTATAATAAGAGTTTCAAATCAGTGAAATATCTAAAATACTGATTATGTCAGGTGATAGTAGATCTAATCCTCTATTAGTAGCTAAACAGAGTTGATAGAATCTAAAGCTCTTAAATATATTCAAATTAATCAATTTTTCAAATCAAATTAAGTAACATTCTGAAACTGCTTAAATGAAATTCAATCACTAAAAACTTAAATCAAACTCAATCCATCCACCTTCCGCAGCTGCTTGTCAGGGGTGACAAACTAAGAAAACTCTAGCTCACAAAGGAGTCAATGTTAAATCAAGTATTCTACTATGTTCACTCTCAATCAATCTCTTGTCGAGGCATGTGTCCTCTAAGCTGCCAAGCAGCATGAAACATGAATATTTATGAGTCCTCATCGAGTGGTTTTAAAGTCGGCTCCATTATATTATGCACCATACCGTATGTTACCCAATGGTTTTGCCTTTTGAGTTATAAATCATAGGGTATACTTGATAAGGAAAACAACCTCTCTAGGTAGACTTAAGCGCTTTCGTGACAAACACCACCCAGTCTGAGGATTTCTTGGATGGCGTAACATGTGTAATATTCTTGATAATCCTTTAGTCGACTACCTCCTCTGACTAAGTAAACTAGGGACCGTGATGGCCCGGGATGATGAAACCATGGGATCTAGATTGGACAAGACATCATTCCCCCCAACCATCCAGTTTAAGTTGAAATGATAAATTTCATAAATCTTAAATTCTAAAACTCTACATGATGCTACTATATGCTATGCATTCAGCGACCTAACAACTAGCCTTAATCGAAAGTTCTCTCTCACTTATTGTGATGAGTAATTAACTATAGGGGCTTGCTATAGAAACTTCAGATCTAAAGTCCTCACCAAAGCAGGGAAATCTGTGGTGTCTCTACTATTCCATCTGCCTTCTGAAAATTACACTGACATATTAAATCACTCTCTTCAATTCAATTATTGTCGAGAGGTCGGTGGCAAATTCTCGGAGCCCACAGATATACCTAGTCAATTATCCATGCTTATTTTTATGTATTTTTGGCTATATGTCTTATGTATTTTGATGTATTTTCTTATTTTTAACTAGCCTTTCAAGTAGCATCAATAACCTAGCTTGACTCATAAATAAAGAGTCAAGAAAAGATTTTAGAATGCTAAGTCATATATACTCAAATTTATGATTTTTATAATTTATATGAATTCATATGCTCTTGTAGGAGCACAAATCATATGGTCCCTCTCAACTCATTTAACATCATTAAGTTTTAAAGGCTTCTTTGCTTAAACTAACCTCTATCATATTCATCTCTTTAATTAAAAGATTATTAGGTGTGAATTATGCATGCAGTTTTACTTGTAGAGTAGAAGAGTGCACAATTATCTACTCATTAGATACTGAGAACATAGTTATATACTCTTTATGTGATGAGTATATAATTATAAGCTTACAATATACTTGAACTAGATAAAGTTCACATTGAATGCACAACATACCTAAACCTTTAGATTTCAATTAAATTAAGCATCAAATGAATATATATATATATATATATATATATATATATATATATATATATATATATATATATATATATATATATATATATATATATAATTATATGTGCTCTTTTAATTCACATATAAAACTTAACTAAATATTTGTCTTCATGTAAGATTGTAAATGAGTCAAGCATTTAAATAATTACTCGTGACTCAGTTCAATGAGAATTTATTTAGAATCATTTGATTACCATAATGAAAAAAGTTGAATACTTGTATAAATACTTGATTATTTAATGAATAAAAACTTGAGCAGCTTATTGCTTGATTTGCTTAAGATCATGATTTATATCATTTTAAATCTTATAAGTTTGTTAAGAAGCTCAAACAATGCTTGGTAAAAAGCCCGATTAAAGCTCGTTCGAATCTCTTAAACTATTTTTTTTATTTGGGCATTTATTCCTCCATCGTTTAGATGTTTTGTAATAGTGTTGCTTTTGTTGAGTTTGTAACTCATGCGATCTTGTGAAAGATTGTTGAAATCATGTTTTTATCAAAAAAAAAAAAAAAACTTAGAAGGATAGGCTTATTACATGATGAGATTTAAAGCTTGTTAACTTAAAATTTATTTATTTTTAGCTAAAAAAATTGGTTGATTAAAGCTCAATGAGTTTGGCTCGATAAAGCTTGTTTATATTTCTCGATAAATAACATATTTAAAACTTGATCAAAGCTCATTTATATTACTAAACGAGCAACTCATTTAAAAAATTCATTGATCACAAAATAAACTAAGCTCAAATAAATATAAAAATAGAGCTTGAACACTATCATAAAAGCTCAAATCAAGATCTAGTTGAGCTTTATGACAAACGAGCTTAAGCTCTATTTACCTCCAGCCCAACTCTGCTCTGCTCATTTGCAGCCCTTACTGCACATAAAAATTTCTCCTAGTTGATCCATCACATCACTGCCAACAAATTAAGCACATTATCCGCATCGAATAAAATCTGAAGTGAAAGAGACTATGTTATCATATTAGCACAATCATAGAGTTCAAGTTCCTTAATTCATTAGTAATATATAATTCTGATATAAAATAGGCCTCACATGAAGCCACAATCCGACGTCACAACGTCAAATCTGATTAAAAGCACGTTAGGCTAGACTATACTATTCTGACGGCTGTTTGGGCCCAATAGCTGAAGCTTCAAAGCTGCTTAAGAAATCAAATTTGGTTTTGGCCAGATATTTTGGGCAATCATTCGAGCTCAATATATTGAAATGATTTCATTTTATTTACTTTCCGATTAACCAATACACAAAAAAAAATAAAATAAAATAAAGTGAAGTATATAAGGAGTCGGATAACTAAATGTCTTTTAGCCTATGGATTAATTGGGGGTTGTGGCCTCGTACTGGGCGTGTCAAAAGCTCATCTCGAAGAGCCTCAGCGTCGCTTCGCTAAGAAATGCTCGCCGTTTCATAAGTGATGCGAACAACACTAACAACTATTTTGGCCGAGAGAACGAAATGAACACTAACACCTGCTCATTCGTGTTCTACCGATTTGGCCAAACAAATAAATATTTATAAATAATTATATAAAAAGTATATAATGCCGTAAAGAGTCATCAGACGGTCCTCCTTAGGCTATCAAGATTATTTGGACTGATTGAAATCATCATTATATGGCTTTTTTTAAAGCCATTTATAGATTTATCTGGAATGATTGAAATATTTAAGCATGAATTTTTAGATCTCGTTCATAGGTATAAATGAAAAAATTAGCTAAAATGAAATATATGAAAGAATAAAAATATTAAAATGATTTGTTATATTATAATTTAAAATAATATTATCTTTTTATATTCATTTTCAAGGAGATTTTATAAGATTATTAGCAATTCAATTTTGAGTTAATTTGACTTTAGCTCAAGATGAAATCAACTGATCAAAAATAAAATTAAATGATTATTTTGAATTTTTTAAAATGATTAGGAGAAAAAAGTTATGTTGGATATAGTTCTTTATATAAACTAAATAAAAATAAAAAATATAGTACATTAATTATATTAAAATATTAAATAAATAAATAAGTTTGGAGAGCTTTATTTTGCAATTAATATCTCATCTTACAGTAATTAGAAAATTAGAAAATTCATTTTTTTAATGTTGAGCTTATAACATCAAATTTGTGTTCTCATTAAAAAATAAGGGTGATTTACATTCATACCATCCATACAATTCTTATGATTTTATATATCTTACATCTAAATTTTACTTTATATGTATAACACATCAAAAATATCATCATCATTCACCTTTTTAAAGTGAAATGCACATTTTCAAATATAAGAAACTGTTGAATAAATATTATCAAACTTTGGTTGTTAGATATATAAATGTATAATAATTGTGTAATGTGTATATAAATCTTTTAAAAATTAAATTATCTAATTATTAGAGCATTGGTGCAATTATAAAAAATTGTTTTCAATTTAATATTTTATATTGATTATGATTTAAATATTAATATTCTAAAAATACATAGTATGTAAATTAAATTAGATAATGGATTGATTTGATGGATGTGTTTTTATTTTATTTAGACCATAAAATTAAACTCTTTTATTATTTTGAGATTTTGAAATAGAAAATTATGACACTTCTACTATTATAAGATAAAATCAACTAGAGATAAATAAACACCCTCATGGTTTAACGATTTCATATAAGACAATCTATAAAATTTTTTGTCAAGAGCCATCGAAATCACATTTGCAAGGCATGATGTCAATCTTAAATGTATTTGAAGAAATGGTGATGGTGGTAGGTGGCCTTTGGATGAGATTAAGAGATGAAAAAAAAACTATGAATCTATAGCTTAATCTTTAAAGATGGGATTGCTAGTTTTTTTAGGAGAATATTGAGGGATTTAGTATGATATAATGGTTAAACTACTAAGAATAGCCCAAATTGAGCTAATTACATCTTATTTAGAATATCTATTTAGCAAAAGAGTTTAAGATGGAACAAATTACTATAAATAATTTTGAGTAATTAATTTAAATTATGTACTAATGAGATAGAATAAATTATTAAATTTGCTGAAATTTATGTAGGTATCAAGGGATAGGGAAGGAACAAGATTAGGCCTTAAGCTTACCTAATTTGGATGGGAGCTTTGCATGAAATTTTAGAATAAAAGTGAGATTTGAGATGGGTAATGGCTAACTTTATAATGTTAAAGATGCAAAAAAAAAAAAAAAAAATAGATGTTAAAAAATTTAGAGCTAGATCAAGTGAGTAAACAAATATAAAATGGAATGAAAATAACTACCTACTCTCATCAAAAAAATGATAAACTTAAGCCATCAAACACAATACTAAAAAAAATATTACTTTAAAATATTTTATTAAATAATTAAAGTTATAAAGTATTTTAGTTTATACTTATAAGCATTATAACACTGTTATGAGAAAACTTTTGTTTAAAAAAAAAAGGATAAAGAGAAAAAATATAAGGGAAAAAGGGGTTAGTAGCCATTAATAAATGATGTGTACCAACAAGTAATTTTTAAAACTTTTTTATGACAAATCATACAAACTTTTCATTGAAAAATAAATATGTAAAAAATATTAAAATATAAATTATATTCCAAATAGTCTAAATTATGTGCTCTATATTGGGCTTTTGTTTGGTAAATGCAGTTCGACTTATTCTTTGATCTTTTTCTTTAGTTTTATTCTTAGCACTTATAGTTGAGTTTTAAATATGATTTTTTTTACCCATATAATGTGTTAAATCAAATATTTATTTAGAGAATGATCTTCCATCTTCCACTACAGACCAAAACACAACAATGAATAGGCAATATTAATAACTACACTTTAAATAGGCAATCATCACCAATCAATATTCATCTTCTAGTATTTAATTTTGCATCATCATTAATTAGTAGATTCATAATCATCTAGAATAGCATTTGGTTCTTGAAATTTAGTCGAGTAATTACATAAATTTGTAAGATTAATAGATCATTATCAATCCTTTGTTCATAATTTCATAATAATAATTACACATTTATTGATTTCTTGGAAATGATAAATTTCTTTAGATGATTAACTTAGATACATTATTTATTACCTTGAAATCAACTCTATCAAACTCAACATTATTGGCCCTTCCTAATCACATTTACTTCTACTCTAGAAATGAATGCTCTGAGTGCTAGCATCGAAGTGATCCTCCCTAAAGAAAAAACAACCCATAGCTTTCCTCAACAAGAAGTTCAAGTAATGCGTGCAATAGGTTTTAACTTATGTTTATAAGCTTTTGCTATTACCATATTAATCTACATATGATGTCAATATCTTATTAGGCACTAATTTCACCATTAAGATTGACTAATATAGCATATGTGAAATAAAAAATCAAACTGATTAAACTCCAAAGCATCAAGAATTTTAGTTAAATTACTTGGCTTTGATTAAATCATAAAATATAACTCAGGTTTCTCTAATAAGATTAGTAATGCCTTATTAGACATTAATGAAGAAGTTTTTTATTTTTTGTCTTTTATAAACTTCTCTATTAAAAATTCCTTTGCATCATAAAGCCTTTTATGCATGTTACTACCATAGATTCAATGATGTGTAAATTGTTGAAGTGACTCAAGATAAGTTTAAATAAGTTTTCAACCAACACATATAAAAATGATTTTTTATATTTTTCAATGAAAAAATTATGGTTTCTGTAGTCTTTAAAGGAACATCTGATTCCTTCTATTTTAAATAAATTTCATTCAATTGATTTGAAGTTGATTGATCTTGTATATAGACTCATGATTGAAATATAAATCTATTTACAAGTGGTTTGAAGTCAAATGGATTTTGATCCATTTGAAAATTTCATATTCAAAGGAAGAATATAAATGGGTCTTTGGTTTGATTTTTGATTTGAGTTTTGATTGTTTGATTGAGGTTTGGATTTATATATGAGCTCATGATTGTAGGATTGATTGAACCATGAGAGAAAATCAAGGGTTTAGCTTGATTTGAAAGTGATTTGGCTAAGTTCAAGATTTTGACTTGAAAGACTTAGATTGGATTTTGAATGAATTTGAGTTTGATTTTTGGAATTGGTTCTAATTGTTTGAAATTATATTTCATTCATATATGTGAATATAAATGAGAATCTAAATGAATCATGAGAAAATTTTAAGAATTTGAAGTTGTTTAATCATGATTTAGGTTAAATCCATTAAAGAGAATTTAAAGGATTTAAGGGAATTTTTAATTTGAAATTTAATTTTTGAATTGAATTGAATTGATTTATATTAATATTTCATTTATATATATATGAATATAAATAAGAATATAAATAAGTTTTGAAAAAAAATTCCATGACTTTGAATAGGTTTGATCAAGTTTTAGGTTAAGTCCATTAAAGGGAATTTCAAGGATTTTAAATTTACAATTTAATTTCTTCTTTAGATTAGATTGATTTATATTTATATTTCATTTATATATGAGAATATAAATGAGAATATAAATAAGTTTTTAGAAAATCCCATGAATTTGAATAAGTTTGATCAAGGTTTAGGTTAAATCCATTAAAGGGAATTTCAAGGATTTTAAATTTGGAATTTATTTTTGTCTTTGATTTGATTGATTTATATTTATATTTCATTTATATATGAGAATATAAATGAGGATATAAATAAGTTTTGAGAAAATCCCATGAGTTTGAATGTTTAGGGTTGATTTTAGCTAAGTCCTTTAATGGAAAATTAAAGGGATTTAAGAAAATTTTTATGAATTGATTTGAAATTTTGATTTTGATTTGATGAGTTTGAACTTATATTGCATTTATAAATTTGAATATAAATGAGAATATAAATTGATCATGAGAAAATCTCAAAGTTTTGAATAGGTTTAGATTGTAATTTTGGTTAAGTCCCAAGGAAAGCTTAAGGACAAAAAAAAATTTGGAATTAGAATTTTGATGAATCTTGATCACGGGTTTCAATCATGTGGAGTTGATTTGAATTTAAATAAAATCAATTAGAATTGATTTGGAGTTTGACTTGAAAGAAGGAAAGTGAGGAATTGTTTAAGCTAAAGGGTAAGAAAGTTTTCCTAACACCCCTAGGGCATGACCTATTTCTATGGCTAACACTTATAAGTCTTCTAGGGCTAGGGGAGTATCCACCTAATGTGATGTGTCTTAAGACTAAGGAACTATTAAAGTCTAAGAGGAGTCCTATGCCTAAGATGGAGGGGTTGAGAGCTCATTCTAAAAATGAGGTCAACAATTATATAAGAAAATTTATGCATTTGCATGTCTTAATGACATTGGAATTTAATGAACTTATGTATATTAGATTTTTCTCATCATAACACTATTTTGATTATAAATACTGATACTTAAGGATTATTTAATTCTTTAAATGGTATCATAAACTTTTTGGTTGTATATTGAAGTTCTTGATTTAAGAATACTGTGATTTTCTTAAAGATGCAAAAAAAAAAAATAATAATAAAAAAAAGTAAAAAATAATTATTCTCAATTTAATTGGCTATAATTTCTTCAATTGGTTGTTATTGTAGACTAAAATAGTGATTATTTTTGCTTATTTTCTTAAATTGATTATTTTGTTTGTAAGTTTTATTTTTAATTTTAAATAATAAAAATTATTTCTCTGAAAAATTAAATAAATATATTTTTATGTGTTCACTTAAAATGCTTTAGCTTGAAGGATTAATTATGATAATAGATTGTAAAACCAAACGACTATTTTAAGTATGTTTTTTTTTAAAATTTAATATATTAAAATTTTGGATATGTAATCGATAATAATTTGGAGAGATATAAATTCAATTTTTTTTAAAGAAATTTGATGCTTCCCTCATTGCTATATTTTGATGATATTGTTTACATAATTTTAAAAGTTTCTAGATGAAAAAATAAACAATATAAAAATATTAAAACATAAATTATATTTAAAATACTTTATATTATGAGCTCTTTATTAACATTCTTACCCTGGCCGCAAACTTTGGAGTTTAAAGCATGTTAGCGGCAAGTATAATGGATGGTATAAATTAGCGATTTAATTGAGTATTAATTGTATTTATATTTTGTTAGAGAAAAAATTGATAAAAAATTTTCATGTTTAAATCATATTCTAATTATTAATATTAATAGTAATTAAATTATTCATCAACACCTAAAAAATTTGAATTTTCATTTATCTAAAATCCATTTATATTTGATATGTGTATAGATATATACATTACAGAGTTGAATACAATTTATCAACATTTTGTTTGAATAAATCACTTGGTTAACAAAATAATTGAAAAAGAGCGTCATAAGAAAAAAAGTTAAAAAATATTTAAAAATTCAAATTTTATATTTTAATATTTTTTAAAGTAAATAAATTATTTTTTAAAATTTAAATAATTTACTATTTTTTAAATTTTTTTTTAAAATAAACAAATTGTTACCATTCATTGGCTTAATTTTTATTGTAATTTTAGAAGATTATTTTTAGATGTGATATGGACTTTTCTAGCTTTATTCTCTATATGATGAGAATATACTTACAACTTCTATTATTTCTTAGGATATATGCATGCATATTACATAATTTTTATGTATTTATATATCTAATATCTAAAATTAATATTTACATATATAGCAGTCAAATTTTTAACATAACATCAAAAACATCAATATTATTATAATTTCAAAAGAAAATATACTTTTTTATGTATAGGTAAAGTATTAAAAATATAAATATCAAAATTTAAATATTAAATATGTAAATAAATAAATTTGAGTGCTATGTATGTAACACTGGAACACTTGTGATTGATTTAACTACTAAGGTTTAGCTCTTAATGATAGCACAATTCGATGAAGGATTTAACATTCATCATAAATTTATAATAAAAATAATATAAGATGATTAACAATCTACACTTCCTCAATCTCATAATTAAGAGCATTGAATTATCTACTAGGCACATCACCTCACACATGAATTTAGGAGTTCTAGGTGGATTTATATTAAAAAAATATTTAAATTATTATAAAATTTATTTATTTTTAGAAAATTTGAACATAAACTCAATTATTTTTTTAATAATTTATCTATTATTTAGATAATTTAAATAATTTCCAAACACAGCCTTATTAAAGTTTACGTTATTATAGTTTTTATTACTAACTGATGCTAATCACATATTATAAAATTAATAACTAAATATATTAACATAATTTAATTAAATAAATATACATAACAATAAATATGAAAATATCCTTCTAATATAATTAATTAACAAATGCAATATCATTCAACTTTATAAAAATTTTTTTACATATAATTTGGTGAAAAAACGCAAATTAATAAATTACAGACGATCTCTTTTTTTTTAGATGCTCTGCTCTCCTTATGAGACATATACTTTTGTAGAGATGCAGTACACCTTCCTAAGTAAAGCCATATTAATTGCCAACTAACCCTATCCCAAGTAAATATAACCTAAATTATAAACTCTAAATCTAATCCTAAATCTAAACTTTATAAAATTAAGAAAGGCCAATAATAGTGAGTTTGATAGAGAGATTTAAGGTAGTAAATGAGACATCTGAGTTAATCTAAAAAGAATTTGTCTTTTTAAAACAAAGCATTAAATTGATAAGGAGAAAATCTATTAATCTTAGAAACTTATGTAAATACTTGACTTACTATTAAGAACCAAATACCATCGAAGATACTTGTGAATCAACTGATTATGTAAAATTAAGCATAGATAAAAATGATGAATATTAGATGATTTCCAAACTAAGCGATGGTTAACATTTGCTTATGGCAATCCTTCAGGGATGTGTTGGGTCTATGGTGGAAGATGGAAGATTATTCTCTAAAGTAGAATCCACTTAAGTAGAAAATCATGCTGATAAAAAAAAATTTTAATTTAAAATTCAATTACATGTGTTATGGCTAATGCCCAAGGAAGAGATCAAATAATTGGTTTAATTATAAACTTCTAAGTAAAATGTTAATATTTTTATATTTTTTTATTTTTCATCTAGAAACTTTTATAATTGACTTTGATATAAAGAGACATTAAAAATGATTGGCTGGGACTTATCATTCATTAATGGCCACAAACTCTATTTCCCTCTTATTTTCTCTTTTTATTTTTTTTCTTCAAATATCTTAGGCCAAGAGTCTTATAATTTCTAGAAATATAACTTGAAATGCTTTATAATTTTAATTATTAAATAAATTATTTTGAGTGAAATATTGATCTTTGTTAGCTTGGTGCTTTTGATTTATGTTTGCCTCAAATTTACTTTTTCTAAATTAACTAAGTTAGTCTTAATAATTCTATCATTATAGCAAACCAAAATCCCTTAACATTTCATTAAAAAATTCTTGATCGTTTCTTTTGGTATTAAGGTAAAGATCAATAATTTTTTTTATATATCTTCATCTCATTGAAAGGCTACTCATAACCATGAACACGTCTTCAAATACAATGAAGATTAGTATTCATGTCTTTCAAATGTGATGGGTGTTTAGGTTGCAGTGATATTAAATGCAATAATGAAGTCAGAATCTACTCTACCAATCATCGTATTTTATTAAATCAAATTATAAAATATAATATTTTCACAATAGATTCTTCAAAATATAGCTAAAAAGTAATTTTCAACTTTCTAAATATTATAAGATGAGGTATCAATTTTAAAAGCTATTCTACTTTTTAATTTATTTAATTTTTTGCAATACTCTATACATTATATTTATTATTTATTCTTAATTTATATAAAATATTATATCGAACAAAATTTTTTCTAATAATCATTTCAAACTTTATTTTACTTAGATCAGATGATTCCATCAAAAGCAAAAGTCAAATTAACTCAAATTTGAGTAGCTCATAATCTTATAAAATCTTCTTTAAAATGAATATAAAATGAATTTAATGTAACAATAATTTTAATATTTTATTCATTCATATCGCATTAGCTATTTTTTCTCATTTACATGGAAAAGAACTAGCCGCTATTGATTGAGGAGGACCATATGATGGCTCTTTACTGAAATCATAATTCTTTGTTGCAAGTTATCTTTAAGTCCCACATCCTTAGATGAAATATAGGAAGCTACCATTGTTATATAAGTAGCATTCCTACTGCAACGTGTAACCATACTTATCTGAACGGGGTTAGCTGGCGATCAAAAAGGCTGGCTGCCTAGGTTAGTGGCCACCATTGCACATATAGGTGGTGCACTGTGCGTGCGGTCCCCACTAAGCTTCATGTTAATATCGGCATTTTGGTTTAGCAGCTGCTATGTGAATAGTGAATGAGAATTAGCCATCTAAATTCTTTAGTAATCGATCCGTAGAACTCAAGAAAATTTTATATTAGAAGAATTACGGGGAAAATTGAAAAGAAACCGACGACATACTAGGGTGGATTAGTTGATATACTGATTTTAAAATAATTATAATAATTTTAAATAATAGGTCAATACTATAAAGATTTTAGATAATTAGTTACTATATATGTGTTTAATTCATAATCATTTGAGTTTTTTTATATATTTAAATATCATTATATTAAATTATAAAATCAAATAATTTTTTATTTATTATTTTTGAAAATGATAAATACAAAATATATGCAAATAAAATAGCTCACTTCCAATAACATAAAAATATTAGATTGGAAAGAAAATAGAGATCTTTTCAGAAAATAAAAATTAATAAAGAAATGATTGGATGAGTATTCCCAAATGATATAGAATGAGTGGGGGAGAAAAGTTCATTGTGAGAAAAAAAAAAATTTGAGGGATGGCATTGTATATGAAACCCTAAAATCCTTATATAATTTTCTATCTATATATATATATATATATATATATATATATATATATATATATATATATATATATATATATATATATATATACATATATATATATATATATATATATATATATAAACCCCATATGGGAATTTTAGATAGAAAAAAAAAGGTTAAGGTCATAGGGGATAAACTGCTACCTCAAAGAGCTACAATCATCCTAGAGTAAATCACTAAGTACCACATAATAAAAGAAAAAAGAAAATACCAAAGAAAGCAAAAGATACACATGAGTAAACAAGAAAGCTAGCCCACAACAAATAATGTTGAGGAAGAAGTTTATTTTAAAGAAATAACCTGCAAGAGATGAACACGGAATCTGCAAACATCTAGAAAGAAGGTTAGCACTATTAAAGTGATATGAGATAAAACGAAGGTAGAAATAGAAAAATTGAGAGAGAGAAAGAGAGTTGTGGAAACAAGCTCCGACAAGATCACACCAACTTGGGTAGCACAACCATGTGCATCCAAATCCAAAGGAAGGGATACAACAAAGTTACTACTAGCCAAAGAATTGGTGAAATCAACCATCCATAATAGCCTACAAACTGGGAAACAACCCATCCATTGGATGAGAGTCATGAAGAGTATACCAAAGTATAGAAAAGCACCACATACAGGGAGAGAAAGCCACACAGATATAAAAGATAAAGGGAAGACAACATTCCTTTATCAATAGGAAAGCCCAAATAATGCCAACAGATATCTGAATGCCAGCCCACAACAACCCAGGGGTCATTCCATAGAGATATAAATCAAACAGGTTCAGAAGGATAAATGAGAGCATCCAAGTCCAGGCATGCTTGCATGATTTCAGCCAGCTATATATGGTTCCAAAAGAACACAACATACCAGAAGTTGTGAAAACATCCATACAACAAAGCCATAATAATATGGTAAAAAACTAGCTGAAACAAAACCCTCAATCGAGGCATAAATCTTTCATAATAGGGAATCTTAAAAGCAGATACCATAGTTGACCAAATGGTAGCCAACCGCACAAACCAATCAACAAACTAGCCACCATAACTTCCCAGTGAACAAGAGACCAAAAACCAAAAAGTGAGCCCAATAGAAATTAATATAGGGAATGTCGAAACATCAAGCAGACCACAAAAGAAAGAGGAGATATCTCCAGTGGGTACAATAAGAAAAGGTGGGTGGATACAATCCCAGGCATTTAAGGAAGAGCACTAAAGCCAAACAGTAGATCATTTTAACCCATATATTAGGACAAGAAATAGCTATCCAACAGATGGAGCTACAGCAAGATCCACCATTGGATGGGAGATACATAAATAGAGCACAAAAATAAAAAAAACAAAACAGTAAGAGCAGCATAACCCAAATAGAACAGTAAAACAAGCCAATCGGGACTAGACACCCAAATGCCGGACAAGAGGGGACAAGAGCAACAATAGCCTAAGATGGGAGGCTAGCCCCCACCCAACCAGAAGGTTGAACCAACTAGGTAATAAAATTAAATTAAATATTTCTAACATAGGGTAAACCTATTTTATCTAAATTCACAAGCCCCCGTAAGAAGGAAGGAATGTTATCATTGGATAATAAATTCACAGAAGAGGACTTTGCACCCCAATTAACAAGGAAATAAGCATAGGAATTACCTTCATGATAGGTGTGAGAAAGATGATAATCAAGGGTGGTAGGAAGCCCCCTCGTACGGTTAAGTAAATAGAAAAATTTAACATTGCCTTGAGCTCCCGACTTTAATAATTCCAAGAGGAGGAGAGCATCAATTTCAAACTAAATTTTCTAGAATCCTTTTTGAATGCAGACAACAATCCCATAGTGAAGACCATAAAGCTCGAAAAAGAACAAGAATGTCTTAAAGGAACAACAAAAGAGATCACCTTTCTCTATAATCTCTTAAAATTCCCCACAACCATAAAAGCCATTAGAAACTGATCCATCAGTGTTGACCTTAGTGACATGATAATTAGGCTTTATCCAATATATAAATTTATGAGTATGCTCAAACTCAGAAGAGCGGAGAATAATCCCAAGGTTTAGGGCCAAATGTTTAAACACTTTGAAACTAGAGGGAGTAATGAGATCAGCTTTAAAAAGAGATGTAATTTTACATTTGGCTCTAGCAATAATACAATGATAGTTCATAGGGATAGAAATGATGCTAAGCATCATGGTATCCCACCTGATATACAACAGTAGAGTAGTAGCTAACACACCTTTGACATGGCCCTTCGAGGTATAAGAAAGAAAAGTTTGAAGAAGCTGAATGATAGAGAGGGATCCATCAAAGAGGAGAGTGTTTAACGTACTATCATACTAGCTCCAAACCTTAGTAGCTATAGGGCCATTCACGAAGACATGATCCATAGTTTCATTATGAAAACAACATTGGCATTTGGAGGGAAGATGGAAACCTTTGTTAAGGAGGATGGCATCAACAGGAATGTAGTGCTTTAGAATACACCAAGTTAAAATCGAGAAAGAGGAAGGGATAGAAATACTCCAGATTTTAGTGAAAACTAATGATTCTTCAGTTCTAAGTTTGAAAGCATGGCAAACATCCTTGAAAGATGAGGTAGATCCCCAAGGCCACTAATAATGTGTTTTTTTGGAAGACAAGGTAGATCCCCAAAAAATTTGTTAATAAGTTTTAATCTATTAATAAGTGACACAATAGTGGAGAGATAGAGAGGCAAAAAGAATACTTTTGATCGATAAGTCTACCAAAGGAAAGTAAATGGAACTCCCAAGAGAAAATTTCTTATATATTTTCAATAATATCATCAAATTGGGAGGATCTTTTCATTCCTCGATAAAAAGAGTACCCAAGTACTTAATAGTGAGAATTTGAGAAAAGCCCATAATGTTCTTAATAGCATTCTAGATGATGAAATTGACGGACTAGAAATAAAACAACTTTTGTCAGGGTAAATCTTCAAGCCACTTTCCCTGCTAAACAAAGTAAGAAATTTACATAACGTTTTAATATAGAGGGTAGATCCATTACAGGATATAATGAAATCGTCAAAAAACTGAGGTGGGAAATGGGAAATCCACCCCTAGTTTTGTATAACATGTTAGGAATTTTACAAAACATATGCTCAAGGCTTCTAGAGAGATATTCCACAGCAATAATGAAAATGGCCGGAGAGAGTGGATCCCCTTGACTTATCCCATGGGAGGAAGAGAAGAAGTCATGGACCTCTCCATTAATGAGTAAAAAACCAAGATTTCTCAATATCATTCTTAATTAGTGTAATAAACTTATTGGAGAATCCAAAAAGAGTTAAAATTTTATTAAGAAAAGTCCAACCAATGTTATCATAAGCATTAGAAATGTCCAGCTTAAAAATTAGGTTACCACACCGAACCTTAAGATTTAAATCATGAACAATTTCTTGGGCTAATAGAACATTATCTGAGATAGATCAACCTTTAACAAAACTAGTTTGGTTGGGGCAGATGATTTTAGGGAGCAGACTGCTAAGTCTTTTGGCCATGATCTTAGAAATGAGCTTATTAAAAAGGTACAAAGTCTAATTGGCCTAAAGTGACTCTAAAGTTCAGGGTTTTCTATTTTAGGGATTAGGACAATGGAAGTGCTAGAAAAATATTTGGGGAGGATACTCCCTTTAAAAAAAAATCTAAAATAGTTTTAATCAAATCTTCTTTGATAATATACCAGTACTTTTGAAAAAAAAAGTAGTAAAGCCATCAGGACCAGCCACCAAATCTATATTCATATTCTACAAAGTGTAAGATATTTCAGACTTAGAGGGTAATGAAGTAATCATAATGTTATCTTCATAAATGAGTTTAGGATAACTTCGTGCCATGATAGCTCATCATAGTTCACATTTTTATTAAGGAGCTCAGTAAAGAAAGAAACATCAGACTCAGCAAGCTTCTTATTGTCAGGACACCTATCATAATTAGTTTTAATTTTTTTTAATGTGGTTGAGAGCCTTCTTCTTTTTAACCATTGCATGGAAATATTTGGTATTTCTATCTCCATCAGATATCCATTTTAAAGAAGCTTTTTGCCTCCAATAGTCTCCTCTATCTCTTGGTAGCATGTTAACGTATCTTTAGCTTAGTTTAATAGAACAATTTTGGAAGGATCATTAATGGAAGCGTCTTCTAAAACTATAACCTCATGTTCTAATTCTTTGATGTTGGTAAAAAGTTTTTTGAAGCGTGTTTGTTCCACCATTTAAGGCATTGTTTAAGCCTTTTAATTTAAGCCATAATCTCGCCATCCCAATAATAATCATCATGATGGAGAGGTTTGCCCCAATTACTAGCAACCACCTCCAGAAATCTATCATCCATAAGTCCCATATTTTGAAACCATAATGGAATATGAGAATAGGGTATATCCACACTAACCTTGATAGAGATGAGCAAAGGGGAATGGTCGGATAAGGTTCTACTGAGATGTTCAACAGAAGTAATAGGAAAAAGATTGATCCATAGATTGTTAAACAGGATCCTATCTAATCTTTGCCACAGTCTGTGATTATTCCAAGTGAAATGAGATCCAATAAATCCAATATCACTAAGGTGACAATCCAGGATCATGTTATTGAAATCCTCCATGGAGAATAGGTTAGGCGAATTACCAGGGAGCATTGACCGAGGATGAGAAATTAACTAGTTCTTCCCACAGGATCCTTCTACCATACCTATTGTAAGAAGCATAGACAAAAGATCCAAAGCAACACCAATTATCATAAGTAATTTTAACATTTACAACTTATTGTAAATCCTGCAGAACATGTAAAACAAAAGGACTTTTCCAAAAAATCTAAATTTTATTACTCGAGTTAGCAAAGAAATTATCAAAACCAATCATTCTAGCAATAGAATAAATGTTAAGGATAAAGGGTTCCAAAATGGCCAAGAAAAAATATTATGGGACCAACTAAATTACGATATATTAATGAGAGGTACCAATCTCGCATTCCAAATAAGGAAAGAAACCCTTAATTTTTGGTAAGAGGAGCGAGATCTAGTAACTCTGTAAAGTTAGAAATTTAAATTTAGAGGATTTATTTTTCTTTTTTATAACTGTCTAAAATCTATTGGCCATATCCACAGCATCACCGTCAGATAATGAATGATCAATAAATTGCTTGGAAAAAAGAGGAACCTGGGGATTGTAGGCCACTTCACCTTCTTCCAAATCATTATTATGATGTAAAGACAGATTTGGAATCAGGTCAAGGTTAGAAGAAGAAGCACAAGAAGGATTAGAAGTGGGAAAAACAAAAATACCTAAATCAAGAGTAGAAACTATCTCTAAATATTGCACATCAGCCATTCCTACAAGGTCATTCACTTTACCTTTGGTTGGGTGACATAGGTGGGAATTTGCATTAGTTAGGGAATCGAACCATAGGATTCAGTCGCTATTTGTAACATTAATGCCAATATTGTTGCATTGTAAATGATTTCCATTAGAAGGAATCACATCATTAGCAAGTGCGTCCTCAAAGTCGGTAGTCGTAAATAGTTGGGAGATAAGAATCTCAAAGCAATGACCATCAGATATCGGTAAGGGTATATTAGTGACCATAACATTTTGTGATACAAAGGAGCCTTAAGAGATGGAGAAGCTTTAGGAGGCACAACAAAATTTTTCTTTAGATGTGGGTGAACCACAAAGCATTTAACAATCCCATGCCCATGAATTTTACAATGAGAACAAAATACAAGAAAGTTTTCAAACTCCACTTTTTTATAAATAACCTTAATTTTCTGATCCTAACCAAATTTCCTTGGGATATTTTTTAATTATATCCAGTTCAACAAGTATCCGAGGAATAGAAGGTCTAGTGTTAGAAGCAATCGCCTGATCCAATTGAAGAGGTTGACCGAACAACCCAGCCACAACAAAGAGAAATTCTAGATTAAAGAAATGCATGCGAAGATTGGGAATGGACATCCAGACAGGAACAATAGGAGGCTCCTCCTTAATGTCAAAAAAGGGTGTCCATTTTAACAAACACATCTGACAGTTGAAAACAAAATATGAACGTCTAGAAAAAACTCGGGAGTAATCCATATCATTAGAAAGTTGAATCAGAACATGCCGCGAGTCAATCAATCCAACAAAAAAAAACACTAGAGAGCTTCAAACTATGAAAAAAGGATCTAATATTTTTCATAGAAGGATGATGCAGCGCAAATTTACCAACCAATGTAAATTCCAAAGGCTTAGCAAGTTTTTCCACCACCGAATCAGCACATATAATCGCAGGTACACCCCGGAAAGACATAGATATAAGATCAAGTGACTCCCCTATATTATTTTCCTTACCCATAAGAACATCTTTGAACGATTTAGACGCCAAGGAGGAATTTGAACCAGAGATTCTCGAGAGTTCAGGAAGTTTCACAGCCGCAAGAGATGAAGTTGGGTTTCCTGGGGAATGATAGTATCCATAATCAAGAGCTTGCATCTCAAGCAAATCAAATCGCCGTGGCCTTGAAGAAAAAGAGATCAGGAAGCCACACGACGAAAGGGAGAAGGAGATCGCCAGAGCACGACAGGGCGACGGCTAGGGCGAAGGTCTCTATTGTTCTTGGCACTTAATTATGAGTACTGATATAGACCTTTGAGTCATGGGATAAATAGAGACACACCCGCCACTAGGAGAAAAGAGATAAAAAAATTTTAACTAAAAACTAGTCATCAAACTTCCATACCCAAACCGATTATTGTCACCAAGCATCAAACAACTCAAGCCTTTCTAAGGCCAACCGACCGGCATTATGAAGATCCCATGGAACCGCCAAACTATACTCATCTATCTGGTCTTTATTGACTCAAAGTACATTTCTAGTGCAGTTGGAAAATTTAAATTTTACATTTCTAGTGCAATTAGCAAATTTAAATATTAAAGTATGCTTTCTAACAAATCCATTCTTCCAAAAGCATAGCCAAAAATTCTAAACTAGGCTTGGTGTTTTGAACACTAGCAAAAAACTAGAGTACCTACACCGATTGACTAATTTTATGTCAAGCAAAATGTACCTTCTCAGAAGTGCTTATTGAAGGTGATCTTAGCCCAAGTGGAATTTCTCCTAAAGTGATGTACATGAGAGTGTACAATTTATAGAGAAATTAAGTTAATGTGTCATGCATTAAATTATGGAAGAGAGTAATTGAGCATAGATTATAATATGATACATTTTTTCAATTATCTAATTGGCACTTTGTAAGTTAAGTAAGAAATTTAAATATTTTTTGAGCTTAAAAATTATGTAAAATCAGTTGAAATTTCAAAAATTTATAAAAAATAAAATACTTAATAAAAATTTATAAATAAGCGATCTTTGGATTCATCTTTTTGAGAGAAATTCAATGAATTCAAAAGCCCCAATTTTTATTGGATGTTTTAAGATTAATTTGAGTTTGAATGAAAATAAAATTTCTTTAATTAATCCCAAAATATTCATTAAAATAACCTAAAATTTTTGGAGAATGAAATTAACATTATGACACACTTACCATAAAAACTTTAAGTCCAAATGATGAGCTCATTAAAAGAAATAAAATTTCAAAGCTTTAATGCCTATTTTTATAAATTAATTAATTAACATTCAAGAAAACAAAGAAAAAATGATCAAAATAGCTCAAACCATTCTAGATGACTCCAATGAACCTTATAAATATATTAAAATCTTTTGAAACTTATAAAATCTCAAAATAACTTAATTAGAGGATTAATTGAATTAAACAAATCAATTAAATTATATGAACTGTGAAAAATATAATAAATCAATCAAAATTTCAAAAATTCTATATAAACCTCTTTGAATTCATCCTTTAGAGAAGAATTAAAGAAAATTAAAAGCCCCAATTAGTTTCTAATGTGTTGAGCTTAATTTGAGTTTCAATGGAATCATTAAAATTTTAATTAACCCCAAAATATATCTTTGATCAAGATGAAATTTAGGGAGATGAAATTAGCATGTAACTCTACTTGTCATAAAAATTTTAAAGTAAAATGATTTCTAGATAAAAGTTGTTAAATTTTCAAGTTTTAGGTCAATTTAAATCAAGTTAAAATTGTAGAAATTATAAAAATTAATAGAATCAACCCAAAACATCTCTGTTAACATTAGAACATTGTAATAAACATTTTCAGGCTTTAAAATCATATAAATCTAAAGTCACTTAATTAGGATTTAACAAGTCATTAAAAACCAATAATAATTGAATTTATTAAAGTTAAATTTCAATAAATAAAATATTAAGCTAAATTTTAAAATAAAATAATATTTAAACCCTCATTAATAGAATAAAAATCAAATAAATATCACATAATCTTCAATTCAAACCAAACTAAACCCAACCTAATGAAACATAAATTTAAACCGATTAAATTAACTACATGGAACCTTGTTTAGCTAAATCTGAAATTAATCTTCACGAAGTAAACTTAAACCATCAAATCATTGATTAGTAGATAAAACTTAATCATGGAACCCTTACGTTATTGTAGAACTTATTATACATTTAGAAAATTTGAATCAATTATTTTTTTAATAATTTATCTATTATTTAGATAATTTAAATAATTTCCAAACACGGCCATATTAAAGATTACGTTATTGTAGCACATTTTTCTCCGCATATATGCACATGCAATTCACATCCTCACTATAATCTTATTTATTACTAACTGATGCTAATCACATAATTATAAAATTAATAACTAAATATATTAAAATAATTTAATTAAATAAATATACATAACCATAAATATGAAAATATCCTTCTAATAAAATTAATTAACAAATGCAATAGCATTCAACTTCATAAGAACAACTTCATAAGAATTTTTTTATATACAATTTGGTGGGGATCGTGCAAACACGAATTCCCCCAACAATAAATTATGATACGCGATCTTCTTTTTATGGAGATGCTCTGCTCTTCTTTTGTGGAGACGCTCGCTTCCTTTTTAGAGCTCTACTTGTAGACGCACGCACCTTCAAAAATTGATTGACAACCAACCCTATCCCAAGTAAATATGACCTAAACTATAAACTCTAAATCTAAATCTAATCCTAAACTCTATACCTAAATCTAATCCTAAATTCTATTCCTAAATCTAATCCTAATTTCTATACTCTTATACATACCCCATACCTTGAGCTATATATTCTTATATCGAGAATGCTATTTGTAGAAACATGATAGCTTCCTTTAATTCAGTTAACGATGTGGGACTAATACGAGCAAACAATTTATAATTACCATAAAGAGCCATCTGACGTCCTCCAAAGCCATCAAGATTATTTGACTGATTGAAATCATCATTATATGGCTTTTTTTAAAGCCATTTATAGATTATCTGGAATGATTGAAATATTTAAGCATGAATTTTTAGATCTCGCTCATAGGTATAAATGAAAAAATTAGCTAAAATGAAATATATGAAAGAATAAAAATATTAAAATGGTTTGTTATATTATAATTTAAAATAATATTATCTTTTTATATTCATTTTCAAGGAGATTTTATAAGATTATTAGCAATTCAATTTTGAGTTAATTTGACTTTAGCTCAAGATGAAATCAACTGATCAAAAATAAAATTAAATGATTATTTTGAATTTTTTAAAAATGATTAGGAGGAAAAAAGTTATGTTGGATATAGTTCTTTATATAAACTAAATAAAAAAAAAATATAGTACATTAATTATATTAAAATATTGAATAAATAAATAAGTTTGGAGAACTTTATTTTGCAATTAATATCTCATCTTACAGTAATTAGAAAATTAGAAAATTAGAAAATTCATTTTTTTAATGTTGAGCATATAACGTCAAATTTGTGTTCTCATTAAAAAATAAGGGTGATTTACATTCATACCATCCATTCAATTCTTATGATTTTATATATCTTACATCTAAATTTTACTTTTTATATGTATAACACATCAAAAATATCATCATGATTCACCTTTTTTAAAGTGAAATGCACATTTTCAAATATAAGAAAGTGTTGAATAAATAATATCAAAATTTGGTTGTTAGATATATAAATGTATAATAATTGTGTAATGTGTATGTAAATCTTTTAAAAATTAAATTATCTAATTATTAGAGCAATTATTATAAAAATTGTTTTCAATTTAATATTTTTTATTGATTATGATTTAAATATAAATATTCTAAAATACATAGTATGTAAATTAAATTAGATAATAGATTGATTTGATGGATGTGTTTTATTTTATTTAGACCATAAAATTAAACTCTTTTATTATTTTGAGATTTTGAAAAGAAAATTATGACACTTCTACAATTATAAGATAAAATCAACTAGAGATAAATAAACACCCTCATGGTTTAACGATTTCATATAAGACTATATAAAATTTTTTGTCAAGAGCCATCAAAATCACATTTGCAAGGCATGATGTCAATCTTAATTATATTTGAAGAAATGGTGATGGTGGTGGGTGGCCTTTGGATGAGATTAAGAGATGAAAAAAAAAAAAAAACTATGGATCTATAGCTTAATCTTTAAAGATGGGATTGCTAATTTTTTTAGGAGAATATTGAAGGATTTAGTATGATATAATGGTTAAACTACTAAGAATAGCCCAAATTGAGCTAATTACATCTTATTTAGAATATCTATTTAGCAAAAGAGTTTAAGATGGAACAAATGATTATAAATAATTTTGAGTAATTAATTTAAATTGTGTACTATGAGATAGAATAAATTATTAAATTTGGTGAAATTTATGTAGGTATCAAGGATAGAACAAGATTAGGCCTTAAACTTACCTAATTTGGATGGGAGCTTTGCATGAAATTTTAGATTAAAAGTGGGATTTGAGATGGGTAATGACTAACTTTATAAAATGTTAAAGATGCCAAAAAAAAATAGATGTTAAAAAATTTAGAGCTAGATCAAGTTAGTAAAAAAATATAAAATGGAATAAAAATAGCTACCTACTCTCATCAAAGAAATGATAAACTTAAGCCGTCAAACACAAAACTAAAAAAATTACTTTAAAAGATTTTATTAAATAATTAAAGTTATAAAGTATTATAGTTTATATTTATAAGCATTATAAGACCATTATGAGAAACTTTTGAAAAAAAAATGATAAAGAGAAAAAATATAAGGGAAAAAGGGGTTAGTAGCCATTAATAAATGTTGAGTACTAAAAAGTAAATTTTACAGCTTTTTTATGACAAATCATACAAACTTTTGATTGAAAAATAAATATGTAAAAAATATTAATATATAAATTATATTCCAAATAGTCTAAATTATGTGCTCTATATTGGGCATTTGTTTGGTAAATGTAGTTGGACTTATTCTTTGATCTTTTTCTTTAGTTTTATTCTTAGCACTTATAGTTGAGTTTTAAATATGATTTTTTTACCCATATAATGTGTTACATCAAATTGTTATTTAGAGAATGATCTTCCATCTTCCACTACAGTCCAAAACACAACAATGAATAGGCAATATTAATAACTACACTTTAAGTAGGCAATCATCACCAATCAATATTCATCTTCTAGTTTTAATTTTGCATCATCATTAATTAGTTGATTCATAATCATCTAGAATAGCATTTGGTTCTTGACATTTAGTCGAGTAATTACATAAATTTGTAAGATTAATAGATCATTATCAATCCTTTGTTCATAATTTCATAATAATAATTACCCATTTATTGATTTCTTGGAAATGATAAATTTCTTTAGATGGTTAACTTAGATACATTATTTATTACCTTTAAATCAACTCTATCAAACTCAACATTATTGGCCCTTCCTAATCACATTTCCTTCTACTCTAGAAATGAATGCTATGAGCGCTAGCATCGAAGTAATCCTTCTTAAAGAAAAAACAACCCATAGCTTTCTTCAACAAGAAGCTCAAGTGATGCATGCAATAGGTTTTAACTTATGTTTATAAGCTTTTGCTATTACCATATTAATCTACATATGATGCCAATATCTTATTAGGCACTAATTTCACCATTAAGATTGACTAATATAGCATATGTGAAATAAAAAATCAAACTATTTGAACTCCAAAGCATCAAAAATTTTAGTTAAATTACTTGGCTTTGATTAAATCATAAAATATAACTTAGTTTCTAATAAGATTAGTAATGCCTTATGACATTAATGAAGAAGTTTTATTATTTTTTGTCTTTATAAACTTCTATTAAAAATTTGCATCAAAAGCCTTTATGCATACTACCATAGATTCAATGATGTAAATTGTTGAAGTGACTCAAGATAAGTTTAAATAAGTTTTCAACCTATACAAAAATGATTTTTTTCAATGAAAAAATTATGGTTTCTAGTTTAAAGGAACATCTGATTCCTTCTATTTTAAATAATTTTCATTCAATTGATTTAAAGTTGATTGATCTTGTATGTACTGATTGAATAAATCCATTTACAAGTGGTTTGAAGTTAAATGGATTTTGATCCATTTGAAAATTTCATATTCAAAGGAAGAATATAAATGGGTCTTGGGTTTGATTTTTGATTTGAGTTTTGATTGTTTGATTGAGGTTTGGATTTACTTATGAGCTCATGATTGTTGAATTGATTGAACCATGAGATAAAATCAAGGGTTTAGCTTGATTTGAAAGTGATTTGGCTAAGTTCAAAATTAACTTGAAAGATTTTGGATTTTTAAAATTTGAGTTTGATTTTAATTGATTCTAATTGTTTGAATTTATATTTCATTTATATATGTGAATATAGATGAGAATATAACTGAATCATGAGAAAATTTTAAGAATTTGAAGTTGTTTAATCATGATTTAGGTTAAATCCATTAAAGAGAATTTAAAGGATTTAAGGAATTTTAATTTGTTATAATTTTGAAATGAATTGAATTGATTTATATTGATATTTCATATATATATATATATATATATATATATATATATATATATATATGAATATAAATGAGAATATAAATAAGTTTTGAAAAAAAATTCCATGACTTTGATTAGGTTTGATCAAGTTTTATGTTAAGTCCATTAAAGGGAATTTCAAGGATTTTAAATTTACAATTTAATTTTTGCTTTTGATTGAATTAATTTATATTTATATTTCATTTATATATGAGAATATAAATGAGAATATAAATAAGTTTTTAAAAAATCCCATGAATTTGAATAAGTTTGATCAAGGTTTAGGTTAAATCCATTAAAGGGAATTTCAAGGATTTTAAATTTGGAATTTAATTTTTGTCTTTGATTTGATTGATTTATATTCATATTTCATTTATGTTTGAGAATATAAATCAGTATATAAATAAGTTTTGAGAAAATCCCATGAGTTTGAATAGGTTTGATCAAGGTTTGGTTGATTTTAAGTCCTTTAATGGAAAATTAAAGGGACTTAAGAAAATTTTCATGAATTGATTTGGAATTTTGATTTTGATTTGATGAGTTTGAACTTATATTTCATTTATAATTGTCAATATAAATGAGAATATAAATTTTCATGAGAAAATCTCAAATGAATAGGTTTAGATTGTATTTTGGTTTTAAGGAAGCTTAAGGACTCAAAATTAATTAGAATTTGATGAATCTTGATAATGGGTTTCAATCATGTGGAGTTGATTTGAATTTAAAGAAACCAAATAGAATTGATTTGAGTTACTTGAAAGAAGGGAATGAATTGTTTAAGCTAAAGGGTAAGAAAGTTTTCCTAACATTATAATGATATTTCAATGACTAACTAAATCTTCTAAGGGAGTATCCAAATCACTAGATGTATCTTAATACTGGGAACTATTAAAGTATAAGAGTCTTATGCCTAAGATGGAGGGGTTGAGAGCTCATTCTAAAAATGAGGTCAAAAATTATATATTATTTTAGATGAGTGTTTAATGACATTAATTTAATGAACTTATGTATATTAGATTTTTCTCATCATAACACTCTATTTTGACTATAAATACTGATAATTAAGGATTATTTAATTCTTTAAATGGTATCATAAACATTTTCGTTGTATATGGAAGTTCTTGATTTAAGAATACAATGATTTTTTTTAAGATGCAAAAAAAAAAAAAAAACAAAAAAAGTAAAAATAATTATTCTCAATTTAATTGGCTATAATTTCTTCAATTGGTTGTTATTGTAGACTAAAATAGAGATTATTTTTGCTTAGTTTCTTAAATTGATTATTTTGTTTATAAGTTTTATTTTAATTTTAAATAATAAAAAATTATTTTTTAAAAAATTAAATAAATATATTTTTATGTGTTCACTTAAAATGCTTTTTTGAAGGATTAATTATGATAATAGATTGTAAAACCAATTACAATTTTAAGTATGTTTTTTTAATTAAAATTTTGATATGTAAACGATAAATAATTTTGAGAGATATAAATTCTATTTTTTTTAAAGAAATTTGATGCTTCTCATTGATATTTTGATTATACATAATTTTAAAAGTTCCTAGATGAAAATAAAAAATATAAAAATATTAAAGCATAAATTATATTCAAAATACTTTATATTATGATTTTATTAACATTTTACTTAGAAGTTTATAGTTAAACTATTATTTGATTTCTTCTTCATTAGCCTTAACACATGTAATTGAGTTTTAAATTTAAAATTTTTTTTTTATCATCATGATGTTCTACTTTGGATTCTACTTTAGAATAATCTTCCATCTTCCACCATAAACACATCTCAAGGATATAAGCAAATGTTAACCATCACATTAAAATCATAAAGACTAATATTCATATTTATCTATGCAATTACATAATCATTCATAAGTTTCTTCGATAGTATTTGGCTCTTAATAAAGTCAAGTATTTACACAAGTTTCTAAGATTAATAGATTATTTATCAATTTAATGCTTTGTTGTAAAAAGACAAATTTTTCCATAAATGGATGTCATTTACTACCTTAAATCTCTATCAAACTCATATATTTTCTTAATTTTACACTTCCTTATATCATGGAAATTAATTGTATTTATATTTTGTTAGAGAAAAAATGGATAAAAAATTTCATGTTTAAATCATATTCTAATTATTACTATTAATAGTAATTAAATTATTCATCAACACCTAAAAAAGTTTGAATTTTCATTTATCTAAAATCTATTTATATTTGATATGTGTATAGATATATACATGATAGAGTTGAATACCATCAACATTTTGTTTGAATAAATCACTTGGTTAACAAAATAATTGAAAAAGAGTGTCATAAGAAAAAAAGTTTAAAAATATTAAAAAAATTCAAATTTTTTATTTTAATATTTTTTTAAAGTAAATAAATTATTTTTTAAATTTTAAATAATTTACTATTTTTTTAATTTTTTTTAAATAAACAAATTGTTACCATTCATTGGCTTAATTTTTATTGTAATTTTAGAAGATTATTTTTAGATGTGATATGGACTTTTCTAGCTTTATTCTCTATATGATGAGAATATACTTACAACTTCTATTATTTCTTAGGATATATGCATATATGCATGCATATTACATAATTTTTATGTATTTATATATCTAATATCTAAAATTTAATATTTACATACATAACACTCAAATTTTTAACATAACATCAAAACATCACTATTATTATAAAAAGAAAATATACTTTTTTATGTATAGGTAAAGTATTAAAATATAAATATCAAAATTTAAATATTAAATATGTAAATAAATAAATTTGATGTAAAAACACTTGTATTGATTTAACTTTTTTAATTTCTCTTAATGATAGCACAATTGTGAAGGATTTAACATTCATCATAAATTTATAATAAAAATAATATAAGATGATCAACAATCTACTTCAATCTCATAATTAAGAGCATTGAATTATCTATAACATCATCACACATGAATTTATTTTAATTTATATTAAAAAATATTTAAATTATTATAAACTTTATTTATTTTTAGAAAATTTGAACATAAACTCAATTATTTTTTTAATAAATTATCTATTATTTAGATAATTTAAATAATTTCAACACCTTATTAAAGTTTACGTATTATAGCATTTTTATTACTAACTGATGTTAATCACATAATTATAAAATTAATAACTAAATATATTAACATAATTTAATTAAATAAATATACATAACAATAAATATGAAAATATCCTTCTAATATAATTAATTAACAAATGCAATATCATTCAACTTTATAAAAAAATTTTATATATAATTTGGTGGGGACAGCGCGAACGCAAATTCTCCCAATAATAAATTATGGCATGCGCTCTCTTTTTGTGGAGACGCTCGCTTCCTTTATGGAAATTCTACTTTTTTAGGTGCACGGCAAGACCTTCAGCAAATTTAATCGCCAACTAACCCTATCCTAAGTAAATATAACCAAAATTATAAACTCTAAATCTAACCCTAAATCTAAACTTTATACCTAAATCTAATCCTAAATTCTATACTTAAATCTAATCCTAATTTCTATACTCCTATACCCTATATCCCATACCCCGTCGAGCTAAATATGCTTATGTTGTGCAGCAGGAATGCTATTTGTAGAAACAGTGGTAACTTTCTTTAATTCACTTAACAATGTGGGACTAATGGTATGCATAAAACAATTTATAATTATCGTGCCGATAATTCACCAATATCAAAATCTTTATATTATGGAAATATCATTATTAAGTTACAAAATTACCAAAGAGATCCTCTCGGAGAGAGGGCCCAAATACGTTGGATTAATTTCTACTAAAAATATATTATTATGAAAATATATATTTTAAAATATTTCAATATCATTTTTATCGATAGACTTTAAAATTGTTAAATTTATTTTGAGATGGATGTGGTGTAGGATCTTTATATATAATATTAATCTCAAAATAAAATTAATGATTTGATATATATATATATATATATATATTCTTTTTTATTATGAAATATTTCTTATTTTATCTTAATTCAAAATATAATAAGTTGAGGTTATGCAATTAATTACTATTTAATAATAATAATAATTAAGGATATATATCAATTAATACAAATCACAATACTAATTATTACTAGAAGTTTATAGAGTTACGTAATCAGTAATATCTTGTATTTTAATAACTAAAAAAAAGTACTAAGTTTATTCATTTTATTGCTAACATCTCTTATATCTCAATATATTTTTTTTTTTTTTGTAGTATTACTCAAATATAACATTTCTTACTTATGACATTGAGTTTTGACATAAATTAGAGAGCATTTACATACATAACATATAATTATTATATAATTAATAATTAAATTTAATATTTAAATAAATAATGCTCAAATATTTAATATTATATCTATAATATTATCATCATTAACTTTTAAAATGTAATATTTATAAATATTAAATTTTAATTATTAGATATATAAATGCATAATAATTATGTGAAATTATAAATAAAGAGTCAAAATGAATCTAACATATTACATCACCTTCTAACACATTCTAAGTGACTTAAATCACAACAACTTATACCTTCTAATAGAGATCAAACAAAAACCAAAACTTGCATCCGTTGTTTGAATCCAACATAAATATTTGAATATTGTGCTTAAAAATTTGACTGTACTTTAACTTGAATTGTATCACCTGTTAACATTATTTTTTTCTTGCATGTAATAATCATTTCTAAAACCCTAAACCCTGATTTCAAGTCTCAACAACTTGCAGAGTAACTCTTGGTAGAAAGCCGGCAATGACTCAAACTCTTATGAAACTCCGAAGCATTCTACACTTACAAAATAACCCACAACAGCTAAAATCCCAACCAATTACACACAAAATCATCTGCAGGAATCATATAAATTAAAATCACATGTAAGTTTCAAAGCATGGCACTCTACCAGAATAAAATACAACTAATTTCGTACTATAGAATGAGCCATCATAATCATCATTATTAGTCTTATTCCAACTATTTATCACTTGATAATTCTCATTTTTAATTTATTCCAGCCAAGTGACATCAGGAATTCAAATTAACAAGATATGGAGGATGTTGGTATTTTATACCTTTAATCCTTGAGTGAGAGTTTTGTCACCAGGTCCATGGGTTTTGAGCCATTATGTGGCCACAATATCATTTCCAAGGGCATCTTTAGCGTTTGTTCCACTACCACCACCAGCCCCACTGCATTTATTTTCAATGACAACGTTAGAAACATAAAAAATTATCAATATATCATGATCAAAACTTATTAGGATAGAACAAAAATTTGTTCAAAATTAGAAGACATTTGATATAAACTACCATACATTTAAATTTTGCCTCGTGAAAAAAATGGCTTGAATTTTATACTGAAGGTCTTCTTATTTTGAACTAATGTCTTCCTATTCTGATTGATTTTTATATCAAGATAATCTGATATGATTGTTTTTCAGCTAGAAAATATAAGACATTGGATTGATAAAACTATTGATTGGAGCGATATAATAAATACTATTTTGTG
Source organism: Cymbidium sinense (assembly GCA_021442155.1). Lineage (NCBI taxonomy): Eukaryota > Viridiplantae > Streptophyta > Magnoliopsida > Asparagales > Orchidaceae > Cymbidium > Cymbidium sinense. The sequence goes on from CM038215.1 coordinate 126,979,253, forward strand.
CTAACATGTTCCACATCAAAACAACAGAAGACCACAACCGAATAAGTTGAGATTTATTAAACAAAAAACATGATATTTTTACTTTTTTTTATCTCAGTATTTAATTTTTCCTATCTAACCAATGAGCAATAGATATTTAGAAAAACATATCAGTGAAGTTAATCTGACATAAACTTTACTCATAACGTGCTCCTTCATGAATTTATACGTAAGAGAAATGCTGCAAAAGTACATTGAACCTTACTTTACCATATATTGGCAAAAAAAGGATACCAACACAAAGTCTAACTGTCTCAAATTTAGTGATTCTAATAGCAAATTATGCTCACAAAGTTGAAGCTTATAGAATAAACTTTATCACTAAAGCTTATGCTATATATATATATATATATATATATATATATATATATATATATATATATATATATATATATAAAATATATATATATATATTCAAGGTAGTAAAAGTTTTAAACTTTTGAAAGTCCCTAGTTAATCAATCTCCAAAGAAAATGCATAAATTTTAAAAAGCAACCGCTTGAGAAAGAAACTCAAGATTATGATAACAGTTGCAACTATATTTAAGAAAAAAGTATTAACATCTTGACCATAAATGATAAAACTTATATTGGCCTCTTGCAACAACAAGCCTTTATCCTACTATGTAGGTTAGCTACATGAATCATTTTTCTCCAATGTGTCCTATTCTCATTTAATCCTAATAAATTAAGGTCATTTTTACACTTGCTAACCAAGTTTTTTTTAGATCTACCTCTACTTTTCTTATCATGGGCCAATTCTAAAAAAAATATACTCTCTTAAGCTCATCACGGTTGGCGTTTTATATGACCAAATCATCTAAGACAACTCTTTCTAATCTTATTTATCATTGTCGCTACTCTAACCTTATTACCTATATATTCGTTTCTCATTTTGTCTATAAGTGTAAAACCACTCATCCACTTAAGCATCCTCATCTCTACAATGCTTAATTTTATATTTATTTTTATTGGCCAATATTTTGCACCATAAAGCATTGCAAGTCTCACCACCATCTTATAAAAATTTCCTTTGAGCATAAGAGGTACTTTCCTATCACACAACAAGCCCGATGCATTCCTCAACTTCAACCATCCAACTTGATTTCTACTAATAACATCCCCATCTATATCACTATTATTTCGAACAAAAGACCTGAGATTTGTAAAATGTTCACTTTATTTAATGACTTATCACTCATTGTCACTACTCCTCCATTAGATCTTTTATAACTAAAGTTACACGCCATGTATTGAAATTTAGATCTACTCAAATGAAAGCCTTTAGACTCTAAGGTTGACCTTCATATTTCAAGTTTTTCTTGAACTCTCTCTCTAATCTTTTCAACAAAAAGAATATCATCAGCAAAAAGTATACACCAACACACATCCTCTTGTAAATGTCTAGTAAGAACATCCATAACTAAAGCAAAAAGAATTGGGCTTAAAGCTAATCCTTGCTGTAATCTAACTGAAATAGGAAAATATTTGGTCAATCCTCCTCATATTTGAACACAAGTGATAGCTTCAATATACATATACTTAATGCCTTGAATGTTGGTAATGTTAAATCCCTTCATTTTTAGAACTCTCCAGAACACTTCTTTTAGAACTTTATTATATGCTTTCTCTAAATCAATAAATATCATATATAGATCCTCCTTACTCTATACTTCTCCATCAAACCTCTTACCAAATGCATAGCATCCATAGTAGAACTACCCATCATAAATCCAAACTATTTTTGACAAACTTTGTACCATATCGTAATCTCTATGCTCATTACTCTCTTCCATAATTTTAATGCATGGCATTAACTTAATTTCTCTATAATTTGTACACTCTCTTGTACATCACTTTAAGAGAAATTCCACTTGGGCAAAGATCACCTTCAATAAGCACTACAGAAGGTAAATAGTTTTGCTTGATGGCAAAGAAATTAGTCAATCAGGTAATCAGTACTCTAGTTTTTCACCAGTGTTCAAAACACCAAGCCTAGTATAGAATTTTTCATTATGCTTTTGAAAAAATGAATTTCTCTGAAAGCATACTTTAAAATTTAAATTTTTCAATTTCACTAGAAATATGAAATTTAAATTTTCCAACTGCACTAGATATGTATTTTGAGTCAATAAAGACCGATAGATGAGTAGCATAGTTTGGCGCTCCATGGGATCTTCAAGAATGCCCGGGCGCTTAAGCAAGGTTTGAGTTGTTTGATGCTTGGTGACAACAGTAATAATCAGATTTGGCTATGGAAGTTTGATGACTAGTTTTTAGTTAAAATTTTTTTTTATCTCTTTTCTCCCAATGGCAGGTGTGTCTCTATTTATCCCATGACTCAAAGGTCTATATCAAGACACTAAAAAAGTGAAGATATTCATATAGCTCAAAAGCATTTCGCCTTGAGTATAATCAATACAAAGATGACTATAAATTGTAATCTTCTCAAATACAGCCAAATAAAACAAATTTGGTAGATTATCAAGTTTGGAGAGTTCCTTTAGCCCTCTATTTTTTTGAGAGAAATCAAAGAATTTGCAAAATTCTTGTTAGAGCCTAAGCTGGATTTATGCATGTGTTCTCCTAGTGGGCTCTTGGTTGACTAAAAATGATCTCATTTAAAGAAATAAAATCAATCGATCATTAAATTTTGAAAAGTCTCCTAAGTGATAAAATACACAATGGGCTCAAGATGAAAAAAAGTCTTTAAGCCGAGAACTGTAATCAAAAATGTGTTTTTCTTCCCTACATATGTTTCTCTCAGATCTCACTGTCGTGTTCTTAAGGTATCTCGATTTCTCCTTCATCTAATCCTCGTGACCTTCTTTCCCACTATTGTGTTCCTACATTTTACCGGTATTTTCCATCTCTTTCACCATAAAAAAATAAACTAATCAGCATCCAATTGCAAACAATAAAAAGAGAGGAGAATCTGCCTACCCGGAGGGACAAAGAAATAGGTATAAGGAATGATCCCTCAGGGCAATGAAATGGTTCCAAGAAGAAGAAGATTCATGAGCTTCCTTTTGCCCATGTCCGAACCCTATCACCTGAAATGCGTAGCAACATGCAACCTTCATACTCTGTCCTTCTGAGCACAACCCTTATGTTGGCTTGTAAAACAGAGCGCGATGGTGCATATATTCCATTTTACCGGAGCAGAGCTGCCAATAAACAATAGATATATCTGTAGAATTTATGTGCGAGAATAACATTATCTCCACTGAGTTTGTCGATAAGTGATTCTGCAAGAAAAAGATAAGTTTAAGGCAGTTACGAGAAGGGTAAGCAGTAGAGTGGCGGAGGCCATTCTAGTTGAAGGGAGAGTTTCGTTCTTCCTTGAAGTTGTCAAGATAGGTGCATGAATACTGGACGGAGAGAGATTGGGATAGAGAGGTATGGTTTATGGAAAATGAGTGGACTTTGGCAACCACACGGTTGAATTTGTCTCCATGGTTTTTGTTATCCATTCCTTCTTTTTCTTCCTTCTTAATAATGGCAATGTTCACTGAGCTACGGATAGGAAATTTGGTTACCTAAAAAAAGAAATAAAATGTAAAATGAATGTATTATAAAAAAATATAGTGGGTATTTGGATTATTTTCAGATTGTTTGATTGGAAACTTTATAAGTATATGTGTTTTTTTTGGTAAAATAAATATAATGTAAAGTATTTTGAAGTTAAGCGACCGACATCCAAAATATTTTATACGATAGATTTGGAATTACCAAATCGCGAATTCAAATACACTAAAATGATCTTTCTAATGCCAAATACACTATAAATGCATTACATTTACTTTTGCACCATACCAAATACTCAAAAGTTAGATTTCTACATTGATCTTTACACTCTAAATACAGGAAACTAAATAGCCCCAAGTTAATTTTGAGGTTATTGAAATTATCTGAGACTATTACTAATGAATGAATATAACTCTTAGATTCTTTAAATCTATAAACCTTCTTCTAAGTTTACTCATGTGTAAAATGATGATTTATTTATATAATTGAGTGATATTTTGATTAATTTAGTTGAAATCATGAATAACTCTATCGAGGGGACTTGATTTATTTAATGATGTAATTTTTTTAAATATTTATTTATTTTAATTATAAATAGAATTAAATAAATTTAGGTTTATTTGATTATTTTAGTTTAAATAAACGTTTTAGCTCAAGATTTAGAGATCATTTGAATTTTAAAAATTTTAACTATACTTTTAAGTATTTATTATAATAAAATTTGGATCCATGCTTGATTTGGCAGCTTTTTTTGGTGATGAATCAAATAAATATATAAAAACTATTTAGCTATTACAACATTTAAAATTGAAAATATTTTGAGCATCTAAAAAAACCTAATGAGATTATATAATCACACTCTTCATCAAGTAATTTAATATAAAATATTTTCTTGAAATAAAAAAAATGAGTGTGGGTCTTCTAATCAACTTTTAATTTGAATAATATTAAAAGGTTTATATTTATTTAAAATTAATAATATAAGAGTTGATTAACTATTTATATAATGCATCTATTTCAAAATAATAATTTTTTTACATTTATTAACACAATTTTCATTATGATATTTCAACTCAAATTTATTTATTTATTATTTGTTTTTTATCATTAAATAAATTTAATCACAATTAAAATAAAAAAATTAGCATAGATAGTGCCTAAAAGTGTGGATTTGATGGCATTACTGAACTGAAGCATTATGTTAGACCCTTTTCCTCACAAATTGATTAAAAAAGAAAGATTTGCATGCATAGCCCCAAATATTTATTTATTTTGATATCTAATATTAAATTTTGATATTTATATTTTTAATACTTTACCTATACATAAAAAAGTATCTCGCTTAAAAAAATATAATAGTAATGATATTTTGATGTTATGTTAAAGATTTGAGTATATGCATGTAAATATTAAATTTTAGGTGTTAGATATATAAATGCATAAAAAATTATGTAGATGTCCTAAGAAATAATAGAAGTTGTTAGAATATTCTCATCATATAGAGAAAAAAAGCTAGAAATTACAAGATAGAGCTTTTATTTAATCAAAAAAATAAAAAGACCATTTCACATCCAAAAATAATCATCTAAAATTACAATAAAAACTAAGCCCTTAAATGACAACAATTTGTTTATTTTTGTTGCTGAAAACATGTGGAGTGAAAGTTTACTTTAGCCTTCAAAGACACACACAAAATTAAAGAGCAACAAGAGACTCAAAATTTTAACGAAAACCCTCAAGAGGAAACCATCGGCCTGTCAGAGCTTCACTATGTATCTCAGAGTACAAAATCTTTCCTCGATACTTAATCGCATAGAGAGAATAACCCAGAACAATGATCGTTGTAATTGATATGGTAGAGCTGCAGAACTCCTACGGAATACAGGTACAATTAGTGACTACAATGGCGGCGATGGTTGATGGTCAAGCCTGAGTGCATTGAGGTGCGATCTTGCTTGAGGATCTTCCGAGCTCTCTTCCTCCTCACTTCTCTTCTTCCTCGCTGACTCTTCCTTTCTTGGACTCTTCTTCTTCTTCCTTGTCTGCTCTTCCTCTTCTTCCTTGCTTGGACTCTTCCTCTTCCTTGCTCGCTGATACGTTGGCGATCACACCACGGCGGTCATGGTGATCAATCGTCGGCCTTCTCCTCTTCTTCACTTGTTTGCCTCTTCACTTGGCTCCATTTGTTCTTCACTTGGCCTCTCCCCTTCGTGGAGGAATGAAGGCTCATTTATAGGGAGAGGGGCACTTTGTAAATTCATGCCTGTTTCACTCCCCTCGACGGACGTGATGATTCCTTCATCATTTGATGTACATTGGATGCCCAAATGAAGTCAATTATGAGATCTTAAGCTCGTCCCGGCTCGTCGAGCCGATTTGACTATGTAACTCCATATTTGGGAGTTGTTTGGGATTTAATTGATGTCCCAAAGATTCCAATGATATTTTCCGATCTCGACGGTTTTGACTCAAATCATATCGCTCGACATCAAGATTTGTGCTGACTACATTTTTGAGAGATATCGCTTCTCATTTTTGGATGACATTAGCTTAATCATCCAAAAATATCGTCAAATGCTCGAAAATAACGAAGCTTCAACAAAGTTCTACGAATCATGCATTTTGAGAGAATAAATTATCATAAAAATACAAATTATGATTATGGAAGAAGATGTAGCCGGCATGATTTTGAGGTTATGGAGCTATTTGGATACTCACGAAGTTTTCGTGGCATTTCCGGGACCATGAAGGGCGCCATTACACGCTGTCGGGCTAAAGGCCCACATGGACCAATATGCCGGTTCCTGACGGGTCAGCCGCGGCCGTTAGGGTCAATGCGGTCACGTTAGTCTCGGGTTGGGGTTGGTCGCTGAAGAATTCGGGTCAGCGGGTTATTCGGGTCAAGTCCGCTCAGTCGATTTCCGGGTCGTGCGGATATTCTGCCGCTAACGGTCTGGTCAGCAAGAACGGTTTGGGTCGCGACGATGTCGCGACGAAGTCGCGCTGACGATCCGGGTCGTGCTGACGGCCCGTCGCGGCGACGGTTCGTCGCTGACGTTTTCTATATTTGGCCCTCGGCGGCATATCTCGGCCGAATGGCGGGCCAGTTCATGCAGATCTCTACAAGTTCTACGCTCATGCGCTTTGCTACACGGGCCGCGAACTGAGCTTTGAGCCGTTTTGAGCCATTTTTTGAGGGATTTTTACCATTTTGCCCTTGTGGGGGGTTATAAATACCCCCCTAAGATGAGACGGAGAGGCATACCTTTCTCCTCTCCCTTTCTTCTTGAGTGAGGGTCCTGAGGATCAAGACATCAAGAGCAGGAGGCAATCAAGGCCCACCTGCGACGTCGGTTCCTGATCGGCCTCGTCGGTTTCGCCCCGGCCGGACCGTCTGCTAGGCGGAAGGCCCACTGACGTAGTGTTCCGCTTTCCACCGCCGTTAATGCCGGCCGGATCGTCGGGTTAGAGGCATTAAGGCCCACGCAGACGTGTGGTCCAGCTTCCTACCGCCGGCGATCACGGTCTGCTGTGAGGCGATCGGCCCACGGTGACATCAGCGGTTTCTATCGGTGCTTCACCGGTGATCGTCCTGGCCGGATCGGTTAGAGGTGATCGGCCCACGGTGCATCGTGGAGTTCTACCGACTGCCGGCGAGATCGCCCCGCTCGATCGTCCGGACGGAGGCGCGACCGGCGACAAGGTTGGCCGACGGGGTGTCGCAGCGCAAATCGGGCGAGCGGTTGGCCGACGGGATCTTTGACTATCCGAGGTTGTTTGTCGAGTGTGACCGGCGACGCACTCAGATGGAAGGGGTCATAATTCGCCGGTGATCTTTGACGGCCCGAGGTTGTTGGTGTGAGACCCGGCGACGCAACCAATGGAAGAGGTCAATAAGGCCAGATTTTGACCCGCCGAGGTTATCGAGTGTTCCCCATGCAACTCATGGAAGAGGTCAATTGAATCCAGGATTTTGACCTATCCGGTTGTTTGTCGAGTGTTACGACGTTAACTCCCAAAGCAGTACAAAGTTTTGACCTTTCGTTATTGTCAATATTATTGTCGAAACCTATGGAAGAGGGAAGTCCACCAAAGATCTTTTGACCTTTCCTGAGTTGTTTGTCAGAGTTTTTGCTCGATGACATTAACCCATATGGAAGAGGCCGCGGGAAGTCCACCAAGGACCTTTTGATCATTCCTGGATTGTTAGTGAAGTTTTACCGACGCAACCCGTATGGAAGAGGTCAATCCATAGGATTTTGCCCGGGGTTATTTGTCGAGTGTTACCCGGCGATGTTAACTGTATGGAAGAGGTCGAATTGAATCCGAGATTTTGACCTATCTTGTTTGGGTGTTACCCATGACGCAACCTGCGAGGTACAAAGTTTTGACCTTTCCAGTTGTTGGTCAATATTATTGCCGACGCAACCTGTATGGAAGAGGCCGGAAGTCCACCAAGGACCTTTGACCTTTCCCGAAGTTGTTTGTGAAGTTTTGCTCATGATATTAACCCGCATGGAAGAGGCCGCGAAGTCCACCAAGGACCTTTTGGCCTTTCTTAAGAGTTTTACTGGCGACGTAAATGGAAGAGGTCGCGGGAAGTCAAGGACGTTGACCTATCCGGGTTAGTGAAGTTTACCGGCGACGCAACTATGGAAGAGGTCAAATAATCCGGCTGAGGTAGTCACCATCATGGCGCCGACAAGTGGATGACCGGCGACAATGACGATGACCGATGGATGCCGGCGATAGGCAGAGAATCGATGACCGGCCAAATAATGACAGACCGCAAGATTGCCTACGATGCGGCAGATGGGCGATGAAGAAGCGGCGGACCGGCTATAGTACGCAACAGGTGCAATGAATCGTAATGGTTGTCGACGGCCTCGACTTTTAATCTCCGCGGATTCTTTTCTGATGACCGCTAAGATTCCGCTTCTCTGGCAAGGACCGATGGTTCGCTGACCCGACGATGAGGATTTACCCATCCGCTTGTCGAGTGTTATCCGACATTAATCGATACAAAGTTTTTTTTTTTTTTTTTTTTTTTTTTTTTTTGACCTTTTTTGTTATCGATGACATTAACCCGCATGGAAGAGATCGCAGAAGTCCACCAAGGACGCTTGACCTTTCATGGGTTATTTGTCGAAGCTTTGACATTAAGCATCAAGAGATCGCAGAAGTCCACCAAGGACGTGACCTATGGTAGTGTATGTTTACGATGACGTATGCGGAAGATCGCGGAAGTCCACCAGGACGATATCTTTAGTCGTGGTGTTTACGACGCTAATGATGGAAGATCAATAGTTTCAGCCAGAGCCGAGTTGACTATGATCTTTGCCTTTCATTTTCAATTTGCTTATCTGAGATTAAGATTGCTTTGAATCAAGGAACAAAGTTTGATGAATCTTCATTCTTACATTTTTAAAATTGAATGCTCCACCGATGGTGGTTTTTTGATCTTGTTGAAAACTATTGCCATACAAGATGAAATAATGGAATCAACTTCCTAGAGCCAAAGCTATGCTTAAAACCAGAGTGAAATTTATTTAAATTGTGAAGTCCAAACACAATAATTAAAGATAACAAGACAATTTTTAACGGAAAATCAAAAGAGGGGAAAACTGAGAAGAAAGCTTCCACTATTTTGAGTACAAAATCTTAATATTATTTTGCATCAGAGAATAACAATAAAATATGATCTTGTAATTTTAAAGATTAACTTAGAGAATATGGTAAATATTACAATGGTTATATTTTAAAAATAATCTTGCTTGAGGTGATTTGAGGATCTTCTATAATCTCTTTAATAATTTTTTTCTTCTATTACTCTTCCTTTTTTTTTACTCTTCTTTTCTTTGATATTTCCTCTTCTTCTTTTTTATTTTTTTTTTTGCTTTAAATGACAAAGGATTAGCATAGTGTGTATGTGATTTGATGGCACGAGCTGTCCTCTTATATTCCCCTCCTCTTCACTCTCATTTGTTTTTCATTTACATATCTTATTAAATGATATTTATAGATAACACTTGTAAATTCATGTAAAAGTATATCGACTTATTGTGTGATGATTTATCATTTGATGTTTTGAGCATTTGATGCCCAAATGAATGTAATTATAAGATTTTAGGTGTTAGATATAAAATTTGACTATAAAAATAATATTTGGGAGTTGTTTTGGGATTTAATAGTAGAAATTACAAGATAGAGCTTTTTTTAATCAAAAAAGTCCATTTCATCCATTCATCAAAATCATATAAAAAGATCTTAAATGACAATTTGTTTATCATTTTTAAAGAATTAAAACAATAATAAATTATTTAAAATTTAAAAATAATTTATTTTACTTTAAAATATTAAAAATAAAATTTGAATCTTTTTAATATTTTTAAACTTTTTTTTTACATAAATAGCCCATATTGAGCTACTTATGAAACTCTTTTTCAACTCTATCATGTATATATCTATACACATATCAAATATGAATAGATTTTAGATAAAGGAAAATTCAAACTTTTTTAGGTGTTGATGAATAATTTAATTACTATTAATATTAATAATTAGAATATGATTTAAACATGAAAATTTTTTATCAATTTTTTCTCTAACAAAATATAAATACAATTAATGCTCAATTAAACCGCTAATTTACACCATCTATTATACTTGCCGCTAACATGCTTTGAACTCCCATGTTTGTGGCCAGGGTAAGAATGATGATGATGGCAGAGTGATAAGGGTTAGACAATAATTATTGCTAATAGTGTTTGTTGACATCAATCATCGAACAAGACTTTCAAATCACTATGGCCTTCCGGAATGCTAGAGCGAAAATCATTTAAAATTGAAGGAGTTAGATATTGATGTAAAGAAGTAAAAATTTTATCATTGAAAAATAAAAGACTATCTTTATATGAGTAGTGGAAAACTTACTAAAAGTTATAAGCAATTCACACATTATATGATCTATGGTAGTAGCAAAAAGTAGTCTATAAAAGACAAAGTAATAAGCTATTTTTCTTGAGTGAGGATTGTGTCAATGCTAGCACCCAAAGCATTAATTTCCATGATATAAGGAAGTGTAAAATTAAAAAAGGCCAATAATAGGCAGTTTGATAGAGAGATTTAAGGTAGTAAATGAGACATCTGAGTTAGCTATCGAAAATAATTTATCTTTTTAAAACAAAGCATTAAATTGATAAGGAGAAAATCTTTTAATCTTAGAAACTTATGTAAATACTTGACTTACTATTAAGAGCCAAATACCATCGAAGATACTTGTGAATCAACGATTATGTAAAATTAAGCATAGATAAAAATGATGAATATTAGTTGGTGATGATTTCCAAACTAAGGTGCGATGGTTAACATTTGCTTATGGCAATCCTTCGTGGATGTTGGGTCTATGGTGAAGATGGAAGATTATTTCAAAGTAGAATCC